>CM017189.1:9040148-9429993 GCA_004837865.1 Musa balbisiana
AAGAATGACATCAATTCTGCTCTATGAAATCTAAGCTGTCATTAGATAGTTATATTCAAGGTACTATCAAAATTCCTATGTTAGATGATCCATAGAACTACAAATGAAGTTAAACTACCTGCTTGCAGCAGCAGGAGTCATGTACGTCGATGGGGCAATTCGGCATCGCAATCTCAAGTTGTCAGCATCAAACACACCAATATTACCATCACAGAAGGAAGCATAAACAAGTTGACTGTTGCACGAGTATGATGCATATGATATAGGAGCAGATAGGGCATCTTGAGGAACCCACTGTATAATAAGAAAACATTCATCAGAAATAGTGGAGCACAACCATGGTGAAACAAGTCTCACTATCATATATCACCTGATGGATACGCTCAGTATTGGAGGCATCATATATAGCTAGCTGTGTTTCATGGACTACCAACAAGCGACTTTGATCAGAATTAAACTGGACCCGGGTATCACTAACTGGTGTCTTTCCAGCAGGCAATTGAATAGCTAGAGATTTCTTTTTCTCCCAGGTCTCCGTGTTCCATATGCAAAGCTGAAAAAAATAAGTCGTACCATCAAATATTCATGTTTAACAGAAAACGTATAAATTGCAAATATTAATGTCAGTCATCAGACTATTAAAACTATTCAAATGAATCTGGTAACAGGAAAATAAAACCATTTCCAATGGCTCATAGGGCAACCAAAAGATAGAAATTTAAACTTATATCATAGAGACTAGTGCCATAAAACAGGATCATGTGCCAGGCAAATTGTAGGTGATCAAGTTTCAGCAAACCTGAAACATACACAACTTAAAGTGCCTAAACATCTAGTGAATATGATTAAATTTAGTTGACGGTTAGTAATATGGACAAGATAATCTCATAGCATAATATGAAAAGTTCAAAATTTAGAGACCTCAACAATATAATCTCATAGCATAACCATAACATGCTTCATGCATCAAAATGGCAATGTTACATTTAAGTACAACAAAAAGGTCCATCCTTCCGCTGCAACAAACAAAGTCCCAAAGGAGAGTAGGCAAAGGTTTCTGCCTTCTATCTGCTCACTTGAACTAGTTGAATCTTCTGTTAGAGAACATCTTAGTTGTATGATACCATAAAATGTTGCCCCTTGTACACATATTGCAACTAAAATCAGAGAAAATGGGTCATAACCGTAGTAGAAAACTAGAAGAATTACAATTTCAACCAACTTGAAATTTCTAAAATATGAATGGTTTTCTAGGCATGCATATACAGACAAGTTACCTATGAACATTAACATAGATTAAGATTTGAAGATCTTACGTACATAAGGAAACCAACAACCAATTTTCTTACTGACCTGTGCATCAGCACCTGAAGATACAAGGATACCAAGATTGTTTGAAAATGCTAACCCACTTATGCGCTTCTGGTGACCCTTCAGTTTTGTTTTGACCTGACAAAAATAGGCAAAACCAAGTCAGTATGAACAACAGCATCACAAATCAGCATAATTCAGCAGAGTTATTACCTCATCCACCCTAACATTGTATATGTGGATGGTTGAATCTTCCATTCCAATTGCTATAATGTTGTTGTCCTGTGGATGGAATGCTAAAAATGTCGATGCTGGTGGGGGGGACATGAATGTTGTCATTACCTGCAAGGTACAAAGTGCACACCTTTGACACAAAGAATTCAACACAAACTAAGTTACATTGGAGATAGGCACTGAGACTACCTTAAATGTCATCATATTAAACAAAGAAATTTTCCCGCCACATGCAGACATGACATACGAATCATTCTTTGAAAGCGCAATACAAGGGACTGCCTCTTCAGAGTTTGTATCTGATGCATCATTAGTCATAAGAAGACCACTGTTTGGTTGCCAATGTTGTGGAACAACACTGGCAGTGGCCTTTAAAAACACACCAATTTAAATAATCCTTCCTCATCAAGTATCTTAAAAGAAATGTACACAACAAATATAAAAGAATACCTTGCCACTGGGGTTTTGCTCATTGCGGCTCCACTTCCACAGTCTCTGAATAGCATTAGACCCCAAAGCTAATAAGCCAACACCAGAATTTGTGTAAAGAAGCCTTGCAACCTGTGTTTTATTATTGATTGTAAACCCTTTAACTTCCAGAATATATAACACTACCAGCATTAATTACAAAACGAACTCAGTGCTTGCACCTTGCTGGCAGAATCAGTATCTGGCATGCTAGCAACTCGGCATTGTTTTGCATTCAAAATTTCAGCCAACTCCCATGACTTCATCTTATCCTGCAACTCTTCTGAAATTTTTGGCTTATTATCTACAATCCTAGGAGTTGGATCACCCCCACTCTGCAACAAAACCCAATCAAATAACATAAGGAAAAGACTAAACTGAATCCTACTCCACATCTAGGCAGAATGTAGGTGCAGCCAAGTTAATTCTAAGTCAAGAACTTGAGAATCAACAGGGAGTTACTGACCATAAAGCCAAGCCCTTAACAGATACTAAAAGCATTATGCTTAAGTGTTGTTTAATATTGCTGCAAATTTACTATTGGATACACAAGTACACAAATAGGAAGTCTAAAATTATGGGGCATCAAGATAAGACAATATGGAAGAATCGAAATCTCTTTAAATGAAAGCATCAATTACTTGCTAGATGCTGTGAATGTCATGACCCGACCTGATGGATAATTAACTCATCAACTTTGTTGAGCCTTAACTACTAAGATTAACAGTAGTACACTAATTAACTTCATTGAACCTAAACCAATAAAATTTTAGTAGCATACTTATCAAACTCTTATAAGTTACTTTGTCTTAGCCAATTTTTGATGTGGAACTAAATTGGGATTACTTATGATCTCCCCACTTAAAGTCTTAACGTCCTCATCAATGCCTATAATCAAACCCTAGCATGGTGCATGTGAGGCTTAGGTCAGTGGTAACTCCATGTTGTGATGTGTTCTAGAGCCCCTTCAATGGGTAATGCTTTCCTACTTGATCTTCTCACCATTCTCTAGTATTCGATCATCTCAATTCGAGTATTAATTTAATTAAGTTCTAAACCACCACCTCAAAATGTTAAAGTATTAACAGTAGTACATCCATCACTCATTAATTCCTTATAAACCAATCTAGTGTTATTCAATGTGGGAATAAAACAGGGGGTGTTAAGGCAAAAATATACAAGTATAAAGATACATATATAAGCATATACATGGAACAAAATGATATAGTATATTTGGTTTTTCTTTATTATTATGAGTTTGTCCAGTAGTCAAGTCCAATATTTTCAAGGAGGAATTGGTAAATAAATTCATAATGCTACACACATATGTTTATTCAAGAAAATAATAAACAGCACAATTTCTCCATTTACTCCAAAAAATAGCAGAAATGGAAAAAGCACTATGCTCGTGAGGCCCTAAAAAATATACTCTTTTATGGAACATACAAGAATAATAGAGGGCTTTGCAGGAGAATTTCTGTCCAAACGGTCCACAGTGCTGATGTTTGGTGAGATATTTGCCACCACAGGTGAACATGAAACCTGATTATGAAATATGAACTGCTAAGAAAGCCGATATGTATATTCATTTTGAAAAGGGAGGTTCTCACCTTGATAGGAGAAGCTTCATGTTGAGCTCTAAATGGTTCCAAGGAGCGACTTCCAAAGGATCGTAAGATCCTAAGACCATCTGCATTAGCTAGTATCTTAAAGCCATTATCTACAGTTGTAACAGCAAGAAGATTTCCTTCCTTGTTAAATCTCAATCGTGGACGACTCTGAATTAATTGATATGCCCATGTCAAACAATAAAATGAAAGTACTTCCAATTCTTTACTACATACAATATACTTACAGGAAGTCCACCATCAGCTTCAGTGCTTGTAAGCATGTTAATGTTGTCTACATCCCAAAATTTTATTAAATTATCTTCTCCAGCAGCCAAAAAATGATTTTGTGCAGTATCAAACTGCACAACAACGGTGGACTTCTTCCGGAAGCCAGTGTATTGCCTCTTTATGGATCCTTCACTTTCATTCCACTCAACAAGAAAACAGTCTCCATCTTTGCTAGTTCCACATGAGAACAATCTGCATTTTAACCAATAGACAGTTAATGGCCAATAGACATACATATGTATGTATGTACACACACACACACACACATACATATGTGTGTATGTGTACATACATACAAATATGTGTGTGTACATACATACATATGTACACATATATCTTCAGTATGAATCATCTTACCGACTTCCATCAGCGCTATAAAGCATTGTGGTACACCAACGCCCAGGAGCATCATAGTCAACTCTGGATCCTATATTGTCATACAGCCATGCTTTTATTTTTCCATCAAGGGAAGTTGAGAAGATAAACTACAAATGCAAAACAGTATAAAGTTATCACAAGGCATGAAACTAGAGATATTAGCAAAAAGTTCAAGTGAATAACCACAGCTGTAAAGTATGATATTACAAAAAATGACTAAGAACAGTCCACAGTACAGAGGAATACTTTAAGAAAAATGCTGCTAGGTAAACATGAACCAGTATTAACGTACCTGAATATTTTCTTTGTGGTGGGGGCAAATAGAATAGATAGGTGCCTCATGTCCTTCAAAGACAAAAAGCCTTTGACCATTTAAATCCCACACCTACAGACGCGCATGATCTCTATGAAAAACATTGAAAGGAACACCACCAAAAAATAAAAGAGAACAACATTTGACTGTTTACACCTTTATAAGCTTATCATCTCCACAAGTGACCACGCAAAGTTGTTTACTTGGATGAGAGAATGCTATGTCATTGACTCCTCCAACATGAGCATCAATCTGTTAAAAAGAAGCAAAGTATTTAGCCACCAATACATCTAATGTAAGAAGAAATCAAAATGTTTCACAAGACCTCGATAACTTGGCGGAGATCGTTTGGTGCCTGATATCCATGTAAATGAATCAAGTGTTTCGTGAATGCAATCCCTGTATATACAACTCAAATCTAAGCAAATTAAATAAATGATTGGATCTTATCCAAGAAAAGAAAATACCTATCAAATTTCCATCTGGACTCCAAATAACTCGAGTAATTGATATAGAAGAGTCTTTGACAATGGCACTCTGTAAAATGTGTAACACATATCAAGCAAATTGAGTTGGAAAAAGAGATACCAGTATCAGAATTGTCTATTACTCAGGCAGTAGAAAATAAATGAAGTGCATCATCTCAAGAAAAATGTTTACTTGGCAGAAAGTTATAAGACATGTTCAGGCAATAAAATCAGAGAAAATTATAATATTGTGCATACTTGGACCAGTAAAATATCTAAAGAACTTGCACCTGACAGATCAGCATACTGACAAACTCATGGACATTAGTACAAAACCATTTATCAATCCTATTGAACTTTTTGACATGGTCTACTAAAAAGCATAGACCTGCAAAGCAATTCAAAAATGCCAAGTTCTTCTCTTGTTTGATATTTGAAGTCATCAAAAAGCAAAATACTGCCCTAAAGACAGGGCAAGGATGCATACAAAGAAATTATTAACAAATACTTCAGCCAAAAGAGTCAGCTCAGACATAAGGAACACAACTTTCCAACCTCAAATAGAGGTACAAGGACCTTGGAGACCAACAAGCAAATACAATTAAATTCTAAAAAGCATCGAATGGTGACAGCATATACAAAGACAAAAAGGTTGAGCAAAGGTCTACAGTTTGGAAAGATATGATAGAAAGACGAAGGTGCCAGCTAGCTTAACTGATAAAGACATTGACAGTTTATTGTAAGGTTCTGGGATCGAATCCCCCATTTGCCACTTACCCTTTGCCCAAAAAAAAAAAAAAAACAGGACAACAAATCAAGGCCACCTGGAACAGAATGAATAGTATAGGCAATCACAACTTGGAGCTGAAGTACTCGGTAAGGCTGTATGCACCATTACAGGTTAACCCATGCACACCAGCATGGTGCACTTTGCTGGTTAATGTAGACTGTGTCAGCATTACACTGACACTCTTTATGGCCACCATGCCCATACTAACCATGCCAGCATTTAACTACAATGATGACAACATGGTGATTTTAAAATGCATTTCAATAAGCCTCCATTAATTGTTTTAGTCAACAAGATCACCCACTGATATCAAGTGGTGAATCACAAATCAACCATTAATAGATACTCCAGCTAGTTGACCCTAGACAAAACACAGCAGCATTATGAGGTCAGCAACATTTGATCTTGCCTAGCATTTAGCTATGCTAAATAAGGGCAAACCCAGCACACAAGGATCCCACTGATGCAGGTTTAGGGGAAGATCAATGCCCATAGTCGTAATTCTATATTGAGAGAGACTGTTTCTGAAACTTGAACCCAAGCCTCTCAGGTCATCAACGAGCAACCTTACCGTTATACCAAAGCTCACCAACATTTAGCTCCGCTCCAAAAATTACCTCAAATAATCCAAGGGTAATAATACTTCTTATTTCTAACTATATCTTCTATGGTATTCCCCTTCTATTCAGCATCTGATCCAAATTGATCTACCAATAGTTCAGTGTGCACTTAATTAATTTCTATTGACATGTTAAACTTCCTATACTATTATCTTATTTTATCCTCATATGATGTTACCTTGTATTTATAATAAAAATTTTCCTTGCTAATGCCATTGTCACTATGCACTAATCCTAATCACCAAACATATGGCACAATAACCACATCGAGAGAATTATAGCTTATTCTTTTATGTTTGCACTTCAATTGAAATAGTATATTAAGGCCAGAGTGCATTTAAGAACCCAATAACACATAGCAAGAGAGACTATGAAAGCACCACATGCTATGTTCTTGTACTTATACCATCACATGGAATATATCA
Organism: Musa balbisiana; assembly: GCA_004837865.1. Classification (NCBI taxonomy): domain Eukaryota; kingdom Viridiplantae; phylum Streptophyta; class Magnoliopsida; order Zingiberales; family Musaceae; genus Musa; species Musa balbisiana. The sequence continues at coordinate 9,047,053 of CM017189.1, forward strand.
CTGACAGTTTGCAAGTTGAATTAAAGAAATACAGGAGTGAGTTCTTCTTTAGACCTGGAATTGCGGTGAACAAGCAGCCATTTCCCATACTCTGAACTGCTTTGACACCAGCTTTTCTCTGAGACCAATCTCCCACAGTGTGATTTCACCATTTGCAGATCCCACTGGAAAATAAAAGGACAAGATTGAAAATATCTAACCAACATGGAATAAGTTCCCCATCCCCCAGGATACCACCAAAAGAATGGAGTCATACCAAGAAGTAATGTGTGATGAGAAGGATGAAAATCCATGCTAGTCACATTGGATCCCTGTGTCAAGGAGCAAGCTACAACTCTTGGCAGGTCATCCAATGACCATGTAACTTGTGGAAGAGCAGCAGGATAAGTGACCTGCATAGGGAAAACACCATTACTTGTAAAATCAATGAGAACACATCCAGTACAAATTATATTTGAACATTGCAAACTTGCAACATTGAAATTTGAAATTTCATCATGCCTCATCGACTGGATGTGAACCAGGCCGCAGACGCTTCATCAGCTGCTCAGATTCCACATTTTGATAGTCCGACATGCTGATGGTATTTGAAGGAGTTCTTGGGCGTTTCATGAGAGAAACTGGTAGATAAAGAGAGAAGTTACAACAAAATTAGCTTTCCTCATAGTCACCTTTATTTTCTGGCAGCAAATAGTTTTAGCATATTAACCAGAACATGCAACTGTAAATAATATTAACAAAGGGATGGACAAATAAACTCAATCATAAATACAATTTCTATGGAACATAAAGAATCCAAGAAAACACAGGAAAATTGAATAGAAAGTTTTGTACTCGTGTTCTTTGCAAAGTGAACCCCTCTATGACTCAGTTGCCTTCATAAGTGCTTGACCTTTCTTGAAATACCCTCATACTCCCTTCTGTCCAATGCTGATTTGAAGCCCAGTTGCCATATAACTTAAATGAGAAGCCTAAGTTGGCAACTTCAGTTTCTCAAACTCATGCCTAAGGATCAACTAGCATCCCAAATGGATGACATGGAAAAAATAAAAATCCAGGAAGGCACCATGAGTGTCAAATCATCATTTTCATCAAATTTGTTATGACCTCAGAGTCCCAAATGGATGACATGGAAAAAATAAAAATCCAGGAAGGCACCATGAGTGTCAAATCATAATTTTCATCAAAATCGTTATGACCTCTGAGTGCCAAGTCAATATCTCCATCGACGTATGCTGACAGGACAGGAAATGATATAAGGCTATTTCACAGAAGACAGAGCACCTAAAGATCAATTCAGGACAGGAAGTGCAAGGTTGTCCATCTGTTTTTTCCACAAAAAAGGAACTAGTTGAATAATGTTGATTGGCATTTGACAAGGAGTTAATATTTCATCAGATCTTATACAAAGATGAGGACAACAATAAAGTTAAACCTTGATTCAGTGGAACAGGTATTGATGATGCTGTAACGACAGCAGACTGGACAGAGGATGAAGCAGCAGCATTAGCCATCCAACCAGCTAAAGCACTAGCATTTGAAGCTGCCTGAGGTGGAAACGGCTGGAGGATAAGAAGAAACAAAATGCTCAATTTCCCATTCCTCGAATGAAGCTCATCATAAAGGACAACACATCATTTGGAACAACATACCCCATGAGCCCCAAGTGGTGTATATGTACCAGCAGCTTTTGGTGCAGCTGCAAGCGGAACAGGTACCGGTGAAGCACGAGCTCCATTTGGAGGAGCACAAGTATGGTCTGTGAATAATGTCTTGATGTCAGGATTTGGCCTTGGATTCTTACACAGCTGATGCTGCCAGTTCAAGCTGTAATGCAATGCTACCACAAGTTAGCAACCAAACATTTAATAAGGGTTCATGCATATTTTCGCTAATGACAAAAAAACTGCTATTTAGCACTAAATAAATAGTTTAGAAGAGTATTAGACCAGGTAAAGAGAATTCCATGGTCAATATTTCTACCTTTGGTTAATCAGAGTTCGCAACCGTGAAGCTTTAAGAGTAGGAAAAACTAGTTTCTCCCTAAACAGAGGATTTGCTTCAATTAGCTTCTTCAGCTCTATAAGCATGATACTTCGAGCAGACTTAGTATCACCATATTTAGATAACTGTTCATTTTCCCTGAGAGATAAAATGAAGAATTGGTAAAACATTTTTGGAGCAAACGTAGCAAAAATTGACCTAACCAAAAGTTGACAATCACATAATTATATCACACAATGAAAAAGCCTTTATTAAAAAGCATATCTGAATAAAGTGAGGGGAAATATGTAAAAACTATATGAATATACCAGGTTAAGGAACCAGCCAACAGAAGGCTTCAGAACAAATGCCTCAAATAACCAGAAAATTTAACCAAAAAAAAAAAACAATAATCTTCTATTCAGGAACACAAATATGACAACACTCGACCAGCATACAGCCCCACCCAGGGTCTAAAGTTTCAATTCAATTTTGCTTTTCAACAGTTTTGGCAATTTCATGTTATGCTTCCAATGGTTTCAATTTCATGAGTGCAAAATTTACAAAATTAAAATTAATGAAGGGTATATATTAGGGAACAAAAGCACGAAAGCTTTTCTATGTATTATAGGTTAAATAATTATGGCAGATGCATCTTCTGATGTTATAATTTAGAATGTAACACAATGATGAGGTCATGAACAATAATATGATAAAAAGAAACATTTTAGGTCATGTAAGAGGAGCATATAACTTTCAGAAAACTTAGGTACTGTAACAAATGCATGAGCATGAGGAAAGAAAATGACAAGACGAGGATAAGGACTTTAGCATTTTATGCCCAAATTTGATGTTTAAATCACAAAAAATGATCATGCTTCATAAACTATGAGTTTGCGTGCAATCATAGTTCCAATTCACATGTTGATGTTAATTTTGCCACATTGCCATGTGAAGGCATCTTCATGAGCCTTCACTTTTGTGCTAATCTTATATAATAAGCGTATCTTACCATGTGCACATATCTAACGAAGCTTACAAAAATACTTGTTCGTTGGTCTACACTCCTTGATTTGTATCGTAACTTAATGTCGAATGAACAGAATTAGTATGTATATATTCATATAACTGAACTTTTTTCACAACTGTTACCTGCATAGAATGTTGGTGGCGTAAAGATGTAGATATTGGTTTGTATTTGAGTTACGAATAACCAACTTAACCCAGAAACTAAATTGTATCAATCAATATTTAGTTTAATATAAAACCAGTGAATGATGAAAAGATCCTCTGTGATTGCAAGTTTAAGATTGCATACATTAACACTGATGCACAACCAATTAGTTTATCTTTTATTTAAATAAATTTAATTAGTTTAGTGTTATTTCACATATGAAATAAGTTGTCATGCATCTACATCTACTCAACGAGGAGAAAAAGGAAGCTATTGCGGAAAAGATGGTAGAAATTAGATTTGTTTTTGATTGAAAATTATGAATCTTGACTGAAGATTCATCTTTACAAAGATGGAAATCTAGTAATCAAGATTATCCTCAAAAATTACCTTCTTCAAAGGTAATATCAAACTCGCAATGGCTTATGTACCGGGTTGCCATTTTAAGAAACATTTAGTTATATAAGACTAGCAAAACAGTGAAGGCTTGTGAAAATGCCTTCACATCCAAGTGCAGTCTGTCACACAAACAAGAAACAAAAACATGCAAACGAGCAAATGATATTTACACAAGATATCATTGTGGCTGCAACAACTATATTCACATATCTATGTAACCTGTGTAAAAAGGCCAATTTTTCCCTGGGGAAGCAGTGACTTCTAAATATAGAAGCTTGCAGAGGAGCATAAAAAAGTAGTCAAAATTCATAGGCTGAAGCATAAAATGACAAAATGATCTGCCATTCTATATGCTTCTTGGAAGTCTTCATTAAGACTTTGAGTTAAAGCATGCAGATTAAGCGCAAAATGTGGAGAATCTGAAGTCTTGAAACGGAAAGATGTGCACTTCTATATCAGTTGCAGGTTTTATAATTCCAAAAGTCTGTACAATCACAAAATAGAACGAAACATTCTTAAACATTTATCACTGAATGACTTTGCCAAATAAAAGATTTTGCCACCCCCCCAATTTAGTTTGTACTAAAGTTCTATATCAGATTGATTTCCTAGAATGAAATAGATATACCAATAAACTTCTTTTGTTTTTGTAACTATACTTGTAATTTACCAATAAGCTGCCTTTGTTTTAATAACTACATCAAAATAGTAAACACACATTCTTCACAATGCACAATCAGTCTTCTAACTGATTGTCTCTTCACTTGCAAGCTCCTCATAATTGAGATGCACCTTCTCCTCTTCAGTGTTCAGATTCATTTACGGGTCCATAGAAAAGTTAGCCAATAGCTCAAATAATCTCTCAAATAAAAAAATTGATATGCATCATATTTGCATGGTTAGTTATGTGTTGATGAGAATAAGTTAAAATTTTCAGTTTCAGCACGTTGCCCGTATGCAATCAGAATACAGAACCTATTGAGCCAAGTGATAATCAAATCTCACAAAGAGATGAAGTCGGAAAAGGTATTCCTAACCTTTTTATCCAAATGTCGGTTTTTACCTGTATTCTGCAAGTAGTTTTTGCGTTTTTTTCAAATCTTTTTCTTGTTCTACCATGTATAAATCTTTAATCGAACAGATATACTTTGAGGAAAGGTCAACCACCTAAAATTTTCAAGGGTGAGAAGCTGAGTAATCTCTTTATACAACTCCTCATTAAATGTCGAGAAAACCTTGAGATCCTTTATTAGTATTTCAACTGCCGTTGCCCTGTCATGCCTGAGAACAGAACAATTTTGAAACATCAGATAGGACAAAGATGCAACCTTTTATCTATATGTACTATACATCATATCGAAACTAAAGGAAACAAGGAAAAGAGAAGCCAAAGACAAACCTGTCAAGCGCCTCCAAATACTTCTGTTTCCTAATCTCGAAGAAAATCTTCATCGAGTACCTATTATCATCAACCTTAGTGAACCCCGATAGATACTTCTCCACCTCATCCCACTCTCCCGCCTGTGCCTTCTCCTCAAAGTATTTCATATTAAAGAAAAACCCCGATTCCTGCTCTAGCCTGCCATCAAACCGCAGAAACACGAAACTTTCAAACCAAAACCAACCGAAACAAAACCGAGCAGCCAAGCATGCAAGAAACTCACTTGTGCACGGATTCCTTGAACTTCTCCTCATCCAGGAACTGGAGTATGAGGAACACCAGTTCCCGGCTTAGCGATGACATACCAGTGATCAGAGCTCAAACCAGGGCGAGGAAGTCCGACAAAGAGATCGAATTGGAGCTGGAGTAGCGGCGGAGAGCAGGGGCACCACGAATTCGAGGGAGGAGTCGTCGAAATCAAGCAGCGCGCGCGAGAATTCAAAGCGGTAGGGGAATGTCTAGGGTTTGGCGACCCATCCGCGTTCCTCCCTTTCCTCGATGCGGTTTTGTAGTCCTCCCGGACTTTTCCACCGACTTATCACGGATAAGTCAGCTCACCAATGCCATAAGTACGTCAACCTATCAGAGAAACAGAGGAAGGCAAGGGACGTTGGTTTTCGCGGAATCGAAAGCGTGGAGTTCAAATCGGGTGGATATTCTTCGTAACGTCCGCCAAAGGAGAGATGACGTGTTCCTAATGCGCGAGATAGCGTCGTTCTCGCGATATTTTCGTGCAGGCTTCTCTTTGAACGTTTGTTTATGGATAAGGCGTGATGGACACGTTTCATAAGGCAAGTTGCAGATTAACTATTACATTTGTGTGTGGTATGTAGCCAACGACGAATATTAAAATAAATTAGATAAAAGTAATGATCGCTTTCCTTAAAAAAGATTTTTTTAGTTTTGTTCAAAAGTATTATCATTTTAATTTTTTTAAAATAGTACTTTTAATGTTTAAAATATATAATTTTAAAAAAGATTAATAGTATGACTTTTTTCATGTGTTAGCCATCTTATGGATCAGTTTACAGGGATTACCAATTTAAGAGGATAGAAAAATACTATAAAGGGATTATCCATATATATAAATATTATAAAGGATCACTTCTCATATTCTTGTCATTCATTTTACTCTATATCATGCCAATAAATGTAATATGACATAATTTATACTTATGTGTTTCATACAAATCATAAAAAATCCTTTAGGCTATTTTGAATCATTTAGGGTAATATGACATAATTTATACTGATGTGTTCTTATACAGAATATATTGTAAATTGAACAACAAAATGAAACTATAATGGAGTTATTTCTCGCATTCTTATTATTTATTTCACTTGGTAACATGTCAACAAATGCAATACTACATAATTTGCTCTTATATTTTTCGTAAGTCATTAAAGATCATTTAAGATGTTTTGAAATATTATTGTTGTTAGGATCACGTTAGCACCAAGAGGATGAGGGTGAATTAATACTTATGATAAAAATTTCGTTGATTCGGAAGACTTCAATGATTTTGAAAAACTTGATTCGATGAAACTCATATCGGAATTCATATCGAAAATGTGTTTCACTTGAAGTAAATATAATAAACAATTAAAAATAAAAAACAATAGTAATAAAAAGCATAATGAGAGTGCACACTAAATTTATAGTGGTTCGATCGTCGTGACCCATATCCACTCCTGATTCCTCTTCTATTGAGGCTATTGGCATCAACTAATGATCCTCTTTCAATGGGCAAAAACCAACCACCCTTTTACAATACTTTTTTCTTTTTACAGGTTTGGAATATAACATTTAATAAGCCTTACACCTCTCTTAGAATGATCACAAAGCTAAAGAATGAGAGCGAATTAATGCTTATGATAAAAATTTCGTCGATTCAAAAGACTTCAATGATTTTGAAAAGCTTGATTCGATGAAACTCATATCAGAATTGATATCGAAAATGTGTTTTACTTGAAGTAAATATAATAAGCAATAAAAAACAGAAAACAATAGTAATAAAGAGCAAAAAGTGAGTGCACACTAAATTTATAGTGGTTCGGTCGTCATGACCCATATCCACTCCTAATTCCTCTTCCGTTAAGGTCATCGATATCAACTAATGGTCCTCCTTCAATGGGCGAAGGCCAACTACCCTTTTACAACACTTTTTTCTTTTTACAGGTTTAGAAGATAACATTTAACAAGCCTCACACCTCTCTTAGAATGATCACAAAGCTAAAGAATGAGGAGGATGACACTTTGCACTTTTTCAATGCTTTCACAACCAAAATCTCAAGACTTTTTTGTACTCTTTCATATAAGAAAGAGTGAGGTATTGATAGGCTCCAATGGCTTCAAAAATGGAGCTAAAAAGTGTCTCATCCCCCATTTTTGGGGTACTAACGGTATCACCGTCATTATTAGGTGGCACCACCACTTGTAGACTGACAATGGGCGATACTACCACATAGTCTGGGTGGTCCAACCACCTGACAAAGCCTCGAAGATCAGGCTCTGGTGGTACCATCGCTTAACAACATTAACTACTAGTGGTACCATCACTCGGACCACTTGGGAGGCCGAGCCTTAAGCGGTTCCACCGCCAGCTCCAACGGTGCCACTGCTTGATGTGGCTCTAAGTTATTGAATGGGCCATCCAATTAGCCTAATTCAACCTTAATTAGGGCTCGGTTTGTCCCTAATTGAGTTAGTAGAATTTTTTCCAAAACTAACTTGAATTGAAACCCAAACCACGATAATTACGGCTAGACAATTACAATGCAAATAATCCTAGTTGTCCGCATGTCAATTGTTTATCTAAACTCTCGATGAACTTCTAGTGAACTCCTTATGATCTTCTGGCGAGCTTTTAGCGAACTTCTAGTAAGCTTTCAACGAACTCCCGATGAGCTTTCATTGCATCGACCGATCCTTTGGTGTATCCCTAATTCATTTGGCCCGATGCCCGATCATTGACTCCGGCCCAACTTTGATTCTTCTTTAATCATTTTGCCTTTCTCACGATCGTAGTTAATCCTGTATCACTTATCTCAACACATGGATTAGATCATTAATTTACCAATTGATTTTATCATCAAGATATGAGATTCAATAATCCCTCCCTTTTGATGATGACAACCAATTGATGATGGAGTTAATCTTAACTCCCCCTATCTATATATCATATTGAGATAAGGCAAACATAAATTCAAAAGGAATCATAACCTTTGAATTCAAGTGAAATAATTTCGATCATAGTGATCAAAATCAAAATTTCATACATTGTGCATAATCATAGTTTCAAGTTATCAAAGTATAGCATGCACAATTTCATCACTTCACGCATGATAACAAATCACTTTAGGCATAACATAAAGCATTCATCACTTCATGCATAATAACAAATCACTTTGGGCATAACATTCATGATACTAAAGCATTCATATATTCAATCATTTTGGACATAACATATATGATACGAAAGCATCATTTATCACTTTGATACTAAATTTAACATAACATACATGATACTAAAGTATTTTTTAACTATTTATCACTTCATGCATGATACTACATCAACATCGTTTTGGCATGATTCCAAACATTCATCATTTCTTCTCTTTTGTCATAAAAAAATAGAGAATCATTCAACAAGTATCTTAAACTTATGCAAGTAAGTTTTACACTAATTTATGCATGGTAGCAAATTTGTGAAATGAGAAGCTAAGCAAAAATTTTACAAGATAACCACTTTTGCTTCTTGAAATGGGCAGGCTAGCACTATTTTTTAGATATGCAAGCACTTTTTGGTTCTTCTTGACATGTGCAAGTTTCTTTCTCCCTTTTGTTATAAAAATAAGATAAAAAAGAAGAAGAAGGAGGGATGAATTCATTTATTACAAAAAAAAAATCAAGTTATAAGAACCAAAAGTCCATGAATCAAACTTCTTTTGCAAAGAGAAATGATTCATCATATAAAAAATCAAAATATGCATACTAAAAATTCATGAATCAAATTCTTATTCTTATAAATAGAAGGAAGAAGGATTGATAGAAAATAATTATCGCATAAAAGATCAAGTATACCAAAAGTCTATGAATAAAAAACTCTTCTTTCGTGAAGGATAAAAAATCCATGAATAAATCTCTTCTTTGATGAATTGAAAGAAGAATGAATAAAAGAAATGATCTTGATTTAGAAAGAAAACTTATGTTATGAAAAATTAAGAAATCCAAAAAATATATAGAGGAATTCATGCATTCGGAAGATTTAACATGCCTAATTATCTTCTAATAAAATTAAATTGTTCCTCATTCAATGATTTTATAAAAATATCTACTAATTGATATTTAGTATCAATAAATTCTAAAAATATATTATAATTATTAATATGATCTCTAATAAAATGATGACTAATGTCAATATGTTTGGTTCTAGAGTGTTGAATGAGATTTTTTATTAAATATATTGCACTAGTATTATCACATTTTATAGGTATGTTTTTCAAGTAAATTCTATAATCTTCTAATGTATTTTTCATCTATATAACTTGTGCATAACATGCACTTGCTGCTATATACTCAACTTCGGCTACAAATAATGCAACCGAGTTTTTTTTCTTAGAAGACCAAGAGACAAGTGCATGACTTAAGAGTTAACATGTTCCAAATGTGCTTTTTCAATCTATTTGACAACCAACAAAATTAGCATCGACATAAATAACCAATTTAAGATTTGTAGTTTTTGGATACTATAATTCTAGATTAGGAATTCCTTTTAGGTATTTAAAAGTTCTTTTAATAGCTTTTAAATGAGATTGCTTGGGATTTGACTGAAATCTAGCACATAATCCAACACTAAACATAATATCATATGTAGTTGCTATAAGATATAATAAACTACCTATCATACTCCTATAAGTATTTTGATTAAAACATTCTTCATTAATGTCCATATCTAATTTTGTAAAAGTGCTCATTGGTGTATTCATAGCCTTAGCACTATCCATATTAAATCATTTTAATAGATCTATTACATACTTAGTTTGACTAACAAAAGTTCCATCACTAAGTTATTGATTTGTAAACCTAGAAAAAAAGTTAATTTCCTTATTAAACTCATTTCAAATTCATAGCTCATACTATTGGCAAAAGATTCACATAAAGACTTATTTGAAGATCCAAATACAATATCATCAATATAAATTTGTACAATAAGAAAATTATTTTTAAAATATTTAATAAATAATATAGTATCGACATTGCCTTTCATAAAATTATTCTTAATTAAAAAGGAACTAAGTCTCTCATACTAAGCCCTTAGGGCTTATTTCAAATCATAGAGAGCCTTAGACAATTTTAAAATATGATTCAAAAGAATAGTATTCCTAAATTCGGGTAGTTGTTTAATGTAAACTTTTTCGGAAATAAAGTCATTAAGAAAAGCACTTTTAATATCCATTTGGAATAACTTAAAATTATTACAGTTAGCATAGGCAAGGAGAATCCTTATGACTTCAAGTCTAGCCATGAAAGCGAATGTTTCTTGATAATTGATACCTTCTACTTAATTGAAACCTTTGGCTACTAATCTAGTCTTGTTTCTAACTACGATACCAAGTTTATCTTGCTTGTTTCTAAAGACTCATTTAGTTCCAATTACTAAATGACCACTAGGTCTAGGAACAAACTTCCACATCTCATTTCTTTCAAATTGATTTAACTCCTCTTATTTTGTAATAACCCATGAATCATCTTTTAGGGCTTCATCAATATATTTTGGTTTAACTTGAGATAAAAAGGCTGCATTCATACAAAAATTTTTAAAAGAAGAATAAGTTTGAACATCTTTTGATGTATCTCTAATTATTAACTCCTTAGGATGAGAATCTACATACTTCCAATCCTTAAGAAAGGATTCTTTAGAAGAAGATGCATCCAAATTGCTTAGGAGATGAGAATTTTCATTCAAATTTAAAGCATCAAAATTAAAGTCATCATCAAAATCATTTTTCTTAAATTCGGGAAGTTCATTAAAAATAACATGAATAGATTCCTTTATAACCAAAGTTTTTTTATTAAAGACATGAAAAGCTTTAGATATAGAGGAATAACCAAGAAAAATACCTTCATTGGATTTTACATCAAATTTTCATAAGACATCTTTTTTATTTAAAATAAAATATTTACAACCGAAAACTTTAAAATATGAAATATTGGGTCTTTTGTTATTCCACAATTCATAGAGAGTTTTGGAAAGTAATTGTCTTATAAGAACCTTGTTCATGACATAGCATATTGTGTTAACGGCTTCAGCCCAAAAATATTTGGGTAGGTTATATTCATTAAGCATGGTTCCTGCTATTTCTTATAAACTTATATTTTTTCTCTCAATAACTCTATTTTGTTAATGGTTTCTTAGAGTAAAGAAGTTATGGTTATACCTATTTAAATCACAAAAGTTTTTAAAATCGTGGTTTTGAACTTCACCACCATGATAACTTCGAATAGAGGTAATCATAAAACCCTTTTCATTTTGAATTATTTTATAAAATTTTGAAAAATATTTAAAGCAATCACTTTTGTGTACCAAGAAGTATGTCAAAGTGTATCTACTATAATCATCAACAATTACAAAGGCATATTTACTACCTCCTAGGCATATTCATTAAGCATCGTATCAATTGGTCCAAATAAATCCATATGGATAAATTATAGTAGTCTAGAGGTGCTTATTTGATTTAGAACTACTTTTTATTTGTTTTCTTAATCGACATGCATCACAAACTTTGTCTTTGATAAACTTGATGCTAGACATTCCTCTTATAAGTTCTCTAGTTGAAATTTAAGAGATTAGTTTCATGCTAGCATAACCTAATCTCCTATGCTAAAGTCATGTATCATTATCTCAAGTCAAAAAACATGTTTCATCGTAAAAATCATCAATATCAATAGTATACATATTATTATTTTTTTAAGGCAATCATATATCTATTTTTGTATAGTATTTCAATTATACAAGTATTAGATTCAAATTTGATGATATATGCTTTAGCATACAATTGACTAATACTTAGTATATTATGTTTTAAACCATCTACTAATAACATATCTTCAATTAAAAGATTTGACTTGTTACTTATGGTCCCTTTGCTAATAATTTTTCCTTTGTTGTCTTTGTAGAAAAATCTTATGGGGCATCACATGCGCAATGGAAGAATATAAAAATAAAATTCCTAAATTTCTCAAAGATGTGTTCGTCGTCGTGCGAAGATTGGTGTGCAAAAACCTGCGAAACTTAAATATGTTGAATCTCAAAGTTTGATGATGAAATCAATTAATAAGTTTCAATCTAATTTGCGTTTTGAGTGACGTAGGGCTAACTTCGATCAAAAAAGGTAAATTGATTAAATCAGGAAGAATTGGATGTTGGGCCGAAGTGAACTTGTTAGAAGATTGGACGTCGGGCCTGAGGATCAGTCGACGTGTCGGCAGAAAGCTTAATGCCATGAATTCGAGTATTGGGCCGAAGGATCAGACATTGTGCCTAAGAGATTGGAAGTTATGAGAGTCAACATACCAATTGGGCAATACGCCGAAAGGGAGGATGATACGTCAAAGGATCGGATGAAGCGTTAGAAGAACCAATGACATGCTAGAGAACATATGATTAAGTGCTTTGTAATAATTTACCTAGATCAAGTTAGTTTAGGTCTAATTGAGTCAATATTGGAGTGAAATAATACCAGCTCAATTATGGGCCAATTGGGCCTAAATTAAAAGTGATTTGGGCTCATTGAGAGGCTCATTTAATAACTCAAAAGTTAGGTTAAGCAGTGGAACCACCTGTGAGTTAGAAAACTCGAAAAACTCATTCTTTGAGGTTGTCAAGCGGTGGTACTGCCAGACTGGGTAGTGATACTACCTAGTGATAGTATTTCAGGTAGTGGTACCGTTAGACTAGGCTGTGGTACCGCTTAGTGTCAAGCTACAAGCGGTGGTACTGCCCAGTGCAAGCGGTGGTACCGCCCGTACCCGGAAGACTCAGAAATTTAAATTTTTTGCTCCATTTTTTAAACCATATAGGGCCTATAAATACCCCACTTGGGCAATAAGAAAGGAGTAAGAATTCTTAAGGAAAAAATTGAGTAAACTCTGCTAAAACTTTGAGTTCCCTCCTTCTAGTACTTAGAGTTAGTCCTAAGGGAGATATGTGAGAGAATACTTGTAAAAGAGTGACTTATAAGGGTTATCTCCTAAACTCATGAAAGGAGAAAGTGTTATAAAGAGATGGTTGGTCTTTGCCTATTAAAGGAAGACATTTAGTGGACGTCGGTGACCTCAATGGAGAAGGAATTGGAAGTGGATGTAGGTCACTACGACTGAACCACTATAAATTCCATTATGTTCTTTTGTTATTGCTTATTCTCTTTACTGCATTCTATTTTACTGCATTACAAACTATCCAATCCCCTCTTTTCTATTCACTCGCAAACTTATATGAGTCAAACAAATAATTTTCATCAAAATTGGTTTTTATTATACGAAAATTTTTAAACCGACGTAATTTTTTCGCTGCACTAATTCAACCCCGCCCCCCCGCCCCTGTTAGTGTCGTTCTTAATCCTAACATAATCCACGTGTGAGATAGTATTTTACCTAGGGAGATCATATATCCCTGAATCCCTACAGATTTGTAGGAGTGGATGAAAGACGTCAAGCACCCTCCTCTTTAGCGGTGATCCATACAGTAGGGCTATAACAACGCTCCTCAAATCTCCAAATCTACTATTTGATGAGGAGAAGGGGAGAGGAAAATAGGAGATGACAATCAAAGGAAGCTCTAGCGTATAGGCCTTTGGTTCCCTCCTATTTATAGAGATTCACAATAAACTTAACTCTAATGGATCATGCCCTATTGGGTATTGGATCTCAATCCAACTACCCAAGCCTCTTATATTAGTGGATCTTTATCCAATAATCTCTCATTGGCTCTTATTGGATCTTATCCATTAGATCCAATAATTTAGGGGCTTATTGGATATCCAATAAGATAAGAGCTCCAATAGATATCTCATATCTAAACATCTACTTATCGCAAAGTCTACCATATGTGTGTGACCCTCTAGGTCCAATATCGAGCTAGCCGTGAGTCATACCTATTAGAACTTCTTCTGACTCAGTGAATTATTATCTCCATAATAATTCACTTGACGCATCGACTATGGACGTACTATGCCACGACGCCATAGTCCCTAAACAATACAGGATAATCTAATTCCTTAGACCTGTTTGTCCTCAATTACCATGTACCTATAGTCTCTCATCCATCTAATATCCCAGTGGCTATATACTGGGCATGGTATTGTCAGGCCCATACAGTTTCTACACGAGTCTCACTTTAATCGGATTCTCTTGGAGAACTCTTTCTCTCTCAATCTGAATGACTTTGGCCAAGGATTTGTCTAAGCAAAGAACACATGAGATATTCCTCTCATGACACCGAGAGTGGATGATCTTCTATCGACACTCAATAGTCCTTGTAAGATTGGCTGTCACTCCCAATGATCGATTGTGTTAGATCTGGAACTTCCAGGCCTATAAGTCTGGTATCAAATAATAGAGTACTCATATAGGATATCCTTAGTGTCTCAAGTCTAAGGACCAGATACACCATTGAGACAACAAAATTGTTGTCTAACAATGAGATTTCATTAATTATTCAGCATTCCATGAGCTAATCAATTAGTGAATTCATTCTCTAATGAGCACTTGCATTGTATTCCTAGTGTCCCCACACGAGCAACTATGAGACCAACTACATCCATCATATGGACGGGTATACAACACACTAGTCTATCCGGTTATCTCGATGTCCCTCTCGAGTAACCTATGACCGAGATTATTTATGATCTATGTTTAAAGGCGAATCGGTCTCATTATCGTGATCTCAACACGATTCGATTCTTATTGCAAATATCCATGGGCATTATAATATATTCATACAATAGGCAATATAAAGTGATAAAATACCAAATAATAATAATAAGTAAAAAGACTATATGTCAAGTCACACGTGTCATCACTCACGTAATTAGCTTGCAGGACACCTATAACTAGCAGTCTTCAAATGTGACAAATTCTTCGTCTTGGTTAGTGAGCTTAGAGAAGTGTGTTGGATCACTAGTCATGTGCTTTGAGCATCCACTATCAAGGTACCATCTTTTACTCTTAACTTGTGATTGAAGACATATCTACAAGAAATGAGGGTTTACTTTAAGTATCCATTTAGCTTTAGGTCCCTCATAAAAGATCTACCTATTTTGACTAATGTCGTTGAGTTATTTAGGGTTCCTTTAGGAACCCAAACTAATTTATATGGACTATACCTTTTAAAAGAACATTTATAGGCATAATGTCCATATTTTTCATAAAAATTACATTTATCTCTAGGTAAGATATGTAACGTAGATCTTTTAACGAAAATAGTTGGCCTTTGTTGAGTTTATTCACAAAGTCAATTCCTTCCTTTCTATGAATATGATCCTTATTAGCAAGGATATGTTTAGAGATTTATTACATATTTTAAAATTTTCTAATATTTCTTATAGTAAGACACTTTCTTTCTTAAGTGAATCTATCTCATCACACTTAGTGCAAGAAGCTATCATACTATCATTATGCTCATTTTCTAATTTATCAAATTCATTAACAAGAGAAGCATGCTCCTTTTTTAACAACTTGTTTTTTACCAACTAGGTTGCACTCATCATATAGACCATTGATATCAATAAATAAATCATCATAAGCTAAATAAGATTTGATTGAGTCACTTACCTCACCATTAAGTATCATTAGAGCGTAATTTTCAACTTCGTCTTTGTTGATTGACTCCTCATTTTCATATGCACTCGAATTGTCCTAAGTTGCTTTAAGCACCTTTTTTTTCTTTGGTTACTTCTTCTTAGATATTCATTTTTGAAGTGCCTCAATTTCTTGCATTCATAGCATATTATTTGATCCTTTTTTAGTTCCATTTTATTCTTAATATCTTATTTTGTTTTGTTCATTCTTAAGAATTTTTTAAATTTCTTGTAAGTAGTGCCAAGTCATCATCATCATCACTTGAGTTTTCACTCAAGTGGCCTTTTTAGTTCTAAGTGTCTTGTGCTTCCTATTCTTTAGAAGGTTGTTCTTAAGTTCATCATATGCTATACACGTCATTTCATATATCATCAAGGACCTGATAAGTTCTTCAAGTGGAAAGTTATTTAGGTCATTTGCTTCTTGTATTACCATTACTTTAGAATTCCAACTTTTTGGAAGGGATGTTAATATCTTATTAACAAGTTCAAAATTAGAAAAACTTTTATCAAGTGCTTTTAGACCATTAACGACATTCATAAAATAGGTGTATGTTAGTCATATGTACCTTGCAAGTCAATCACATGAGTGATGACACATTTGATATGATACACATTCTGTTTGCTTAGTATATTTTGACATTTTTATCAGTTTATATTACTTATTGTATATATACATATATATTGTAATGTCCATAGATCTATACAATGGGAATCAAATCATGATGAAATCATGATAATGAGACCAATTCGTCTTTAAACACAAATCCTAAATAATCCCGGTCATAGGTTATTTGAGATGGACATCGAGATAACCGAACAGACTAATATGTTATATACCCATCTATATGATGGATATAGCTAGTCTTATAACTGCTTGTGTAGGGACACTAAGGATACAGTGCAAGTGCTCATTGGAGAATGAGTTCACTAATTAATCCGCTTATGGAATACTGGATGGTTGATGATGCCTAATTATCAAACAGTGATTCCATAGTCCCAATAGTGTATATGGTCCTTAGACTTGAGACACCAAGGATGTCCTGTATGAGTACTTCACTCTTTGATACTAGACTTACAGGTTTGGAAGTTCCAGATCTAGTACAGTTGGTTATTGGGAGTGGCAGCCAACCTTACGAGGGCTATTGAGTGTCGATAAAGGATCATCTACTCTTAGTATCATGAGAGGAATATCCTTATGTTCTTGCTCAAACAAATCCTTGGTCAAGATCATTCGGATTGAGAGAGAAAGAGTTCTATGAGAGAATCTGATTAGAGCGAGACTCGATGAGAAACTGTATGGGCCTGACAGCACCATGCCCAGTATATGGTCTCTGAGATATTAGATAGATGAGAGACTATAGGTACATGGTAACTGAGGATAGATATGTCTAAATGATTAGATTCTCTTGTATCGTCTGGGGACTACGGCGTAATGGCCTAGTATGTTCGTAATCGACGAGTCGAGTGAATTATTATGGAGATAATAATTCACTAAGCCATAAAGAATTCTGATAGGTATGATTCATAGTCAGCTCGATATTGGGCCTAGAGGGTCACACACATATGGTAGGTATTACAACGAGTAGAGATTCAATATGAGATATCCGTTGGAGCCCCTATCTTATTGGATATCCAATAAGCCCATGAATTATTGGATCTCATCCATGAGATCCAATAAGAGCTAATAAGATATTATTAGGTAGAGACTCACTAATCTAAGAGACTTGGGTAATTGGATGGAGATCGAATACCCAATAGGGTAGAATCCATTTGGGTTAATTGGTGGCCTCTATAAATAGGAGAGAACTAAAGGCCCATAAGCTTGGGCTTCTAAGTTGCCACCTCCTATTCTCCTCTCTCCTTCTCCTCCTCAAATAATAGGCCTGGAGATTTGAGGAGCATCGTTGTAGCCCTAATGTATGGATCACCATTAGAGAGGAGGACGTTTGACCTCATTCGTCCCATCCTATAGATCTATAGGGATTTAGGGGTATATGATCTCTCTAGGTAACATAACTATCTCACACATGATTTTTTGTATCACGGGTTTTGCGCACTAATCTATGCACAACGACGAACACATATTGGAATATTTGAGGTTTTTTGTTTTATGTTCTTCTGCTATGCATGTGATGTTACCCCTAAGATTTCCCAATAATGTACATATCTCCAATGGTCTTGCTTGGTTTCATGTGAAACAACTCATAACTATAAACTAAAAGATTAATTTTTGACTTTTTAACCCTACTTGTGCTTTCGTGTGTGACTTCGAGTGTGTGCCAAATGTCCTATATAGTTTCACATATAGAAACCCAATTAAATTCATTTTTATCAAGAGCAAAAAACAAAGCATTTATCGCTTTAATATTAAAAAAGAAAGTCTTTTTTTCCAAATCATTCCATTCGTTTATTAATTTAGAAGACTTCTCAAAGCCGTTTTCAATAATGTTTCATAACTCGAAATCCATAGAAAGCAAGAAAATTCTCATTCTAGATTTTCAATATGTGTAGTCCGTCCCATTGAACATAGGAGGATGAGTGATAGAAAGACCCTCTTGATTGCTAGCAAAAGTCATCACTCTTGGGTTTTAAACCAAATAGAGAGTAACATAGCTCTAATACCAATTGTTAGGATCAAGTTAGCACTAGGGGGGTGAATTAGTACTTACGATAAAAATTTTATCGATTCGGAAAACTTCAATGATTTTGAAAAACTTGATTCGTTAAAGCCCTTATCAGAATTAATATCGAAAGTGTTTCACTTGAAGTAAATGTAATAATCAATTAAAAATACAAAAAAATAGTAATGAAGAGCAAAAAGAGAGTGTACATCAAATTTATAGCGGTTCGGTCATCATGACCTACATCCACTCCTGATTCCTCCTCTATTGAGGCCACCAACATCCACTAATGGTCTTTATTCAATGTATGAGGATCAACCATCCTTTTACAATACTCTCTCTTTTTTACAAGTTTAGAAGAACTTTTTATAAGCCTCATACCTCTTTTAGATTGATCACGAAGCTAAGGAAGGAGGAGGAGGACACTTAGTACCTTTTCAACACTTTTACAACCAAAATCTCAAGACTTTTGTTCACACATTTCGTACTCCTTCATGTAGGAAAGAGTGGAATATTTATAGGCCCCAATGACTTCAAAAATAAAGCCACAAAGTGTCTCATCATCGGTTTTCGGGATACTAGCAGTACCACTGCCATTATTGGGTGGTACCACTACCTGCAGACTGATACTGGCTATCGCTTAACAAAGCCTTATAAACCGGGCTCTAGAAGTACCATCGCTTGATAGGGCGATACCATCGCTTGGTAGCATTAACTACCGGTAGTACCACCTCCCAGATCAGCGATTCCACCGCGAGCTTCGATGGTGTCACCACCTGACATGGCTCCAAGTTACTGAATTGGCCATCCAATTAATCCAATTCAGCCTTGATTAGGGTCCAGTTAGCCCCTAATTGAGTTAGTAGAATTTCTCTTAAAACTAGTTTGAATTGAACCTTAACTACGATAATTAAGGCTAGATAATTACAATGCAAGCAATCCAAGTTGTCTAACACATCAATTATTCATCCGAACTCTCGGTGAACTTCCGACGAACTCCTGGCGATCTTCCAACGAGCTTTCGGTGAACTCCCAACAAACTTTCGATGAGCTTTCGGTGAACTCTCGATGAACTTCTAGCGAGCTTTCACTCCATCGATCAATTTTTCGGTGTATCCTACTATTCATCTGGCCTGATGTCCAATCATTGACTCCGGCCCAATTTTCATTCTTCTTTAATCGTTTTATCTTTCTCACGATCATAGTTAGTTCTGCATCACTTATCTTAACACATGGGTTAGATTATTAATTCATCAATTGATTTTATTATCAAAATCTAACATTTAACTGTTATAGTGTTTTTGTATATATAAAAATATTATAAAGTGAAAAAAAACACTATAAAGAGGGTATAATCTATATTCTTATTATTCATTTTACTTAGTACCATGTCAACAAATGTAATATGATAAACTTATGTATTTCGTTCAAGACATAAAAATTCATTTATAGTTTGTATGAAATACATAACTATAAATTATGTTATATTTATCACATTTGTTGACATGGTATAGAGTGAAATAAATGATAAGAATGTGGGAAATGACCCATTTAGTAATCTTCTGTTTAATACTAATTTTGAATTAAATGTTAATTATGGAAAGAACTAGAATATATGTTGAGAATATTATATATATTTAGATGTTTTAAAGTGTCATATATATATGGTCATTTATATAAACACTCAAGTACATGGCCATAAGACAATATAGATTCTTGATTCAGTCAAATCATCTTTAGATTCACTATTTGATTAAATTTTTTGAACTTTATTAGTAATTTAAAGATTGAAGGCATTTTGTTGGCTAAATATAATTTTTATAGGGTTTTGATACGAGGATTCGACACTCTCATTCTTGATTAATTTATGACATTCTTAAGAAAGGATCACGATTGAATCCAAGTCACCTTATCCGTATCTCATATCTAATTAAAGATAAACTTGTAATCTAACTCAACTTGCGCAACACACTGATCTGTATATATTTTATCAACAATGTTAGTCTGGTACCCTATAATATCTTTACTTTTGTTCCTAGACATCCATAGATTATCCTTAATTAATGCCATTAAAGTTGTTCATATCGTTAGAGAGAGCAATAGGGAAGCTCATCTCCTAGCTACAAAAAAAAAAACTCAACTTATAACTCTTAATCAAAATCAAATTACATCTCTAAGAAAAGGGTTATTGCATTTGCATGTTAAGATCAATTTAGCATCAAAATTATTATATGACGGTTTAATTCTTGTATGGTGGTTTAGCAGACGATGATCCAATATACTAGTCTGTGACTTGACATCCTCATCAAATTTCACCCCCTTCATTCATACAAGGTAAAGAGATTTGAAGCTCAAGTTACTAGTAGGCTACAACATCACTCATTTAGTGGATACATATCGAAAACCCAGCCTTGATTTGAGGCCTCAACATATAAATTATGCAACCATTTATCATCAGGATAGTAAAACCATATGCTATATGTTGAGGTTGATCCATAATTTAATAACTTAAAATTTTAAGTTATTGTAATGTTCCATTTTCTTGATCATAGTGGAGTATTTGTTACAAATAGTTCACATTGATTATTAAAAGTATAATTTGATTATCAAATATCTCAAGGTTCAAAATCAATCTTGATTTTTCTCAAATTCTCTCTTAACCTTAGTGTTGGGAGTCGACTAAATTCAATAGGAGGTCATATAAAGATTACGTCCTGGGTGTGTTTAATAAAAATCTTATTGATATTTAAATTAAAGATTCAAAACGTTTAAAGAACTTTAGGTGAACTATCAAGATTAATAAAAAATTAATTTATGAAAATAATTTCATATGAATCATCGGATTTTACTTAAACATGAAAAGTTAATAGTCAAATATTATAGTTAGTGTCATAATATTGATGAGATAAGTCGCTCATCCAATATATTAGATTGACATGATATCTTAACGGATATTAGGTTGATCATAATATAATGTTAAGATGTTCACCCGTCAAAATACTCTTTACGGGAATCAAATACTAAAGTTAACGATCTTTGTTTGTCAAATAAAGTTTCACATAAAAGTATTTTCTACAATATGTTATGTTTCGATGGAGTTATGGTGGTCGTTTGTTCAGGATGATTCCGGAAAGGGTATTTCTATAATTTACAGCATGTATGAGGGGTCTATAATAAGGAGTTCCTCCGGGTGCAACTTGGGAACAGCGGAGGTAGGGGACTGACCGAGTCTCCTTTTGTGGGCGGGCCACGTGTTTCAGTATCAGGCCCCGTGGGGAAACGGATTAGAGTGGTATCGCGGGCCAGGGGAAAGCGACGGGCGTTGTCGTGGTCCCACCCCGGCGAGTGAAGTTGGCTGGGAGAACCACTAAAAGGGAGGCTGCTTGCCGAGGGTGAGATTTTACGTATCTCATCTCGTGGTAGAGATGGATCGGCGTTTTTTCGTGGGGATTGCTTCGAAGGAAGGAGGAAGAAGGATCACAAATGGCATGGCCACTCGATTAGACTGGTGTACAATCCTAATAAAGATAACAATAGTGAAAGTGCTTCACGTTTGACATCTACTGCCATTGCTGTCGCTTGCGGTGTACCAATTAATTAGGTGTAAGACCACACATCTGCAGTTACTCGGTCCTTCTGCATCTCCAAACACATTGGATTCTTGTGATCCATCAAATAAGATAGAAGCAACCAAACATTCTCATTGACATTTAAAGTTCTTCATAAAGAAGTAGCGTCTCAAAGCACGACCGATAGCGGTCCAAGAGCATCAGATTCCATAAGCTCCTCCTTTCAATGCACTCCCTACACAGTGATATACAATTACAATTCTTCCAATTTCATGGAACTGACAGCTCACTACAGTTCGTGGCCCAACATTCCAAATATATCTGACATTCAAGAGCAAACTATGGACCCATTTAATCCACAAAAAAAATCAGCTTTCTTTTAAAAAGGAAAACAACATAATTTCTTATCATGGCAATTGTATTAGGGACGATAATTTTTAATTGGACTCATCATGCGTCATCTATTTTAATCTGATCAGGTTGACTTTGACCTAATTTGATTGTTGAACAAGATCATAGTGGAATATAATTTTGGATGGTTTATTGGTGGCAGTGCAACAAGGAGTTACAGAGATTCACATCCTGACTAATGCAAATCTTTTAGTTTAGGTTCTTAATAAAACCTGTAGGCTTCCTTGGTCCTTTTTTTTAGGAATATATATATATATATATATATATATATATATATATATATATATATATATATATATATATGATATTCACATTTTAATTCATAATTTATTTATTTTTAAAGATAACGATGAAAGTAAAAATTAAGCCCAGCATCTTGTGATAAACTGTTAAAGATAACTCTTTACCAATCAATTCGCTTTTCTCCAACCCTTCATCTTCTATTGACCCTCTTGTTTTTTTGGATGCTCTTCTCTTGTTCTTTGGGGTTTGATGGAGTGCACCGTTCCCTTAGTACCCTCCTCCCTAGAGATTCTAATGGTCAAGGAGATTCCTTTACCCTACGGATTGTTGGTGAGTCGATAACACCTAATGTTGGTCCTATAAGTGAAGGTAACAAAGTATTCTAGGCAACTTTGCTTGTGGTTTTGTCCAAGGATACGATTTTTGACTCCTTATCTGCTTCAAGTTTTTATCACATCAAATATTTTTCTAACGATTTGGTCAAGTCTGATGAGGAAGTTGTTCCTCAATGGAGACAATCTTGGGTTTTTAGTTTGGGTTGGAAGTTTCTCAAGAAACCTCCCTCTTCACATATTTTAGAGATTTCGTTTTTATATCATGGAAGGTTTCTTCTCCTCGTCTCGTTTTGGATGCGGCGAATGATTTCTTTTTATTTTGTGTTAAGTCAAAATCAGATGCAATTTCTATCCTTACTTCTGGTCCTTGGTCTTTTAAATGCTATTTCTTGCCTGTCTTCCTATGGAGGGTGAACTTTTAATCTCGTTTTGAGACTCTAAAGACTTCCTTTGTGTTGATCCAGCTTCGTGGTTTACTTATGGAATATTAGAACTATGAAAGCGTTTTGGCCATCATGAGGGTGTTAGGTCATCCTCTAAAGATTGATGAATGCTCTCTAAAAATAGATCAGGGTGGCATTAAGCAAGCGGTCGAGATAGGGGTTCAACAAAATGATTTCTTTCAATCTTATTCTTATGAGAATCTACCAATTGTGTATTTTAATATGAACATTGTTGAATCTCAAATTTTGATGATGAAACCAATTATAGTGTTGATCTAATATGCGTTTGAGTGATGCAGGGCTAACGTCGATCAAGAGAGACAAATTGATTAAAGCAGGAGGAATTGGACGTTGGGTCGGAGTGAACATGTCAGGATATTGGATATCGGGCCAAAGGAACGGTCACGTGTCGACAGAAGGCTTCAGCCCGAGAATTCGAGCATCGGGCCTAGAAAAGCGGATATTGCACCAAAGAGATCAGAGTTGCGGAGGTCAACATGTTGATTGGGCAAAAACTGCAAAAGAGGACGATGCGTCGAAGGATCGGACGAAGCGCCGAAAGAACCAATGATATGCTGGACAACACATGATTAGTGCTTGTAATAATTTGCCTAGATCGAGTTAGGTTTTAGAGTCTAATTGAGTCGATTTAGAACGTAATTAGACCAACTCAATTAGGGGTCAATTGGGCCCAAAATATAGCTATTTTAGGCTAAGAGTGTAATATCCCTCACTTTTAAAATTTATTGATTTATTTGTAAATCGGATGATATATATGTAAATATAAAAAATTTCAAGGACTAAATTGTTAAGTTGCAAAAAAAAAAAACGAAAAGAAAAGAAAAAGAAGAAAACCAAAAATTTTGATTTTATCCCACCGCCTCCCACGCTCTCTGTTTCCATAGGAAACAGAGAGAGGAGCTGGGGGGCGTTGGGGAAGAAGGAAAGAAGAAGTAGAGAAGGAGGGAAGAGGAGAAAAGGAGGAGAAGAAGAAGAGGAGGAGAAGGGAAGAAGAAGAAGAAGAAGAGGAGAAGAAGAAAAGAAGAAGAGGTGGCTGCAGCACCTCTGTTTCCCCCTGAGAAAAGGAGGAGAAGAAGAAGAGGAGGAGAAGGGAAGAAGAAGAAGAAGAAGAAGAGGAGAAGAAGAAAAGAAGAAGAGGTGGCTGCGGCACCTCTGTTTCCCCCAGGGGGAAACAGAGGAGAGGAGTCGCTGTTCATCGGGGATGAGAAGGGAAGAAGAGGAGAAGAAGAGAAGAAGAAGAGGAGAGAGGAGGGTGGCTGCGGCAAGGCTGTAGCGAGGAGGTGTGTGGCGTCGGGGAGGAGAAGGGAAGAAGAGGAGAAGAAGAAGAAGAGAAGAGGGAGAGGAGAGGGAAGAGGGAGGGGAGTGAGAGGTAGCTGCAGCACCTCTGTTTCCTACAGGAGGAAACAGAGGAGTGCTTGTGTGGGGCGTCGGGGAGGAGAAGGGAAGAAGAAGAAGAAGAAGAAGAAGAAGAAGAAGAAGAAGAGGGGAGGGTGGTTGCGACAAGGCTGCAGCGAGGAGGTGTGTGGTGTCGGGGAGGAGAAGGGAAGAAGAGGAGAAGAAGAAGAAGAGAAGAGGGAGAAGAGAGCGAAGAGGGAGATGAGAGAGAGGCAACTGCAGCAGCTAGGGCTGCAGCACCTCTGTTTCCTGCAGGTGGAAACAGAGGAGAGGATGCGTGGGGCGACGAGGAGGAGAAGGGAAGAAGAAGAGGAGAGAGGAGGGTGGCTGCGGCAAGGCTGTAGCGAGGAGGTGTGTGGCGTCGGGGAGGAGAAGGGAAGAAGAGGAGAAGAAGAAGAAGAGAAGAGGGAGAGGAGAGGGAAGAGGGAGGGGAGTGAGAGGTAGCTGCAGCACCTCTGTTTCCTACAGGAGGAAACAGAGGAGTGCTTGTGTGGGGCGTCGGGGAGGAGAAGGGAAGAAGAAGAAGAAGAAGAAGAAGAAGAAGAAGAAGAAGAAGAAGAAGAAGAGGGGAGGGTGGTTGCGACAAGGCTGCAGCGAGGAGGTGTGTGGTGTCGGGGAGGAGAAGGGAAGAAGAGGAGAAGAAGAAGAAGAGAAGAGGGAGAAGAGAGCGAAGAGGGAGATGAGAGAGAGGCAACTGCAGCAGCTAGGGCTGCAGCACCTCTGTTTCCTGCAGGTGGAAACAGAGGAGAGGATGCGTGGGGCGACGAGGAGGAGAAGGGAAGAAGAAGAAGAAGAAGAAGAAGAAGAAGAAGAAGAAGAAGAGAGGAGGGTGGCTGCGGCAAGGCTGCAGCGAGGAGGTGTGTGGCGTCGGGGAGGAGAAGGGAAGAAGAGGAGAAGAAGAGAAGGAGAAGAAGAGGGAAAAGAAAGGGAAGAAGAGGAGAGAAGAAGAAGAGGAGAGAAGAAGAAGAAAAGAAGAAGAAGAGAAGAAGAGGAGAAGAAGAAGAAGAGGAGAAGAAGAAGAAGGGGGAGAAGAGAAGAAGAGGAGAAGAAGAAGAAGGGGGAGAAGAGAAGAAGAAGAAGAAAAGAAGAAGAAGAGGAGAAGAAGAGAAGAAGAAGAAGGGGGAGAAGAGAAGAAGAGGAGAAGAAGAAGAAGGGGGAGAAGAGAAGAAGAGGAGAAGAAGAGAAGAGGGAGAGGAGAGAGAGGTAGCTGTAGAGGAGAGGAGGCACTGGGCATAGGGGAGAAGGGAAGAAGAGGCTGCGGTTGTGATGGTGGTAGCTACAATTGGAAGAGAAGAAGAAGAAGAAGAAGAGAAGAAGAGGAGAAGAAGAGAAGAAGAAGAAGAAGACGAAGAAGAAGAAGAAAAAGGAGAAGAGAGAGAAGAAGAAGAAGGGGGAGAAGAGAAGAAGAAGAAGGGGGAGAAGAGAAGAAGAAGAAGGGGGAGAAGAGAAGAAGAGGAGAGAGGAGGGTGGCTGCGGCAATGCTGCAGCGAGGAGGTGTGTGGCATCGGGGAGGAGAAGGAAGAAGAAGAAGAAGAAGAAGAAGAAGAAGAAGAAAAGAAGAAGAAGAGAAGAGGGAGAGGAGAGAGAGGTAGCTGCAGCAGCTAGGGCTGCAGCACCTCTGTTTCCTACAGGAGGAAACAGAGGAGAGGAGGCACTGGGCATAGGGGAGAAGGGAAGAAGAAGAGGAGAAGAAGAGAAGAAGAAGAGGAGAGAGGAGGGTGGCTGCGGCAAGGCTACAGCGAGGAGGTGTGTGGCATCGGGGAGGAGAAGGAAGAAGAGGAGAAGAAGAAGAAGAAGAAGAAGAGGAGAAGAAGAAGAGAAGAGGGAGAGGAGAGAGAGGTAGCTGCAGCAGCTAGGGCTGCAGCACCTCTGTTTCCTGCAGGAGGAAACAGTGGAGTGCTTGTGTGGGGCGTCGGGGAGGAGAAGGGAGGAAGTAGAGAAGAAGAAGAAGAAGAAGAAGAAGAAGAAGAGGGGAGGGTGGCTGTGGCAAGCTGTAGCGAGGAGGTGTGTGGTGTCGGGGAGGAGAAGGGAAGAAGAGGAGAAGAAGAAGAAGAAGAAGGGAGAAGAGAGGGAAAAGGGAGATGAGAGAGAGGCAGCTGCAGCACCTCTGTTTCCCGCAGGTGGAAATAGAGGAGAGGATGAGTGGGGGGCGTCGAGGAGGAGAAGGGAAGAAGAAGAAGAAGAAGAAGAAGAAGAAGATGATGGATGAGGAGGGTGGCTGCGGCAATGCTGCAGCGAGGAGGTGTGTGGCATCGGGGAGGAGAAGGAAGAGAGGAAAGAAGAGAAGGAGAAGAAGAGGAGAAGAAGAAGAGAAGAGGGAGAGGAGAGAGAGGTAGCTGCAGCAGCTAGGGCTGCAGCACCTCTGTTTCCTGCAGGAGGAAACAGTGGAGTGCTTGTGTGGGGCGTCGGGGAGGAGAAGGGAAGAAGAGGAGAAGAAGAGAAGAAGAAGAAGAAGAAGAAGAGAAGAAGAAGAGGAGAAGAAGAGAAGAAGAGGAGAAGAAGAAGAGAAGAAGAAGAAGAAGAAGAGAAGAAGAGGAGAAGAAGAGAAGAAGAGGAGAAGAAGAAGAGAAGAAGAGGAGAAGAAGAGAAGAAGAAGAAGAGAAGAAGAAGAAGAAGAGAAGAGGAGAGGAGAGAGAGGTAGCTGCAGCACCTCTATTTCCTGCAGGAGGAAACAGAGGAGAGGAGGCACTAGGCGTAGGGGAGGAAGAAGAGGAGAAGAAGAGAAGAAGAGGAGAAGAAGAGAAGAAGAAGAAGAAGAAGATGATGATGAGAGGAGGGTGGCTGCGGCAATGCTGCAGCGAGGAGGTGTGTGGCATCGGGGAGGAGAAGGGAAGAAGAGGAGAAGAAGAAGAAGAGAAGAAGAAGAGGAGAAGAAGAAGAGAAGAGGAGAGGAGAGAGAGGTAGCTGCAGCAAATAGAGCTGCAGCACCTCTATTTCCTGCAGGAGGAAACAGTGGAGTGCTTGTGTGGGGCGTCGGGGAGGAGAAGGGAAGAAGAAGAAGAAGAAGAAGAAGAAGAAGAAGAGAAGAAGAAGAGGAGAAGAAGAAGAAGAAGAGAAGAAGAGGAGAAGAAGAAGAGGAAGGAAAGAAGAGAAGAAGAGGAGAAGAAGAAGAGGAAGGAAAGAAGAGAAGAAGAGGAGAAGAAGAGAAGAAGAAGAAGAGGAGAAGAAGAGAAGAAGAAGAAGAGGAGAAGAAGAGAAGAAGAGGAGAAGAAGAAGAAGAAGAAGAAGAGGAAGGAAAGAAGAGAAGAAGAAGAGGAAGGAAAGAAGAGAAGAAGAAGAGAAGAAGAAGAAGAAGAAGAAGAAGAAGAAGAAGATGATGATGAGAGGAGGGTGGCTGCGGCAATGCTGCAGCGAGGAGGTGTGTGGCATCGGGGAGGAGAAGGGAAGAAGAGGAGAAGAAGAGAAGGAGAAGAAGAGGGAAAAGAAAGGGAAGAAGGAGAGGAAAGGGAGGTGACTGCAGCTAGGGCTGCAGCAGCTCTATTTCCTGCATAAGGAAACAGAGGTGTGGGGCATAGGGGAGAAGGGAAGAAGAGGAGAAGAAGAAGAAGAAGAAGGGGGAGAAGAGAAGAAAAGAAGAAGAAAAAGGAGAAGAGAGGAAAGAGGGAGAGGAGAGAGAGGTAGCTGCAGCAAATAGAGCTGCAGCACCTCTATTTCCTGCAGGAGGAAACAGAGGAGAGGAGGCACTAGGCGTAGGGGAGGAAGAAAAGGCTGTGGCTGCGGTGGTGGCAGCTGCAGTTGGAAGAGAAGAAGGAGAGGAAGAAGAGCAGGGGAGGAAGAAGAGGCTGCAGCTGTGGCGGTGGCAACTGCAGCTGGAAGAGAAGAAGGAGAGGAAGAAGTGCAGGGGAGGAAGAAGAGGCTGCGGCTGCAGCGGTGGCAGTTGCAGCTGGAAGAGAAGAAGGAGAGAAAGAAGAGCAGGGAAGGAAGAAGAGGCTGTGGCTGCAGTGGTGGCAATTGCAACTGCAGAAAAGAAAGAGAGGGAAGATGAGGAAAGAAGGGGTTGGGCTATAGTTGTGGCTGCAGCGGTTGCGGTGGCAATTGCAGCAGCTGCGTCGGCGAAAGAAGAAGAGGAAGGAAAGAAGAGAAGGAAGGGAAAGAAGGGTCTGAGCTATGGTTGCGGCTACAGCGGGTGCGGTGGCAACTGCAGCAGCTGCGTGGCGAAAGAGAAAGAGAAAGGTAAAAGAGAAAGAAAGGAAAGGGGGAAAAGGGGCTACGACCGTGATTGCGGTTGCGGTGACGGCGGCTGCATATGCAGCAGTTGTGTTTGCGAAAGAAGAGGTGGAAGAAGATAGTACAGTGGAAGGGGCTGCGACTATGGTAACAGCTATGGCGGTGGCTGCGGCAGCTGCGTTTGGGAAGGAACAAAAAAAGAAGGAATGAGAGTAAGGGAGTGTAGATAACTGTGCCCCTATGTTCGGCATGAGCTATAATTGCGGAGAAAGAAAGAAGACGGGTGCAAAAAACAAAATAGGGAGAGGAGACAGAGGAAAAGTAGAAAAAGGATTCGGGTGTACACATTTGGATCTTCGGATCAAAATCTATGAAAGGCAAGTGTTCCGATCCTTCCTATTGCAAGCTTTCAAATCTTTCCTATTGCAAGTGTCCTGATCCATCCTTACTGTAATTTTATCTCTGCATTTGCTTTGAATATAAGGAACTTTGAATTGTTCTAGCCTTGCATTTGATATGTCTCCTGTTTAGACGTAACGATTTGAATATGTGAAACTTCCGAGATTCTAACCTTTCTACCTTGTTATGGTTATAGCTTTATGCATTGACATCTGATTTAGACAAAACTTATTTGATCTGAATATAGACTCATAAAGCTTTCTTTTGATAGCTTATTTTGTGAATTCGGAGTAAGTTTGTTTGTCTAGTTATCTATTAAATCTGAGCCTATCAATTCTGCAAAACAGTGATTTTATTTCTAACCTTTGGTTACTAAAATAATTGTAACTCTTTGTTGAAAACTTCGATTCATACAAAACTTATTGTTTCTAAAACTTGATTGAAATATCTTTCCAATAATATATTTTTTGAGTAAATTGGAGCAAGATTGATAGTTTGAATCATTTGTTTAATGTGCCTCTCGAATTCTATCAGAAATCGAGCTTTGGTCGATTTCGCGTATCTGGTTTCATTCCTTTGGAAATTAATTTCATTTAGCTTTCCTTATTCAATTGAGCTTTATATTACTACTTTGAATTCTTATATTCTCTTATCCTTAAATTATTTGCATTCTTGAAACCTATTGTGTAAAGTTTATGCTGTATTGTATTGACTGCACATGTACATCCCATTATTTCGCAATTGCTTTCGATATATGCCTATTCGAATTTCATTTCCTTGGACATTGAATTCATCTAACCTTATTATTTCAATTGAGCTATATGTGATTGCTTGGAATTCTTGTATGCTCTTGCTTTCATTTCCTTTCAAATCTAAATACATTTATGAAAGATTATGCTTGCATCGTATTGACTCGTAAAGACACATGAACATTTTATTGTTCCACGTGTGCTTCCGATATATGCTATTTATTGTTCATACTGTCCTTTTTGTACTCTGGTGTTTGTGGGATATTGTGAACCGTTGCCAGAAATGGTAAAGGGAGTTATGCATAGAGCTTGTGATGCTCTGCCAACC
The DNA here is from genome assembly GCA_004837865.1 of Musa balbisiana. NCBI lineage: Eukaryota > Viridiplantae > Streptophyta > Magnoliopsida > Zingiberales > Musaceae > Musa > Musa balbisiana. Next base: position 9,077,594 of record CM017189.1, read on the forward strand.
CCTTATGACTTCACTCAGACATGGGTGGATGGAGCTCCCAGACGTGGAAGACTAGGAGACTTATGTTTGGTGGTCATTAAGAAATGGATGTACCATATTATGTTATGGTCCCACTTCACCTTCTGTATGTTTGATATGATATCCAGAGCTTTGGTTATGTATTTCTGTATGTGCTTTGGATAAGAATGATATGAATGCAACGTTAAATTCGACGTTTGAACTTCTGTTTCATATTTGTTCTTTGATACGTTCCGAAATGGTTCATATATCATTGTTATGCTTTGAAATATTTCATATACCATTGACATGTTCCAAAATGTTTCATTTATTATTGATATGTTCCGAAACATTTCACACGCCATTAATATACTTCGAAATGCTTCATCTGCTATTGTTATGCTCCGAAATGTTCCATGTGCCATTGATATACTCCAGAACATTTCATACGCTATTGATATGCTCTAATTACTCTGTACTCCATTTGTTATGAACCAAACGTGTTTTGAATGATATGATATTTGCGATTCTGTATCTAATAATATGGTTCCCTGAGAGTTCTTGTATTCTGCCTTGCATTGTGATACCTTATTTGTTTGAAACTATCCCTTTTCACTCTAGATATATTTTGCCACTTGTTGAGCTATTTTTAGCTCACTCCGTTGTTATATAAATTTTTCAGGTCAGCTTGTCACTCTTTGAGATGTTTGAATTAGGCTGAGGTAGTGGAGAGCTATTCAGAATTGTGGGCAAATCATATTGGTGGATGTATTGTGGTCATTATTGTATAAGTGCATTTTGTATGTAATGAAATGTTGTCTATGAATCTGCATTGATACATTGTGTAACAGTGTTAAAAGATCTCTTATTTGGAATTTCGTAATGTTGAGTTTAGTTTACAATGATATGAATTGGTGGTAAATGGTTGAAACTCTGATTGCATAAATTATTTAGCTTGTGGATTTATAAGTGTTGTTAATATTTTGCTAAGTTGGTTTAAGTTTCATAAATGTGAATAATCGAGTGATGTGATATATGATTATAAATTGCATAGGTTTTATAGATGTGAATTTGATTAAATGTTTTTCGGTGTCCTCAAATGTTAGTTTGGATCCTGGATTATTTTGTGATGAAAATTTTTAATATTATCGATATTTTTGAGGGGCGTGACAAAGAGAAAGGCCTATTCAGTGACCCAAGTTTGTGCTGTGTTGGGCCAAGTGGAAGGCCCAAACAATGACCCAAAAGGTGGCACCATCGTGGCATAGTCTCCGAGAATGTGTCAAGCAGTGGTACCGTCGGTCTTGGTGGTGGTACCACCCAAACATATCCTCCGAGAGGCTATAAGCGGTGGTACCGCCCAGCACAAGCGATGGTACCACCCGTACCTAAGAAACCTGGGATAAAAAATTTTTAGGCTTCAAGTTTGAATCAACTTAAGGCCTATAAATATCCCTCTCAACGTAGCCTTGCTGTGTGAATCACTGCTAGAGAGGAGGGTGCTTGACCTCATTCATCTTCTCCTAGAGATCTATAGGGATTCAGAGATATATGATCTCTCTAGGTAACACAATTTATCTCACACGTGGTTTTCTGTTTTGTGGATTTTTACGTACCAATCTTCGCACGATGACGAAAATATCTTTGGGAATTGGGGATTTTATTTTCTGTTCTTTCGCTGTGCCTATGATGTCGCCCCCTTAAGATTACCCAATAATTGGTTCTTCCGACGCTTCGTTTGATCCTTCGGCACATTATCCTTTCTTTTGACGTATTACCCAATCAGCATGTTGACTGCCATAACTTCTGATCTCCTTAGCGCAATGTCCGATCCTTTGGCCTAATGCCCGAATTCACGGAACGAAGCCTTCTGCCAACACGTTGTTCGATCCTTTGGCCTGATGTCCAATTTTCTTCTGACATGTTCACTCCGACCAAACATCTGATTCTTTCTACTTTAATCAATTTGTCTTTTCTGATCGAAGTTAGCCCTACGTCACTCAAAATGCAGATTAGATCGAAACTCATCAATTGATTTCATCATCAAAATTTGAGATTCAATAATCTCCCCCTTTTTGATGATGACAACCAATTGCGTTTAAACTAAACTCCCCCTATTAATATGCCATATTGATAAAAACCTTGAATTCAAGTCAAAGCAATTTTAATCATGAATCCAAGCAACATGTCATCATAAAATCATGATCAAAATTTTAATACATCATTCCATGCATGATCATTATTATCATAACTTCTCCCCTTTTGTCATCAATAAAAAGGAGAAGTGCATCTAGCAAGTTTTTGATATATAATTTCAAATCATTGCATTATAAACATAATCTCAAGTTTAATTATCATGTAAGCTAGTAGTTTTCTTTCTTCTCTTTTGAGAAGTGTAATTTTTTGCTTCCTTGGCAAAACATAAGCTAGCAAACTTTTACATCATATTACAACATGCAAGCTAGCAACAACTTGCTAGATGTGCAAGTTAGCATATTCTGTTTTTTCTTGAATTGTGCTAGCTAGCAAATTTAGGTTCTCTCTTGCGGATCACCAAACTTGACAATGTGCAAGTTAGCATGTTTTACTTCTTCTTGAGTTGTAAAACTTGCATATCTCAAAAACTTGATAGTCGCACTTCTCTTTTTTGGTAATGACAAAAGGGAAGGAGATATGATGATATGAGTACTAGTCATAGGTGCATAGCAAGCCAATCACATGAGTGATGGCACGTGTGACTTGACATGGAATCTTTTTGCTTATTATATTTTGGCATTTATCACTTTATATTGACTATTGCATATATGCATGTATATATTGTGATGTCCTTAGATCTGTGCAATGGGAATCGGATCATGATGAGATCACGATAATGAGACTGATTAACCTTTAAACACAGATCCTAAATAATCCCGATCATAGGTTACTCGAGAGGGACATCGAGATAACTGGACAGACTAGTGTGCTGTATACCAGTCCATATGATGGATACAATTGGTCTAATAGCTGCTCGTGTGGGGACACTAGGGATATAGCACAGGTGCTCATTGGAGAATGAGTTCACTGATTGATCCGCTTATGGAATGCTGGATGGTTGATGATGCCTTATTGTCAAGCAGCAATTCCGTAATCCCAGTGATGTATCTGGTCCTTAGACTTGAGACATCAAGGATGTCCTATATGAGTGCTCCATTCTTTAATACCGGATTTATAGGTTTGGATGTCTCAGATCTAGTACAACCGGTCATTGGGAGTGGTAGTCGACCTTATGAGGGCTATTAAGTGTCGATAGAAGATAATCCACTCTCGGCATCATGAGAGGAATTTTCCATATGTTCTTGCTCAGACAAATCCCTGGCTAGGGTCATTCAGATTGAGAAAGAAAGAGTTCTCCGGGAGAATCCGATTAGAGTGAGACTCGAGTAGAAACCGTATGGGTCTGACCACACCATACCCAGTATACGGTCTTTGGGATATTAGATAGATGAGGGACTATAGGTATATAGTAACTGAGGATAGACAGGTCCAATGGATTGAATTCTCCTGTATCGTTTGGGGACTATGGCGTAGTGGCATAGTATGTCCATAGTTGATGAGTCGAGTGAATTATTATGGAGATAATAATTTACTAAGCTAGAATGAGTTTTGACAGGTATGACTCACGACTAGCTCGATATTGGGCCTAGAGGGTCACACATATATGGTAGGCGTTGTGATGAGTAGAGGTTTGTATATGAGATATCCGTCGGAGCCCCTATCTTATTGGATATCCAATAAGCCCCTGAATTATTGGATCCTATGAATGAGATCCAATAAGAGCCATAAGAGATTATTGGATAGAGATCCACTAATCTAAAATGCTTGGGTAATTTGATGTAGATCCAATACCCAATAGAGGAGGATTCATTAGGGTTTGACATGAAACCTCTATAAATAGGAGAGATTCAATGGTTCATAGGCTAGAGCCTTTGCTTGCCTCTCCTATTCTCCTCCCCCTCTTTACCTCAAAGCAGGCTTAGAGTTTTGAGGAGCGTTATCGTAGCCCTGCTGTGTGGATCACCGTTAGAGGGGAGGACTCTTAATCTCCTTCACCCTCTCCTAGATATTTGCAAGGAAACAAGGATATACGATCTCCCTAGGTAACACAATCTATTCTATATGCAGTTTGTTTTGTAGATTTTTTATGCACCAATCTTCGCACGGTGACGAACATCTCTTTGGGAATAGAGGATTTTGTTTTCTTGTTCTTCCACTACATATGTGATGTCGCCCCCAAGATTTCCCAATAGTGGTATCAGAGCCAGGCTATTCGTGTGATTGAACTGCGTGTGTTGTGTTTTGGAGAAACTTTTGACGTCAAAATCGTTGATGCAAAAGTGAGAAAGGGCAACAATAGTTGTTGCCCTTGATCTGCGTGCGTGCAGCCACATGTAGCATGGCCGCAAGCAGGCAGCACTGGGGCTACGCTTGCAACAACCGGTCGGCAGCCTGCTTGCACCAGGCTAGTGGCCGGTGGGGCTGGCAGCTCGCAGGTGCCCCACTTGCGGGCGCTGCCTATAGCGGTGCCAGTAGGCAGGGCTGTAGGCAAGGTGACCACCTATGTGCGGGCACGTGCTCGTGCACAAGGGCTGCGCTTGTGGGTGCTAGACCCGCGGATAGAGGCACCACGGGGTGAGGCGCCGTAGGGCAACGACGCTTGCGGCCGTTGCTCTTGCGGGCAAACCCCCCCGTAGGGGCGACCGCCCGGCGGGGCACTGCACCCGCGGACACAGCGCTCATTGGGGGCAGCACCACCCATAGGGGCGCCAATCCACGAGGGTGCCCACCTGCAAGGTCGACGCCCCCGCCCCCACCACACAAGCCGCCGCCAGCAGGGTGGCAGCGGCAGCAACAACAAGGGGGAGTAGGGCATTAGGGCATTCTTGTGCAAAAGGATATTTTTACCCCTGTGAATTTCAGAAATTCCAATTCTATCTTTTTTATCTAAAGTATGAAAATACCCTCAGAATTCAAAAAAATCCCTACATATCCCTGATTTAAAAATATTAATTAATTAAAAGATTTAATTGATTATTATTATTTATTATATAGTAGTCATATATGATGATGATTTATACATGTGATGTATAATGTGTGGACGGATGATCATGGACTGTGTGATGTATGTACTTGTGATTAGTATTATTGGGGCCTGCGAGCTTCTATTATATTTCTCATTTATTGTCAGGCCTACGTGCCTATGATTAAGTTGTAATCACATGAGGAGGCGTAGCGGGAATGTGGATGCGATAGCGGGACCCACAAAACAGACGATCGCGATGCATGGAGATGCATCGAGATGTCGACGGAACCAACGATGGATGATCATAGGGTATGGAGATGCACCGTTGCACACATAGATCTTGATGTGAGTGATTAGGCCTACTGGCTCGGGCATGATCACATTAGGTTGTGGTCCATGATCATCTGATGTGATTGTTTTTGCATCTACTAGATATGTATATATATTTGCATGTGATATAGATATATATTAAATATGTATATGTGTGACATGTCATATTAGGAGACCAAATTATAGAAACCTCTCTCTCGACAATATTAAGTCGGTAAACGTGAGGCAATTAGATTGACTCATGTGGCCTTCCATCGTTATAGGTAGGAACCGATTCCCGGTGTAGGTTGAGTTGGTCGAGTCCCTCGAGGCTCACCTATATCGTGATTCGCTATCTTATCTATGACATAGAGATGTCACCGATGATCTAAGGATATGGTATGTTTGTGTTAGGACTCTAGCTAGGAGAGTCCTAATTGATAGGGGCATTCATGTAAAACCTACCTAAGCCGACCCTTATTAAAGAGGTGAAGAGACCGGCTAGGGTTTGGAGGTTATTTCTTAGAGAAGAATTAGGAGTTGTAAAGGAATAAGAGTCTTGAGTAGGAGTCCTATTAGGAGTCTTGAGTAGGAGTCCTATTAAGAGTTGGTTAGAAGTAGGAGTCTTGAGTAGGAGTCCTATTATGAGTTAGGGTTTAGAAGCCCTATAAATAGCTATGTATTCCTCCTCTTTTTATAAGCAATAGATGAATCTTTTCTGCAGCCTTTGAGCAGCAACTTGGAGGAAGGAACCCCTATAGAGTTCCAGGAGGTCGATCCTCTAAAGAGATCAACCCATATATAAGAATCTGCAAGGGTTCTATCACTTGGTATTAGAGCAACGTTCTTGGCATCTCGCTGCCCTTCCACAGCTATCCATCATCTCTCCATAGCCGCCCAAAGCAATTCCCATAATTGCTTAAAAGATCGTCGCCAAATTCCACTGTCATCTCTACCACCGCGGATCATTCTTTGATCTCCCCATGAATTGCAACAGGTTCTAGTTTCGTACCTTACTGCTATTGCAATTTAGTTATCCTTATTCAAAAATCCAAAAAAAAAAATTGTTCCTATATTGCTGCATAAACTTTTCGTCGTAAAGTTTTCATCTCTACGACGAAAGATACATTGCAAAATTCCAACCGCATAGCACAGTCTGTTTGATCTTGCTACTATATTTTTTCTATCCAAATCTCTACAAAATTTTTATGACAACTTTGAAACTTCCTAACAGTAGATTTTCCTTTGGATTTGTCAAAAAATTCTCAATATAAATGATTGATCTTTTACGTCTAATTTGCTATACTTGAAAATCTGCACTATAAAATTTCAACCGCATAGAACAGTTTGGTTGATCTTGCTACTATGTTTTTTCTATCCAAATCTCTACAAAATTTTTATGATAGCTTTGACACTTCCTAACAGTAGATTTCCCTTTTGTTTCATCAAAAAATTCTTAATATAAACCACTGATCTTTTAGGTCCAATCTGCTACAATTGAAAATCTGTGCTGCAGAAAATTTCAGCCGCATATTGTTGCCTTAACCGATCTATTTACAATCTTTTTGAACAAGATTTCTTATACACTTCATAGATCATCTTGGCTTCCATCTAAGATTGATCTATTGAAGAATTTATCTCAGAAAACGATTTTGTGTTGCTGCAAATTTTCATCGCAAACCGCTGAAATTTTTCAACGAGAATTTTGCTATCACAACTTGCACCAATTTGTTTGCTATTATACTGCCAAAATTTTCTTCATTAAATTAGATATCCTTACTGTCATATAAATTGAGATTTTACTTTCAATTCTTTTCTCAAATCTCTTAAGTTTTTGGTGGAAATTTCATTGAGAAACCATTGTTTCTTTGACGACAATTCTGCTTTTACAAGACAACACAATTCTGCAGTAAACTTTCATTAATTTCTATCAAACCTTTGCTGCCATCTACCACAGATCTAAAATATTCATCTATAGCCCTAAAACTCCACTAAACCATACCCTCAAACTTCACCCAAAATAGTCGCAAAACAAGCTTAAACCGCAGCCTACATCCACCAATCCACCAACCCTTTCGACCATCACTTCTCTCAACCTATACTTGCCTTTAACCCGACAACAAAAGAGATATCTTAACATCACAAATTTAGAGGTATATACTATGGCATCTAAGGAGGTAATCAATGCTAAATTCGAAGCCTTGGAGGCACGAATGGAGGATAAGATTCGAATTCTCTTTACCGAACTCAGTTTGGGCCGACCACCAAGCATGAAGAAATCACATCAAGGAGAGAGCTCTGACCAATCGCACCAAGCCCGAAGAGATGACTTCCAAGAGAATGTTGGGCTGGAGGAACATGTCAGAAGATTGGACGTCGGGCCGGTGGATCGGTCGACGTATCGACAAAAGGCTTCGAGCCATAGATTCGGGCATTGGGCTAAGAAAAGCAGGTATTGCGCCTAGGATATTAGAGTTGCGGAGTCAACTGCCCGATTGGGCAATAGGCCACAAGAGAGGACGATGCGCCGAAGAATCGAACGAAGCATTGAGGGACCAATGACATGCCGAACAACTTGATTAATTGCTTAGGAGTAATTATCTAGATCAAAGTTTTACTTTACTTGTGTAGGATTAACTACGATAGCTTGAAGACATAAAGCAAGTCTACTAGAGTCAAGTTCGATGGGTGTTCGAGAGTTCGTCGAAAGTCCGAAGAATCATCGGAAGTGCTACCGGAACCAACCGAGAAGAAATCAGGGACTTGCCGAAGTCTTCAGAAGTTCGCCGGAGAGATCGTCAAAGGTTCGCAGATATCACCGAGAAGGTTCGGCTACTTGCCAAAGACTCGCTAAACTCGCCACAAGACCGGGAGCCTACTGGGAGTTCGCTGGAAGAAATCCGAGGGTGTATCGGAAGTCCACCGGAAGTTCACCGAAATGCTTGCCGGAAGGAAACTCGACATTGCCGGTTAAAAACTTGCTTAGGACTATATCTTAATTTCGTAGCTTGCATGTAATTATGGTTAGGATTAAGGGTTAATCCTATAACCTGGTTAGGGGGCCAATTGGGCTTAAGTTCGGACTGGTTTGGGCCAAGTTTGGAGCATAACCAGTGAGCTGAAATAGTCTAGGTGGTGGCACCGCCTAGAACCCGAGGGATCAAGCGGTGGTACCGCCGGACTAGGTGGTGGCACCGCTCAGCACCCGAGTGTTCGGGCAGTGGCACGACCTAGAACCCGAGAGTTCCGGCGGTGGCACCACCAGAACACTATCAATGTGGAAATTGATAAGCGGTGGCACTGCCACCGATAGGCGATAGCACCGCTAGCCTTGGAAACCCAAGAGAATTCAAAATTTGGAGCCCAAATTTGAATCCTCTTGGGGCCTATAAATATCCCTCAATTCTCGGCAGAGAATACAACTTTTGAGTAGCAATAGATTGAGATAAAAGCCTTAGCAAAGTCTTTAGCAAGTCTTGTTTTCAATTGCTTGAGTATTCACCTCCTTCTTTCTCGTTGAAAATTTGTAAGAGTGTGAACCACTTATAAAAGAAGGTTGTAAGAGGGGTATTTGTCATTTCCCTTCAAAGTGATTTACTAGTGGAAGTTAGGAGCCTCATCGAAGAAGGCTTCGCAAGTGGATGTAGATCATTTGACCGAACCACTTTAAATTGTGTGTTCCTTGAATGTGTGAGTACTTACCTTTTGAAATCGTTATTTACACAGCAGCAAGCTTACGTTCCGGCGGTGGCACCACCAGAACACTATCAATGTGGAAATTGATAAGCGGTGGCACTGCCACCGATAGGCGATAGCACCGCTAGCCTTGGAAACCCAAGAGAATTCAAAATTTGGAGCCCAAATTTGAATCCTCTTGGGGCCTATAAATATCCCTCAATTCTCGGCAGAGAATACAACTTTTGAGTAGCAATAGATTGAGATAAAAGCCTTAGCAAAGTCTTTAGCAAGTCTTGTTTTCAATTGCTTGAGTATTCACCTCCTTCTTTCTCGTTGAAAATTTGTAAGAGTGTGAACCACTTATAAAAGGTTGTAAGAGGGGTATTTGTCATTTCCCTTCAAAAGTGATTTACTAGTGGAAGTTAGGAGCCTCATCGAAGAAGGCTTCGCAAGTGGATGTAGATCATTTGACCGAACCACTTTAAATTGGTGTGTTCCTTGAATGTGTGAGTACTTACCTTTTTGAAATCGTTATTTACACAGCAGCAAGCTTACGGTTTTCATCTTCTCACTTTACTCGAGCTATTTTTATCAAGTTATTCATTATCTAATCGAAATATCTATGCATTTACGAAATCGTTTTCAAACTTACAAGTTTTAATCCGCTGCACTAATTCATCCCTCCCCCCTCTTAGTGCCGCTTCGATCCTAATAGGTATATCATTGAATCAGACTCATCTTATAACGATGGTGTTGATTTAACCGAGCATCATGGTTGGTCGAGTCCCTTGAGACCATGGTGATTTAAAGGTCGACAAGGATGGGAATCACAAGGAGTTTTGATCGGTAAGAGTTGCCTACCTTTTGGGCTTAGTGTGATTGGTTGAGTCCCTCGAGGTTACACTAAGACACTGATTGTATCATGATCCCCATTAGAAGCCTGCCGGAGACTTTCGTTTCACGTGCTAAGGGTGTTGCGTGACTCGCTAGTAAAATAGTGGGAGCATATTAAGATAGAAGTTCATATCTTGATTGTTTATTTTTTATAAAATCTGCATGATATTCATTTCTACCGCATCTTTATTTTTAGAAATTGTTGCTTTCAAATCTCTTACGTGACATACTTGATGTCAACCACCTTACTGGCCAAATTATACGGATTGGCTCTACAACTTGAGAATTGTTCTCATGGCGGAGAAAATCATGTACGTCCTTGATATAGTGATGCCTACGCCCGAGGAAGGGGCAAGCGAGGATGAGATCGCTCGCTACGTGAAGTACATTGATGACTCCACTCTTGCTCAATGTTACATGTTAGGCTCTATGACACTTGAGTTACAGAGGCAACATGAAAAGATGGATGTCAGATCCATTCTCCTACATGTCCGTAAACTGTTTGAGGAACAAGGAAGGACTTAGCGATATGAGATATCCAAGAGCCTCTTCCACGCTAGGATGATTGAGGGGACACCGGTTCAGAATCATGTCCTAAAGATGATTGAGTGGATAGAGAATCTCATAGGTCTAGGAATGGTTCTAGAGGATAACTTGTGTGTGGACATTGTACTTCAGTCCCTACCATATTTCTTTTCACAGTTCATAATGAATTTTAATATGAACAAGCTTGAGGTGACTCTCCCAGAGCTCCTCAATATGTTGAGGGAGGCAAAGAGTACTATCAAGAAAGAGAAGCCAGTTCTCTACACTAGTTAGACCAGAAAGAAAAGGAAAGCAGAAAAGTCCCTTAAGAAGGGTAAAGACAAGGGCAAACTAGGTAAAGCAAAGGTTGCTAAGAAAGACCTAGCAAAGGACAAAGGCTAGTGCTTCTACTATGGCAAAGATGGGCACTAGAAGCGGAACTACAAAGAGTATCTTGCAGAGAGGGTGAAACAGAAGCTTGGAGAAGTTTCAAATACATTTATGACCAGTCTCCATTTGTCATACTCTTATAATAACACATGGGTATTGGATATCGGTAGTGCTTATCATATATGCAATTCGTTGTAGATTTTGGCAAAGCTTAGGAGACTATAGAGAGGCGAGATGGACCTCAAGATGGGCAATGGAGCAAAAGTTGCTATAGTAATTATTGGTGAGGTCACCCTACATCTGCCTAGTGGAGCTATTACTACATTAGATGAATGTTATTTTGTTCCTTCTATTATCAAAAACTTTATCTCTATTTCATGTTTGACAATTAGTGGATATAAATTAGTTTTTGAGAATAATGGTTGTTCGATATTATTAGATGATGAGATCATCACGAAAGAAATATTGCATAATGGTTTCTTTATGCTATACACTACTCCACAAATCATGAATGTAAGTGTGTCTAAGAGGAAACGAGATAAGGTGAACAATGCATACCTGTGGTATTGTAAGCTAATTCACATCCATGAGGGAATGATTCAAAAGTTGCTAAATGATGGATATCTAGATCCATTCGACTATGAGTCATATGCAACTTGTGAGCCTTGCCTTCGTGGAAAACTAACCAACTCTCCATTTAGTGGAACTGGAGATAGAGCCACTGAGCTATTGAAACTCATACATAGTGATGTATTTAGACCCATGTTAACTTATGCCATTGGTGGTTACTCCTACTTCATTACCTTTATTGATGATTTCTCAAGGTATGGACATGTGTACTTAATAAAGTACAAGTCTGAGGCCTTTTGAGAAATTCAGAGAGTATAAGAATGAAGTGGAGAACTAGATTGGAAAGAGTATTAAGACTCTTCGATTAGATCGAGGAGTACTTAAGTACATAGTTTACTCAGTTCCTTAATGACCATGAGATATTATCCCAATGGACACCTCCTTATACACCTCAGCTCAATGGTGTATCTGAAAGGAGAAATCGTATGCTGTTAGACATGGTATCGTCTATGATGAGTTTCGCTGACCTACCCATCTCATTATGGGGATATGCCCTAAAGACTGTAGCTTAGCTTCTAAACAGAGTTCCAACTAAGTTAGTAGTGTCTAAACCATATGAGATATGGAAAGGGAAGAAGCTTGATCTTAAGGTTGTTAAGATTTGGGGCTGCCCTATCCACGTTAAAAGACACAACCCCAATAAGTTGGAATGAGGACAGAGCGATGCAAGTTTATGGGATACCCTAAAGAAACTTATGGGTCTTATTTCTATCATCTCGAGGACCAAAAGGTCTTTGTAGACAAAAGAGCAGTGTTCCTTCTTGGCAGAGACAGTGGGAGCATGAAAGAGTTGAGCAAGGTTGGAGAACCTAGCTCAAGCACCACTCTACAGCTAGAGTTTGTTCAAGTATCTAATACATAAGTTCCAACTTTATGTAGGTCCGGTAGAGTGTCCCATCCTCCTAAGAGATACGTGAGATATATTAGAGGAGAGGATATTGAGGATATTGATCTTCAAACCTACGAGGAGGCTATTATGAGTATAGTCTCCAGGAAGTGACAAGAAGCAATAAATTCTGAGATGGATTCTTTGTACTCTAACAAGGTTTGGAACCTAGTTGATGTGCCCGAAGGTATTGTACCCATCGATTGCAAGTGGATCTTTAAGAAAAAGATCGGAGTAGATGGAAAGGTAGAGACCTATAAAGCAAGGCTAGTGGCTAAGGGGTATCGTCAAAGGCAATGTGTTGACTATGACAAAACCTTCTCACTCGTAGCAATGCTAAAATCCATCTGAATTATATTGGCTATTGTAGCACACTATGATTATGAGATCTGATAGATGGATATGAAACTGCATTCCTCAATGGGAACCTTAAGGAGGAGGTGTATATGATACAATCCGAGGGATTTATATCCAAGGACTGCCCAAATAAGGTGTGCAGGTTGCTTAGATTCATTTATGGACTAAAGCAAGCTTCCCGAAGTTGGAACATAAGATTTGATGAGACAATCAGATCTTATGACTTCGTTAAGAATGAAGATGAGCCTTGTGTGTACAGGAAGGTAAGTGAGAGCATTGTCACCTTTTTGGTGTTATATGTGGATGACATCTTGATTATAGAAAATGATGTAGGAATGCTATCCACAATAAAGGCTTGGTTATCTAGACACTTCTCCATGAAGGACTTAGGGGAAGCATCTTATATCATGAGGATTTAGATCTATAGAGATAGATCCAAGAGGATGCTTGGCTTGTCCCAATCCAAGTATATAGTAACCATTGTCAAAAGGTTTGGCATAGAAAAGTCTAAGTGAGGCATGGGATATCGCTTTCTAGGAGTATGTCCCCAAAGACTCCTAAAGAAAGGGCGAACATGGATATGATAGCTTATGCCTCAATGATAGGGTCTATCATGTATGCCATGCTATGTTCTAGGCCTGATATAGCGCATACTTTGAGTGTCACAAGCAAGTATAAAGCATATCCAAGCTTGGAGCACTAGAAAGCAGTAAAGTGTATCTTTAAGTGTTAGGAAATCTTAGGGGCGACATCACATGTGTAGTGGAAGAATAAGAAAACAAAATCCCTTATTCCCAAAGAGATGTTCGTCATTGTGCGAAGATTGGTGTGCAAAAATCCGTGAAACAAACTGCATATAGAATAAATTGTGTTACCTAGAGAGATCGTATATCCCTGTTTCCTTGCAGATCTCTAGGAAAGGGTGAAGGATGTCAAGCGTCCTCCTCTCTAGTGGTGATTCACACAGTAGGACTGCGACGACGCTCCTCAAAACTCCAAGCCTGCTCTGAGGTGGAGAGGGGGGGGGGGGGGAGAATAGGAGAGGCAAGCAAAGGCTCTAGCCTATGAGGCTCTGAATCCCTCATATTTATAGAGGCCCCTTGTCAAACCCTAATGGATCCTCTCCTAGTGGGTATTGGATCTGCATCCAATTACCCAAGCCTTTTAGATTAGTGGATCTCTATCTAATAATCTCTCATGGGCTCTTATTGGATCACGTCCATGTGATCTAATAATTCAGGGGCTTATTGGATATCTAATAAGATAGGGGCTCCAGCAGATATCTCATATCCGAACCTCTACTCATCGCAATGCCTACCATATGTGTGTGACCCTCCAGGCCCAATATCGAGCTGGCCGTGAGTCATAGCTGTCAGAACTCCTTTTGGCTTAGTGAATTATTATCTCTGTAATAATTCACTCGACTCATCGACTACGGACGTACTAGGCCACTACATCGTATTCCCCAAACGATACGGGGGAATCCAATCTATTGGACCTGTCTATCCTCAGTTACTATATACCTATAGTCTCTCATCCATCTAATATCCTAGAGACCATATATCAGGCATGGTGCTGTTAGACCCATATGGTTTCTACTCGAGTCTCGCTCTAATCAGATTCTCCCGGAGAACTCTTTCTCTCTCAACCCGAATGACCCTCGCCAGGTATTTGTCTAAGTAAGAATACATGAGATATTCCTCTCATAATGTCGAGAGTGGATGATCCTTTATCGACACTCAATAGCCCTCGTAAGGTCAACTGCCACTCCCATGGCCAGTTGTACTAGATCTGGGACATCCAAACCTATAAGTCTGGTATTAAAGAGTGGAGCACTCATACATGACATCCTTGATGTATCAAGTCTAAAGACCATATACACCACTGGGACAACGGAATCACTATATGACAATAAGGGATCATCAACCATCCAGTATTCCATAAGCAGATCAATCAGTGAACTCATTCTCAAATGAGCACCTGTACTGTATCCTTAGTGTCCCCACACAAGCAGCTATAAGACCAGCTGCATCCATTATATAGACGGGTATACAACACACTAGTTTGTCCGGTTATCACAATGTCCCTCTCAAGTAACCTATGACCGGGATTATTTAGGATCTGTGTTTAAAGGTGAATCGGTCTCATTATCGTGAGCTCATCATAATCCGATTCTCATTGCACAGATCTAAGGACATCACAATATATACATGCATATATGCAATAGATAATATAAAGTGATAAAAGCTAAAATATAATAAGCAAAAAAATTTCGTGTCAAGTCACATATGCCATCACTCACGTAATTGGCTTGCTGGGCACCTATGACTAGCAATCTCTCACTTGACCTAAAGCCAATCACCTATATGTCTGATCCCTATCAGACCCCTGTGACGCTAAAAAACAATATGAGACAACGGTTTTGTCAGTGAATTTGCAATGTTATCTTCGGATGGAACTCTTTTCACTACTACATCTCCTCGGGTCATGATCTCTCGAATAAGTTGGAACCTCCTCAGAACACTTATGATGAGACCCGGATTCCCTTATTTGAGTTATCGCCTTATTGTTGTCGCAATATAAGGAAATTAACTCCTCGCTATCCGACATGACTCCCAAATCTATGATGAACTTCTTCATCCAAACTCCCTCTTTTGCTGCATCTGCTGCAGCAATGTATTCCACCTTTGTGGTCGAGTCAGCAGTAGTATCTTGCTTGAAACTCTTCCAGCACACTGCTCCTCCATTCAAGGTGTACACATACCTTGAATTCGACTTGCTATCATCGATATTAGACTAAAAACTTGAGTCTATGTAGCCTTCAACCTTGAGGCTACTACCTCCATATACTAGTAAAAGATCCTTAGCCCTTCTCAAATACTTAAGGATACACTTTACTGCTTTCCAATTCTCCAAGCCTGGATTCGCCTGATACCTGCTCATGACACTCAGAGCATGCACTATATCAGGCCTAGTACATAGCATGACATACATGATAAACCTTATTGCCGAGGTATAAGGTATCATATCCATATTCGCCCTTTCTTCTGGAGTCTTTGGGGACATACTCCTGGAAAGCGATATCCCATGTCTCATCGGTATGAGACTTCTCTTGGAATTTTCCATGCCAAACCTTTTGACAATGGTTTCTATGTATTTGGACTGGGACAAGCCAAGCATCCTCTTGGATCTATCTCTATAGATCCGGATCCCCAAGATATAGGATACTTCCCCTAAGTCCTTCATGGAGAAGTGTCTAGATAACCAAGCCTTTACTATGGATAGTATTCCTACGTCATTCCCAATGATCAAGATGTCATCTACATATAACACCAAAAAGGTGATAGCACTCCCGCTTACCTTCCTGTACACACAAGGCTCATCTTCGTTCTTAACGAAATCATAAGATCTGATTGCCTCATCAAATCTTATGTTCCAACTTCGAGAAGCTTCCTTTAGTCCATAAATGGATCTAAGCAACTTGCACACCTTATCTAGGCAGTTCTTGGACATGAATCCCTCAGGTTGTATCATATACACCTCCTCCTTGAGGTACCCATTGAGGAATATAGTTTTCACATCCATCTGCTGGATCTCATAATCATAGTGTGCTGCAATAGCCAATATAATTCGAATAGATTTTAGCATTGCTACAAGTGAGAAGGTTTCGTCATAGTCAACACCTTGCCTTTGACGATACCCCTTAGCCACCAGTCTTGCTTTATAGGTCTCTACCTTTCCATCTACTCCGATCTTTTTCTTAAAGATCCACTTGCAACCGATGGGTACAATACCTTTGGGTGCATCAACTAAGTACCAAACCTTGTTGGAGCAGATAGAATCCATCTTAGAATTCATAGCTTCTTTCCACTTCCTGAAGTCTATACTCATAATAGCCTCCTCATAGGTTTGAGGATCAATATCCTCAACATCCTCTCCTCTAATATGTCCCACATATCTCTCAGGAGGATGGGATACTCTACTAGACTTACGTAAAGTTGAAACTTGTGTATTAGGTACCTGAACAGACTCAGGCTGTAGAGTGGTGCTTGAACTTGGTTCTCCAACCTCGCTCAACTCTATCATGCTCGCACTATCTCTGCCAAGAATGTGTTCCTTCTCAAAGAACACTGCTCTTTTGGCTACAAAGACCTTTTGGTCCTCGAGATGATAGAAATAATACCCACAAGTTTCCTTGGGGTATCCCACAAATTTGCATTGCTCTATCCTCGATTCTAACTTATCGGGGTTGTGTCTTTTAACGTGGGCAGGGCAGCCCCACATCTTTACAACTTTAAGATCAGGTTTCTTCCCTTTCCATATCTCATATGGTGTAAACACTATCGACTTAGTTGGAACTCTGTTCAGAAGGTAAGTTGTGGTCTCTAGGGCATATCCCCAGAATGAGATGGGTAGGTCAACAAAACTCATCATGGATCGTACCATATCTAACAGCATACGATTTCTCCTCTCAAACACACCAATGAGCTGAGATGTATAAGGAGGTGTCCATTGGGATAATATCCCATGGTCCTTGAGGAACTAAGTAAACTCTGTACTTAAATACTCACCTTCTCGATCTGATCAAAGAGTTTTGATACTCTTTCCAGTCTGGTTCTCCACCTCATTCTTATACTCTCTGAATTTCTCGAAGGCCTCAGATTTGTACTTCATTAAGTACACATATCCATACCTTGAGAAATCATCAGTAAAGGTAATGAAGTATGAGTAACCACTAATGGCATGAGTTGACATGGGTCCACAGCTCAGTGGCTCTATCTCCAGTTCCACTAAATGGAGAGTTGGTCAGTTTTCCACGAAGGCAAGGCTCGCAAGTTGCATATGACTCATAGTCAAATGGATCTAGATATCCATTATTTAACAACTTTTGAATCCTTTCTTCATGGATGTGACTTAGCCTACAATGTCATAGGTATACACTGTTCATCTCATCTCGTTTCCTCTTGACACACTTACATTCATGATATGTGGAGTAATGTCTAGCATAAATAAACCATTATGCAATATCTCTTTCGTGATGATCTCATCATCTAATAATATCGAACAACCATTGTTCTCAAAAATTAATTTATATCCACTAACTAACTGTCAAATATGAAATGGAGATAAAGTTTTTAATAATAGAAGAAACAAAATAACATACATCTAATGCAATAAAAGCTCCACCAGGCAGATGTAGGGCAACCTTGCTAACAACTACTACAGCAACTTTTGCTCTATTGCCCATCTCGAGGTCCATCTTGCCTCTCTCTAGTCTCCTAGGCCTTGCCAGAACCTATAATGAATTACATATATGATAAGCACTACCAGAATCCAATACCTATGTGTTATCATAAGAGTCTGATAAATGGAGACTGATCATGAATGTACCTGAAGCTTCACCAAGCTTCTGTTTTGCCTTTTCTGCAAGATACTCTTTACAATTCCTCTTCCAATGCCCATCTTTGCCATAATGGAAGTACTGGTCTTTATCCTTTGCTAGGTCTTTCTTAGCAACCTTTGCTTTTCCTAGTTTGCCTTTGCCCTTTTCCTTCTTAAGGGATTTCTCTGCTTTTCTTTTCTTTCTGGTCTCACCAGTGTAGAGAACTGGCTTCTCTTTCCTAATAGTACTCTTTGCCTCCCTCAACATATTGAGGAGCATTGGGGGAGTCACCTCAAGCTTGTTCATATTAAAATTCATTATGAACTGTAAAAAGGAATCTGGTAGGGACTGAAGCACAATGTCCACACATAAGTTATCCTCTAGGACCATTCCTAGACCTGTGAGTTTTTCCTTCTACTCAATCATCTTTAGGACATGGTTCTGAACCGGTGTCCCCTCAGTCATCTTAGTGCAGAAGAGGCTCTTGGATATCTCATATCGTTGAGTCCTTCCCTATTCCTCAAACAATTTATGGACATGTAGGAGAATGAATCTAGCATCCATTTTTTCATATTGTCTTTGTAACTCAGAAGTCATAGAGCCCAACATATAGCACTGAGCAAGA
This sequence comes from Musa balbisiana, assembly GCA_004837865.1. Classification (NCBI taxonomy): domain Eukaryota; kingdom Viridiplantae; phylum Streptophyta; class Magnoliopsida; order Zingiberales; family Musaceae; genus Musa; species Musa balbisiana. The sequence goes on from CM017189.1 coordinate 9,096,330, forward strand.
GTGGAGTTATCAATGTACTTCATGTAGCAAGCGATCTCATCCTCGCTTGCCCCTTCCTCGAGCATAGGTATTACTGTATTAAGGACGTATGTGATTTTCTCCGCCGTGAGAATAATTCTCAAGTTGCGGAGCCAATCCGTATAATTTGGACCAGTGAAATGGTTGACATCAAGTATGCCACGTACGAGATTTGAAAGCGACATTTTCTGAAAATAAAGATGTTACAGGAATGAATAACATGCAGATTTTGCAAGAAATAAACAATCATGATATGGACATCTATCTTAATATGCTCGCACTATTTTACTAGCGAGTCATACGACACCCTCAGCACGTGAAACGGAAGTCTCTGATAGACTTCTAGTGGGGATCAGGATCCAATCGGCGTCTTAATGTAACCTCGAGGGACTCGACCAATTACATTAAGCCCAAAAGGTAGACAACTCTTGCCGATCACAACTCGTTATGATTCCCATCCTGTTCGGCCTCCGAATCACCATGGTCTCGAGGGACTCGACCACCCATGATGTTTGGTTAAGTCAACTCCTTAATTACAAGATGAGTCTGATTTGATGATATACCCTCGAGGGACTCAACCAAGCATACCATGTCCTCAGGTCACCGGTGACATCTCTATGTCGTAAGCAAGATAGCGAATCATGATATAGGTGAGCCTCGAGGGACTCAACCAACTCAACCTACACCGGTAATCGGTTCCTACCCATAACGATGGAAGGTCACGTGGGTCAATCTAATTGCCTCACGTTTACCGACTTAATATTATCGAGAGAGATGTTTCTATAATTTGGTCTCCTAATATGACATGTCACATATATATATTTAATATATATCTACATCACATGCAAATATATATGCATATCTAGTATGTGTATAAGCAATCACACCAAATGATCATGGACCATAACTTAATGTGATCAGGCCCGAGCCAGTAGGCCTAATCACTCACATCAAGATCTATGTGTGTAACAGTGCATCTCCATGCCCTGTGATCGTCCATCTCGTCCTCTTCGGTTTCGTCGACATCTCGATGCATCTCCATGCATCGCATTCGTCCGTCTCATGGGTCCCGCTATTGCATCCACACTCCCGCTACGCCTCCTCATGTAATTACAATTTAATCATGGGCACGCAGGCCTGACAATAAACGAGAAATATAATGGAGGCTCGCAGGCCCCAATAATAATAATCACAAGTACACACATCACACGGTCCATGATCATCCGTCCACACATCATACATCACATGTACAAGTCATTATCATGTAGGAGTACTAGATAATAATAAAAAATAATAATCAACTAAACTTTTTAATTAATTAATATTCTTCTAAAATCAAGGACATGAATAAATTTTTTTGAATTATGTGGGGCATTTTTGTAATTTGGTCAAAGGATAGAAATTAGAATTTCTCAAATTCTCAAGGGCAAAACTATCTTTTGCCCATAAAACCCTAATGCCCTTCTCCCTCTCCCCTGCTGTTGCTGCCGCCACCACCCTACTGGTGGCGGCCTTTGCGACGGGGGTCGGGGGCGCTGCCCCTGCTTGCAGGCGGCGCCTCCCCTGTGGTTGGGCGTCGCCACGGGCGGTTCTGCCCGCGGGGGCTACACCCGCAGCCGCTGCCCCTGCTGGTCACTTGCTCGCGGGTAAGCGCCACTATTGGCACTATGCGCGCAAGCAACGCTCGCGGATGTCACCGCTTGCGCGTCGCAGGCAGCTCTTCCTACGGGCGGTCAGCCGCCTGTGGCTGCAACTGCGTGCAGTAATAATTGCCGTGCGCAAGCGACCTGCTTGCCGGCACCGCCTGCCCTTGTGGGCGTTGTGGCCACAGGCAGTGCCCGTGGGCTGCCAGCCCCATCGGTCGCAAGCCTGCTGCATGCAGGCCGCCGACGCTACATTGCCTGATGTTGCACGCACACAGATCGAGGGTAGCAACAGTTGCTGCCCTTTCTCGCTTTTGCATCAACGATTTTGACATCAAAAGTTTTTTCAAAACACAACACACGCAGTTTAAAACCAATCTATCACACGAACAACCTGGTTCTGATACTACTGTTGGGAAATGTTAGAACCCTTACAGATTCTAAGCTTGGGGTTGATCTCTTTAGGGGATCGGCCTCTTGGAACTCTATAGGGGTTCCTTCCTCCAAGTTGCTGCTCAAAGGCTGTAGAAAATATTCATCTATTGCTTATGAAAAGAGGAGGAATACATAGCTATTTATAGGGCTTCTAAACCCTAACTCCTAATAGGACTCCTACTCAAGACTCCTACTTCTAACCGACTCCTAATAGGACTCCTATTCAAGACTCCTACTCAAGACTCATCTTCCTTTACAACTCCTAATTCTTCTCTAAGAAATAACCTCTAAACTTTAGCCGGCCTCTTCACCTCTTTAATAAGGGTCGACTTAGGTAGGTTTTACATGAATGCCCCTATCAATTAGGACTCTCCTAGCTAGAGTCCTAATAGACCTGCCTTCTTCAAATCAGCCTTGTCCTCGAGGCTGACGATTCATGAATTTTGGGAATTTGATCTTCAAGTCATCATAGTTCTCCCAAGTGGCATCTTCTGTTGGTTGGTTCACCCATTATATTAGCACTTCAGTAGTGGGTCGTTGTCGTCGAGTCACGATCCGTTGATCAATAATGACACTTGGATGGGTCTGGAGTTCTCCTTGAGTAGTCATGTTTGGTGGGTGGCTTTGGGCTGTCTCCAAGCACCTATTTATAACTTTCGTTTGGCTATCGGTTTGTGGGTGATATTGCACACTCCTTTTCAATTTAGTACCCTACATATGGAATAACTTTGTCAAAAATTTGCTCGTGAAGATGCATGTAGAATTTGTCATAAGCACAATACGTCCTTTATAGTGTAATTCTTTTGAGTTCCAATTGTAATGAGCCACGAAGCTTGATGCTTCTTCCAATTTTTTTATGATTTTACTGGTCTCTGGATCATCCTGCCATTCTATCTTAATATCCTCAAGGAAGTCACTGGTTGGAAGCGAAACGACCGAAAGTTCAGCTTGCTCGGCTAGCTACGAAAGCACATCTGCAACAACATTCTCTTTCCCCTTTTTGTAAGTTATTTCATAATCAAATCTAAGAAGTTTTGTTACCCATTTTTGCTGCTCAGGGGATGATATCTTTTGCTCCAAAAAGTAATTGAGGCTTTTATAGTCGGTTTTAATTTGAAACCGTCGACATGTTTTGATGGGAGGGAGCACAATGGCAAGCATTTCCTTATCATGTGTTGACATGTTTTGATGGGAGGGAGACAATGTCTTGCTAGTGTATGCGAGTGGTCGACTATCTTGCATGAGAATGGCTCCGATTCCGACTCCAGATGCGTCGGCCTCAATAATGAAGGGTCGACTGAAGGCTTTGTCCAACCATTGGAAGACATCTTTTTTTAGTAAGGAAGTAAGTGGTGCACTGATCTTTCCATAGTTTTTCATGAACTTGCGGTAGTAGCCTGTTAAACCAAGAAAGCCATGTAGCAATTTTATGTTCATCGAGGTCGACCGGTTCTGCATTGCTTTTATTTTGGAGGGGTCCACTGCCACATCTTCCTCTGATATGATATGCCTAAGATATTCTACCTTCTGGCAAAAATTCATAGTGGTCGTTGTGTGTTCGAAAGGCGGTTTTCGGTATATCTTCTTTGCACACTCATATTTGATGATACTCGGATCGAAGGTCCAGCTTTGTAAAGATTTGTGCTCCCTTTCATCTAGTAATTCATCTACTATTGGAATAGGGTATTTGTCCTTGACGGTTATGCCATTGAGGGTTCGGTAATCAATGCACATTCACCATGTTTTGTCCTTCTTTCGTACGAAGAGCACCGGTGAAAAGTAGGGGCTGCAACTTAGCCGAATAACTCCTATTTCGGGCATCTCTTTTACAATCCTTTCTATTTCATCCTTTTGCAGATATGAATGTTGATGTAGCCAAATATTTGCAGGAGGTTTGCCCAAAAGAATCGGTATACAATGATCATGCCGATGGGCAAGAGGTAAGTTGCGTGGTTCGTCAAATATATTTGGAAATTCAGCAAGCAAAGAGAGTAGGTTTGGATCTTCAAATTCTATTGGCTCTCCCTTAGTTTGTTGCTCAAGTTGTACCAAAAAGCCATTGCATGCTTTATGCAAAACCTTCTCCATTTGTTGTGTGCAAATCATTATTACGTCGCCCCCACGTTTCCCATGTAGAATCACCTGTTTCCCTTTACTGAAAAATCTCAAAATTAGTTTCATAAAATTCTAGGAAACATCACCTAATGTCATCAACCATTCAATTCTGATCATGGCCTCATGATCATCAAGAGGGAGGAGGAAGAAATCTGCAATTATCTCTTGTTCCTGTAGTAATAGTTTCTCCCACGGGGGCCTACGATCACACTTTAAAATCCGTTTGTCAGTGAACTTGACGTTAAACCTACTGTAATACTCGATAGGTAAGGCCATCCGAACAGCAACTTTACTATCTAGGAAGTTATTAGTGCTGCTCGTGTCGATGAGAACAGTGATCGATTGTTGTTTGAGAAGGCCTTCAACTTTCATCATTTGCGAGTTTGAGTAGCCGGTTAGTGCATGTACCATAACTTCGATCGGTTGTGGCTCTTCTTCTACATCTTCTTCTTTATTATCAAGACTCTCTTCTAGATGTTCAACGACCTCTTCTTCTACTGGTTTAATCATAAGAAGTCTCCCTTTTCTGCAGTGATGCTCGCGGCTCCACGGCTCGTCGCGGTGCCAACATAACTCTTTCGTAGATCGCTCCCAAAGCTCTTCTCTTGTCATCATTTTTAGTGTTGGGACTCGGTTGATAGTAGAGGGGGCTAAGGGCTTCTGCATTGCAGGTCGAAAAGCGATCCTAGTCCTCCAAGTTTCATGGTTCAATCGCTCCTCTTGATGCCGTGCGAAAGAGGTGGCTGCTATAAGCGTGTACGGTTGTCGTGCTTTAACTTCTCCCCGGATCTCCGGTTTCAAGCCCTCAATGAAGGTCCCCAATAGCTATTTTTGAGACCAATCACAAGTTTGATTAGATAACCTTTCAAACCTGGTTTGGTACTCCTGAACGGTAGAGGTTTGTCGGATCTTTGCTAGTTGTTCGTCAATGTTCTCATAATCGATTGGTCCGAAGTGGATCAATAGTCCTTCTTTGAATTGTTGCCATGAGAGGACTCCATGAGTATATTTAAACTAGTCAAACCACTGTATGGTATCCCCTTCAAGATGTATAGCTGCAATTTCCACCATAGATGCATCTGCAGTTTTGTGGTACCGAAAATATCGCTCCGCGCGCGAGATCCAACCAATCGGGTCTCCTTCTTCCCATCTAGGGAAGTCCACTCTCATGCGTGGATAGTTGGGATCAATCATAGAGCCTCCCCTCCCATGGAAGTCATCTCTTCGGGCTTGGTACGATTGGGCAGAGCTCTCTCCTTGATGTGATTTCTTCGGGCTTGGTGGTCGGCCCAATCTGAGTTCGGTAAAGAGCGTCCGAATCTTATCCTCCATTTGCGCCTCGAAGGCTTCGAATTTAGCATTGATTGCCGCCTCAGATGCCATAGTACATGCCTCCAAATCTGTGATGTTAAGATCTCTCTTTTGTTGTTGGGTTAAAGGCATGTATAGGTTGAGAGAAGTGGTGGTCGAAAGGGTTGGTGGATTGGTGGATGTAGGCTACGATTTAGGCTTGTTTTGTGGCTGTTTTGGGTGTAGTTTGAGGGTGTGGTTTGGTGGAGTTTTAGGGCTGTGGGTGAAAGTTTTAGATCTATGGTAGATGACAACAAAGGTTTGATAGAAATTAGTAGAAGTTTGCTGCAGAATTGTGTTGTCTTGTAAGAGCAGAATTGTCGTCGAAGAAACAACGGTTTCTCAACAAAATTTCCACAAAAAACTTGAGAAATTTGAGAAGGGAATTGATAGCAAAATCTTAGTGTATATGACAGTAAGTATGTCTAATTTAATCAAGAAAATTTCGGCAGTATAACAGCAAAGAAATTGGTGCAAGTTGCGATAGCAAAATTCTTGTCGAAAAATTTCAACGGTTTGCGACGAAAATGTACAGCAACACAAAATCGTTTTTAGAGGTGAATTCCTTAATAGATTAATCTTAGATGGAAGCCAAGATGATCTATGAAATATATAAGAAATTTTGTTCAAAAAGATTGCAAATAGATCGGTTAAGGCAACAATATGCTGCTGAAATTTTCTGCAGCACAGATTTTCAAGTGTCACAGATTGGACGTAAAATATCAGTAGTTTATATTGAGAATTTTTCGATGAAACCAAAGGAAAATCTACTGGTAGGAAGTGTCAAAGCTATCATAAAAATTTCATAGAGATTTGGATAGAAAAAATATAGTAGCAAGGTCAAACAATTTGTACTATGCGGCTGGAATTTCACAGTGCAGATTTTCAAGTATAGCAGTTTAGATGTAAAAGATTAATAGTTTATATTAAGAATTTTTTGACAAAACCAAAGGGAAATCTGCTATTAGGATGTGTCAAAGCTGTCATAAAAATTTCATAGAGATTTGGACAGAAAAAATGTAGTAGCAAGATCAAACAAACTGTGTTGTGCGGCTGAAATTTTACAGTACAGATTTTCAAGTACAGCAGATTAGATGTAACAGATCAATGGTTTATATTAAGAATTTTTTTATAAAACCAAAGGAAAATCTGCTATTAGGAAGTGTCAAATCTGTCATAAAAATTTTGTAGAGATTTGGATAGAAAAAACATAGTAGCAAGATCAAACAGACTGTGTTATGTGGTTAGAATTCTACAATGTATCGTTCGTCGTAGAGATGAAAACTTTGTGATGAAAAGTTTATGCAGTAATATAGGAACAAATTTTTTTTTTTCAATTTTTGAATAAAGAAAACTAAATTGCAGCAGTAGTAAGGTAGGAAACGAGAACCTGTTGCAATTCACGTGGAGATCAAAGGATGATCTGCGGTGGTGGAGATGATGGCGGAATTTAGCGACGATCTTTTAAGCAATTGTGGGAATTGCTTTGGGTGGTTGTGGAGAGATGATGGATGGTTGTGGAAGGACAGTGAGATGCCAAGAATGCTGCTCTGATACCAAGTGTTAGAACCCTTGCAGATTCTAAGCTTGGGGTTTATCTCTTTAGGGGATCGGCCTCCTAGAACTCTATAGAGGTTCCTTCCTCCAAGTTGCTACTCAAAGGCTGTAGAAAATATTCATCTATTGCTTATGAAAAGAGGAGGAATACATAGCTATTTATAAGGCTTCTAAACCCTAACTCCTAATAGGACTCCTACTTAAGACTCCTATTTCTAACCGACTTCTAATAGGACTCCTATTCAAGACTCCTACTCAAGACTCTTATTCCTTTACAACTCCTAATTCTTCTCTAAGAAATAACCTCCAAACCCTAGCCAGCCTCTTCACCTGTTTAATAAGGGTCGGCTTAGGTAGGTTTTACATGAATGCCCTTATCAATTAGGACTCTCCTAGCTAGAGTCCTAACAGGAAATCTTAGGGGTGACATCACATGCGGAGCAGAAAAACAAGAAAACAAATCCCCTATTCCCAAAGAGATGTTCATTGTCGTGCAAAGATTGGTTGCAAAAATTCGCAAAATAAACCGCATATAGAATAGATTATATTACCTAGGGAGATCGTATATCCCTGTTTCCTTGCAGATCTCTAGGAGAGGGTGAAGGAGGTCAAGCGTCCTCTTCTCTAGCGGTGATCCACACAGTAGGACTGCGATGACGCTCCTCAAAACTCCAGGCCTGCTCTGAGGTGGAGAGGGGGGGGGGGGGGGAGAATAGGAGAGGCAAGCAAAGGCTCTAGCCTATGAGGCTCTGAATCCCTCATATTTATAGAGGCCCCCTATCAAACCCTAATGATCATCCCCTAAGTGGTAATGGATCATCCCCTAGTGTGTATTAGATCTGCATCCAATTACCCAAGCCTTTTAGATTAGTGGATTCTCTATCCAATAATCTCTCATGGGCTCTTATTGGATCTCGTCCATGGGATCCAATAATTCAGGGGCTTATTGGATATCCATAAGATAGGGGCTCCGACGGATATCTCATATCCGAACCTCTACTCATCGCAATGCCTACCATATGTGTGTGACCCTATAGGCTCAATATCGAGCTGGCCGTGAGTTATAGCTGTTAGAACTCCTTCTAGCTTAGTGAATTATTATCTCTATAATAATTCACTTGACTCATCGACTATGGACGTACTAGGCCACTACGCCGTAGTCCCAAACGAAATAGGGGAATCCAATCTATTGGACCTATTTGTCCTCAGTTACCGTGTACCTATAGTCTCTCATCCATCTAATATCCTAGAGACCGTATATCGGGTATGGTACTTTCAGACCCATACGGTTTTTACTCGAGCCTCGCTCTAATCGGATTCTCCCGGAGAACTCTTTCTCTCTCAACCCGAATGACCCTGGCTAGGGATTTGTCTGAGCGATAACACATGGGATATTCCTCTCATGATGCCGAGAGTGGATGATCCTCTATCGACACTCAATAGCCCTCGTAAGGTCGACTACCACTCCCAATGACCAACTATACTAGATCTGGGACATCCAATCATGAGCCGAGAGTGGATGATCCTCTATCGACACTCAATAGCCCTCGTAAGGTCGGACTACCACTCCCAATGACCAACTATACTAGATCTGGGACATCCAAATCTATAAGTCTGGAATCAAGAGTGGAGAGCACTCATATAGGACACTCCTTGGTGTCTCAATTCTAAGGACCAGATACATCACCGGGACTATGGAATCATTATCTGACAATAAGGCATCATCAATCATCCAGCATTCCATAAGTGGATCAATCAGTGAACTCATTCTCCAATTAGTACCTGTACTGTATCGCTAGTGTGCCAACATGAGCAGCTATGAGACCAACTGTATCCATCATATGGATGGGTATACAACACTCCAGTTTGTCCGGTTATCACGATATTCCTCTCATGATGCCGAGAGTGGATGATCCTCTATCGACACTCAATAGCCCTCGTAAGGTCGACTACCACTCCCAATGACCAACTATACTAGATCTGGGACATCCAAATCTATAAGTCTGGAATCAAAGAGTGGAGCACTCATATAGGACATCCTTGGTGTCTCAAGTCTAAGGACCAGATACATCACCGGGACTATGGAATCATTATCTGACAATAAGGCATCATCAATCATCCAGCATTCCATAAGTGGATCAATCAGTGAACTCATTCTCCAATTAGTACCTGTACTGTATCGCTAGTGTGCCAACATGAGCAGCTATGAGACCAACTGTATCCATCATATGGATGGGTATACAACACTCCAGTTTGTCCGGTTATCACGATATTCCTCTCGAGTAACCTATGACCGAGATTATGTAGGATCTGTGTCTAAAGGTGAATCGGTCTTATTATCGTGATCTCATCATAATCCGATTCCCATTGCACAGATCCATAGACTTCACAATGTATATGTGCATATATGCAATATACAATATAAAGTGATAAAAGCCAAAATATAATAAGCAAAAAGATTCCGTGTCAAGTCACACATGCCATCACTCACGTGATTGGCTTGCTGGGCACCTATGACTAGCAATCTCCCACTTGACCTAAAGTCAATCACCATGTGTCTGATCCTCATCAGACCCCTATGACGCTAAAAAATAATATGAGATAATGGCTTTGTCAGTGGATCTGTATTAAGTACTTGAGAAGGATTAAGGATCTTTACTAGTATATGGAGGTAGTAGCCTCAAGGTTGAAGGCTATGCAGACTCAAGTTTTAAGTTTGATGTCGATGAAAGCAAGTTGAATTCGAGGTATGTGTACACCTTGAATGGAAGAGAAGTATGCTGGAAGAGTTCCAAGCAAGATACTACTACTAACTCGATCACAAAGGCAAATTACATTGCTGCAATAGAGGCAGCAAAGGAGGGAGTCTAGATGAAGAAGTTCATCATAGATCTAGGAGTCAGGCCAAGTAGTGAGAAGCTGATTCCTTTTATTATGATAACTACTGGGCGATTACTCAAATAGGGATACCCGAGTCTCATCAGAAGTATTCTGAGTAGGTTCCAGCTTATTAAGAGATAATGACCCGAGGAGATATAGTAGTGGAAAGAGTTACATCCGAAGATAACATTACAGATCCACTAACAAAAGCGTTGTCTCAGATTGTCTTTGAGCGTCACAGGGGTCTGATGGGGATCAGACACATCGATGATTGACTTTAGGTCAAGTGGGAGATTGCTAATCATAGGTGCCTAGTAAGCCAATCACATGAGTGATGGCACGTGTGACTTGACACGAAATCTTTTTGCTTATTATATTTTGGTATTTATCATTTTATAATGACTATTGCATATATGCATGTATATATTGTAATGTCCTTGGATCTGTGCAGTGGGAATCGGATCTTGATGAGATCACGATAATGAGATCGATTCACTTTTAAACATAGACCCTAAATAATCCCGGTCATAGGTTACTTGAGAAGGACATCTAGATAACCGGATAGATTGGTGTGCTGTATACCCGTCCATATGATGGATGAAACTAGTCTTATAGCTGCTCGTGTGGGGAAACTAGGGATATAGTACAGGTGCTCATTGGAGAATGAGTTCACTGATTGATCCGCTTATGGAATGTTGGATGGTTGATGATGCCTTATTGTTAGACAGCGATTCCGTAGTCCTAGTGGTATATCTAGTCCTTGGACTTGAGACACCAAGGATGTCCTGTATGAGTGCTCCATTCTTTGATATCGGACTTATAGGTTTAGATGTCCCAAATCTAGTATAGCCGGTCATTGGGAGTGGTAGTCGACCTTACGAGGGCTATTGAGTGTCGATAAAGGATCATCCACTCTCGGCGTCATGAGAGGAATTTCTCATGTGTTCTTGCTCAGACAAATCCCTGGCCAGGGTCATTCGGATTGAGAGAGAAATAGTTCTCCGGGAGAATCCGATTAGAGCGAGACTCGAGTAGAAACCATATGGGTCTGACGACACCATACCCGGTATATAGTCTCTGGGATATTAGATGGATAAGGGACTATAGGTACATGATAACTAAGGATAGATAGGTCCAATGGATTAGATTCCCTTGTATCGTCTAGGGACTACGACATAGTGGCCTAGTACATTCGTAGTCGATGAGTCAAGTTAATTATTATGGAGATAATAATTCACTGAGCCAAAAGGAGTTCTGACAAGTATGACTCACGGCTAGCTCAATATTGGGCCTAGAGGGTCACACACATATAGTAGGTGTTGCGATGAGTAGAGGTTCGTATATGAGATATATGTCGGAGCCCCTATCTTATTGGATATCCGATAAGCCCATAAATTATTGGATCATATGGATGAGATCCAATAAGAGCCCATAAGAGATTATTGGATAGAGATCCACTAATCTAAGAGGCTTGGGTAATTAGATATAGATTCAATACCCAATAGAGGAGAATCCATTAGGGTTTGACAGGGGACCTCTATAAATAGGAGGGATTCAATGGTTCATAGGCTAGAGCTTTTGCTTGCCTTTCCTATTCTCCTCCCCCTCTCCACCTCAGAGCAGGCTTGGAGTTTTGAGTAGCGTCATTGTAGCCTTGCTGTGTGGATCACTATAGAGAGAAGGAAGCTTAATCTCCTTCACTCTCTTCTAGAGATCTGTCAGGAAATAGGGATATATGGTCTCTTTAGGTAATACAATCTATTCTATATGTAGTTTGTTTCACGGATTTTTTATGCACCAATCTTCGCACGACGATGAACATCTCTTTGGGAATAAGGGAGTTTATTTTCTTGTTCTTCTACCGTGCATTTGATGTCGCCCCCAAGATTTCCCAACAATGAGAATCATACATGATAGGATGTAATATACTTTGATATTTTGATACCATGATGATTTGAAATATTTATGATGATGTATGCAAAACTTATGATAATGATGCATGCAATGCAATGATATACATATAATGTGTTGTATATATTTATGACAAAATATTGCTTTGACTTGAATTCAAGGTTATATCAATATGGCATATTGATAGGAGGAGTTAAGGTTAACTCCGTCATCAATTGGTTGTCATCATCAAAAAGGGGGAGATTGTTAAATCTCGGATTTTGATGATAAAACCAAATGTGTTTATGATCTGATCTACATTTTGAGTAATGCAGGAAGCTTCGATCAGGGAGAGATAATTAAAGGAAGAAGAATCATGTTGGGTCAGAGTGGAATATGTCAAAAGATTGGACGTCGAGTCGGAGGATCGATCGACGTATCGGCAGAAGACTTCGGGCTATTGGTTCGGGCATCAGGCCAAGAAGAGTGAAAATTATGCTAAGAAAATCGGAGTTATAGAGGTCAATTGGTCGATTAGGCAATAGATCGCAAGAGAGGATGATGTGCTGAAAAATCAGATGAAGTATCGATAAACCAATGACATGCCGAACAATATTTGATTCAAGCTTTGTAATAATTATTTAGATGGAAGTAGGTTTTAGGCATAATTGGGTTGGAATTGGGCCAACTCAATTAGGATCTAATTAGGCCCAAGTTTGGGCTGTGTTGGGCCAAGTGAAAGGCTCAAATAATGACCCAAACTTGTGGAACCATCGGTGGCACAATCTCCGAGATAGTGTCAAGCGGTGGTACCGCTAGTCTGGGTGGTACTACCACCCAGACTTAGTCTTTAAGACTGTCAAGTGGTGGTACTGCTAGTCTGAGCAGTGGTATCACCTAGTGTTAGAGCTGTAGGCAATGGTACCACCCAACACAGGCGGTGGTACCGTCAGGACCTAGGAAACCCAAGATGAGACCTTTTTAGGCTCTAAGTTTGAATCCACTCAAGGCTTATAAATACCCCTCTCATCCCTGGTTAAAACACACAATCATAGAGAGCTTCAAAGTAGGAAAACGTTGTAGCAATCACTTGAGAGATCCCCTCCTATAGTTCTAAGTTTAGAATTCTATTTAAGAAGGAGTTAGTGCTTGTAAAAGGTTATCTCCTAAACCTATGAAAAGGAGAAGAGGAGTGTAAAAGGATAGTTGATCTTCGCCCATTGAAAGAAGATCGTTAGTGGATATCGATGGCCTTGATGGAAGAGGAATCGGTAGAGTGGATGTAGGTTACGACGATCGAACCACTATAAAAATCTAGTTTGCATTTATTTCTTGCTATTTACCTTTAATAGCAAACTGAATTCTTACTTTCACTACGCTTTTGTACATTTTCAAGTCAAGCATCTTTCCGATACGTTTTTATTGTACGAAGATTTCCAACTCAACATAATTTTATTCGCTGCACTAATTCACTCTCCTCCTATTAGTGCTGACTCAATCATAACTCCAATAACCACTAGCTTAATGAATATTGAATCCTTATCCAATAATTACTCTAAGCTCTATTGGGTTTCACCCAATGGATCTATTAAAATAGGGGTTTATTGGATATCATATATCCAATCCTCTATTAGTCATATTGTCCACCATATGTGTGTGACCCTCTAGGCCTAATACCGAGCTGGCCATGATTTGCATCTATCAAGACTCTTTTTGACTCAATGAATTATTATCCCCATAACAATTTATTCAATTCATCAACTATGGACATACTAGGCCACTACACCATAGTCCCCAAATAGTACAAGGGGAGTTGCTAATTATAAGTGCCTCGCAAGCCAATCATGTGAGTGATGACATATGTGACAGATTGAATAATCTTTTTGGTATTTATTATTATTATTTTTTCACTTTATATTGGATGATTAATATATTGTGATGTCTTTGGATCTGTACAATGAGAATTGAATCATGATAAGATCATAATAATGAGGCCAATTCACCTATAAACTGTTAGGATCAAGGTCGGCACAAGAGGGTGGGGGGGTGAATTAGTGCAGTGGATAAAATCACGTCGTTTTCAGAAAACCTTCGTACATTAAAAACCAATTCTGGAAATATGCTTAAATTGAAAGCGTATAGAAAAGTATTAAAGACAGTAAGTTATTGAAGGGGTTTGCAGTATGGTAATAGCAATAAGTAAATGCAAACCAGAGTTTTAGAGTGGTTTGGTCAAACGTGACCTACATCTACTTTCGGCTCCCTCCTCCGATGAGGTCACCGACGTCCACTAGAGGCCTTCCTTCAATAGGTGAAAGCCAACCACCCTTTTACAGTTTCACTCCTTTTGACGGGCTTAGGAGACAACCCTTACAGATTTTTTACTCCTCTCTTGAATGATCAAAACTTGGAAGAAAAGAGAGAGAAGAACGTTCGGCCTTTTACAACACTTTTAAGCTCTCAAAATCTCAGTATACATGCTAAGTTTCGGTGTCCTTTCATGCATGAAAGGGTGGGGTTTATATAGGCCCCAAACTAGTTTGAATTTGGAGCTCAAAAGTGTCATCTCTCGAAATTCCAGTGTCCTAGCGGTACTACCGCCATAATTGGGCGGTACTACCGCTTGACAGAGCTCGGAGACCGAGCTTGGGCGGTACCACCACCTGACAGGGGTGGTACCACCGCCTAGCCTCACTCGGAGACCGAGCCCAAGCGGTGCCACCGCCTGACCTGTGGGGTTCCACCGCCCAACTTTCCTGAGCTCCTGGGCGGTGCCACCGCCGGCCAAGAAATTTGGGTCCGAATGGGCTAATCCATTCGGCCCAATTTGGGTCTATCAAGGGCCCAATTGCCCCAAGATTAAGTTAATGAGATCACCTCCCATTTCTAACTTAATCATCATGCTAACTATAATATTTAAAGACATTTATTCTGCAGCTTGCTCCGGTGCGTCAATCGCTTCTTCCGGCAAGCTTCCGGCAAACATCCGACGAACCCTCAGCAATGCTCCGGCGGACTTCCGGCAAACTCGTAGACTTGCAACGATCCACTTGGCGAGTTTCGATGAGCTTCTTTGGCAAGCTCCTGGACTTCTCGGATTTGTTCCCGCAGAACCTCCGACAACCGTCCGGACTTCCGTCGAACTCTTGAACTCCCAACGTGATCATAGTCTTGACTCCGGCGCAACTCCTGCTGCATGTCTTACTTCCATCGTAGTTAATCCTGCACATGTAAAACACACTTCGATCTAGACAATTAATACTAAGCATTAATCAAGTTGTCCGGCATGTCATTGGTCCCTCGAGAAGCTTAAGGAGGTTTGCAGTAATATATATTACATAAATGGAAAAGCAAACTGGAATTTAGAGTAGTTCGATCATTGTGACCTACATCCACTTTCGATTCCTCTATCGAGGTCACCGGCATCCACTAATGGTCTTCCTTCAATAGGCGAAGACCAACCACCTCTTTACAGTGCTTTCTCCTTTTCACTAATTTAGGATATAACCATTACAAGTCTCACACCTCTCTTGAATGATCTCAATACTTAGAAAGGGAGGAGGAGAACTCTAGCACTTTCCCACCATTTTAACACCCAAAAAATTCAAGATTATGATAACACTTTCGTACTCTTTCATGCAAAAAAGGGTGAGGTATTTATAGGCCCCGATGGCTTCAAAATTGGAGCTAAAAAGTATCATCTTATATTTTCGGGATACTAGCGGTACCACTACCATTATTGGGTGGTACTATGCCTGATAAGCTGCGGTACCACTACCATTATTGGGTGGTACTATTGCCTGATAGAGCTCAGAGACCAAGCTCTAGTAGTACCATCGCTTGATAAGCGGTACCACCACTAGCAGGTAATAACTGTCGACGGTACCACTACCTAGTCTAGGTGGTACCACCGCCCAGAGCACCTGGGAGACTGAGTCCCAGGTTGTGCCACCACCCCAATCTAGTAGTGCCACCGCTAGATAGGGTCCAGCATCCTGGTAAGGCCTTGAATCCAGCCCAAACCAACCTAACTTCGGGCCTAGTTGGTCCCTAACATAGTTGATGGGATTAACTCCTAAATCTCATTCTAATTATATTCCAATTATGATTCTTAAGACATATTTCAAGTAAATCAAGTCTGGTAAGTCTTGGTTTTTTCCAGCGAGCTTCCGACGAACTTTCGATGATCTTTCGGCAATGTTCCAACGGACACTCGACAAGCTTCTGGACTTTTCGAAGATCTTCTTAGCGAGTTTCGATGAGCTTCTTTGGCAAGCACTTGGATGTCTCGGTCACTTCCGTCAGAGCTTCCAACGAGCGTCCGGCCTTCCGACGTACTCTCGAACTCTCAACGAAATCTCGATCTTCACTTTGGTCCATCATCTACTTTATACCTTACTACTATCGTAGTTAATCCTATACACTTATCTTAACACATAGATTAGGTCAAACAATTTATCAATTGATTTCATCAATAAAATCCTAGATTCAACAATCTCCCCCTTTTTGATGATGATAATCCTATGTCGTCAGTAGATGAGGAGGGTGCTTGCTCTACTGGAGGTGTTGCCTCAAAAGGACCAGTAGGAGGAGATTGATTTCCCCTAAATATTAGTGTTTTATGTTCTAGATCAGGTGGGAGGGAATCAGTCCTTCTAGGTAATCTAGTCCATATCCTATTTCTGAATGTACACCTTAATCTTCTTAGTAGATTTCTATTTATGATATTAAATCTATCTAGTTTCATAACTTCTTCGTTAGGTGGGATAACTATGTCATATGCATGGATTAATCTTGTGATCAAGCCACCATATGGAAGCATCATATCCTTTTTCGATAGTTCAATCATGTTTTGTTATATTAGGTATCAAAACAATTTTTATGTCCTTTCATAATCCAATACATCGTTCCTATTTCCATTTGGTTAACTTTATCATGATGATATTATTTTGGAATTATAATGCTTATCAAGATATGATGAAGTAGTTTAGTGTTTAAAGGTAGTAAATATTCATAACTTTTTGGAAGAATAGACAAGTTAGAATTACCGAAGATGATTCCTACGGCTTCAAAATAAGTTGTCCCAACTGATTCTTCATCCCATTGGCCTCTAAAATAACAACCTCTTTTTTTCTCCGCAATTCCTATGAGGTTGCAAATTACGCCATTCGTAATGGATATATGATGTCCTAAGAGATACGTGGAGACCTTATTATTTTCATCCATATGCAAGTTATTATAGAACAATCTAACAAGTCTAGGATAGATAGGTTCATATATTTGAAGGATTGGGATGATATCTAGGTTAGCAAACTATTGAATAGGTTCCAAATCACTTAATTCCTCTAAATCAACATATTTACCCTTATGAACATTTCTAGACTCTATGGTTGGAAATTTAAGGGCATGTTGTTGAGAATCGAAAAGTAGGGAGTCATAGGTTTCATCTAATCTCCTCTTCCCTTTGTCCCTTGAGGATCTTCTAGAAGTCATGGAGACTACAATTATGAAGACAAATAAGAGGCAAAAATAAGTAATGCAAAGGGGAAATCAATTCGGTTTAGTGATTACCTTAGTCGTTTTTCCTTCTTATGATTACCAAAATGGTGTTTGAGATTTATCCTTGATTTAGTAGAAAATGGGGATTCTTTTGAGTTGCTAGAGGGAGACCAAGAGAATCAAGAGGTTTGGGGCTTTTTGGAAAAGTGTAGAATGGGTTGGGGTTGGTTCTACCGCCGGCCCTATCTTGTTCTTTATATAGGGCAGGCTGCGGGTGGTGGCACAAAAATTCTTAAGAGAAGAATGAGTTTGAACCCCTTTTGATGTGTCTCCTATGATTAGCTCCTTAGGATCAGCATCTACATACTTCCATTCCTTGGGTAAAGATATTTCGGAAGAAGATGCATCCAAGTTGCTAGATGGAGAAAGACTTTCATTTAAATTCAAAGCATCAAAATTAAGATCATCATCAAAATCATTTTTCTTAACTTCGGAAACTTCATTAAAAACAACATGAATAGACTCTTGTATAACCAAAGTTCTTTTTGTTAAAAATACGAAAGGGCTTAGAAATAGAAGAATAGCTAAGAAAAATCCCTTCATTGGATTTTATATAAAATTTTCCTAAGGCATCTTTTTCATTCAAGATAAAACATTTACACCCAAAAACTTTAAAATATGAAACGTTAGGTTTTTGTTATTCCACAACTCATAAGGAGTTTTGGAAAGTAATGGTCTTATTAGAACCTTATTCATGATATAGCATACCATATTTATAGCTTCGATCCAAAAATATTTGGGTAGGATATGTTTGTTTAACATGGTTCTTGTCATTTCTTGTAAGTTTCTATTTTTTCTTTCTATTGCTCCATTTTGTTGAATATTTTGTTAGGATTGGAGCGGCACTAAGAGGGGGGGTGAATTAGTGCAGCGGATTAAAACGTCGGTTTTGGAAACTTTTTCGTACGATAAAAACTAAACTCGGAAGTGCTTAACTTGAAAGCGTGTTTGTAAATATGTGCAGCAAAAGTAATAAGGAAGTAAAGCAGGTATGAAGGTTTGCAGTAAGGTAAAGTGCAATAAATAAATGCAAACCAGTGAACACGCCAATTTTAAAGTGGTTCGGTCAAAATGACCTACATCCACTTGCAAAGCCTTCTTCGATGAGGCTCCCAACTTCCACTAGCAAATCACTTTGAAGGGGAAGGACAAATACCCCTCTTACAACTTTTTACAAGTGGTTCACACTCTTACAAAGTTTCAACGAGAAAGAAGGAGGTGAACACTCAAGCAATTGAAAACTAGACTTGCTAAAGACTTTGCTAAGGCTTTTATCTCAATCTATTGCTTCTTAAAAGTTGTTATCTCAGCTGAGAATAGAGGGGTATTTATAGGCCTCAAGAGGATTCAAATTTGGGCTCCAAAATTTGAATTCTCTTTGGTTCCCGAAGCTAGCGGTGCCACCGCCTGGCTCTCGGGTGCTGGGTCATGCCACCGCCTGGCTATTTCAGCTCACTGGTTGGGCTCCAAACTTGGCCCAAACCACTCCGAACTCGGGCCCAATTGGCCCCTACTTGGGTTATAAGATTAACACCTAATCCTAACCCTAATTAACATGCTAACTACAAATTTAAAGACATTTCCTAAGCTATTACAAAGTCCACAGGTCAAGACTTCTTCCGACGAACTTCCGGCGGTCTTCCGAGAAACTCTCGGAAACCATTCTACGGACTCCCAGCAAGCTCCGAGACTTCACGATTTGATCTTGGCAAGTTCCGACGAGCTTCTTCGGCAAGCTATGATCTTTCTCGGTGAGCTCCACGAACTTCCGACGAACCTTCCGACGAGCTTCCGAAAACCCATCGGCAAGCTCCCTACTCATTCTCGGCTAGTTCCGACAGCATTCCCGACGAACATTCGGACTTCCGTCGAACTCTCGAACTCCCAATGAATCCTTCGCGCTTGACTCCGGCACTTTGTTTCGCTTTATGTCTTCATCGTTATCATAGTTAATCCTGCACACACAAGCCAAAACTCTATTCCGATCTAGACAATTATTACAATGCGAATTGACATTCTGTTGCCCGGCACATCATTGGTTGGTGCTTCATCCGATTCTTCAGCGCATCATCCACTCTTGCGGCTTGTTGCCCAATCGGCGGTTGACCTCCGCAACCCCGATATCCTTGGTGCAATTCCGCTCTCCTTGGCCCGATGCCCGACGTCCGAAGCATTCTACCGTCCAATATCCTAACGTGATCTCCTCCGGCGCAACGTCAATTCCTCCTGCATCAAATGTCTAATCCTGATCGAGTAGACCTGCATCACTGAAAATGCAGTTAAACATCTAAACACAATCAATTAGTTTCATCATCAAAATCCGAGATTCAACAATCTCCCCCTTTTTTATGATAACAACTAATTGATGACTACCGGAGTTAACCTTAACTCCCCCTATCAATATGCCATTGATAGAACACTTGGATTATCCCAAATCCAAGCAACATTCATCACATGTTATGAAAAACAATTAAACCATCATGTAAATATATAAAATATTTAATTCAATGCATTAAGTCATCAATATACTTCTCCCCCTATGTCATCAACAAAAAGGAGAAGTCCCAACTCTTATGTGTTTAGAGATATGAGTTCTAATCATTGCATAATAAACATAGTATCCAATTTTATCATCATACAATTTAGCAATTAAAGATGTGCAAGTTTAGCATGTTTGCTTTTCTTGAGACAGCAACTGTTTGCTTCTTTTTAGACTACAAGCTAGCAATTTTTACGATATGCAAGTTTTGCTACATACAAGCTAGTAAAAATTTCGAAAGCAAATGCAAGATAGCTTTCTTGTGTAAGCCCATGATTCTTGCTTCCTATTGCAATATACAAGTTTTTGAAATATCCAAGTTCAACACATTGCATAATTAACATAATCTCCTAGTTTTATCATTATGCAATTTTGCTATTATCATAGATATGCAAGGTAGTATGATAGCAATTTCTATAACATACAAGCTAGCAAATTTTACAATATTTTTAGAACATGCAAGCTAGCAGTTTTGAGATGTTCAAGAAAGCAACCCTTGCTTCTTAAAATATACAAGTTTGCTAGATGTGCACGTTAGCATGTTTTGCTTATTGAGATAGGCAAGATAGTGATGTTCAAGAAGATAACTTTTGCTTCTTGAAATAAGCAAGTTAGCAATCTTTGCTACTTAAGATAGGCAAGCTAGCAATCAAGTTTTTGCATCTTCTTGACTTGTACAAATTAGCTATCTCCCCCTTTGTCATTGTCAAAAAGAAGGGAAGACCCTTTACATCAATTATGACAAAGGTAAGTATCAATCTTATTTGTGCATCATTATCATACGTTAAAGTATTGCATGCATAATACCAAATCATCAAATTCATCAAAATCTCAACATTACTTTCAAGATATTCAAAATGGTATACATAGATTTATCATAAAGAAAATTAATTTTCAATCATCACATAAGGCATTTAAAGAATTTTTGAAACATAGGAGAATGATTAATTTAAGCATGTAATATTTCAATCAAATTCAAGTCATGAATACCAATACTTTCATATTGTGAGTATCAATTCATGAATACCAAAAGATATTATTTGTGATTCCAATTTTGCAAGATCAAAATGATGGATTTAGATAAAACTTATTCAAATCAAATCGTTAACTTGAAACTCATAATCAAGTCATCAAAATCAATCTCGAGATTTACAAAATATCATGAAATCATTAATCTCGATCAGATGGGAAAAGCATTTTTTAAGTAATTCATTTTTATCTAAGCATGCCTTAAGTCTTTATATGCCAAATCAAGATAAGCATGAAAGTTCAAGACATAAAGGCAAAATCTTATAAAACAACTCATCAAGCAGATTTTAACCATCTATTCTCAAGCCATATAAAGAGTAGTAAGGATTCAATGTAAGTCAAGGATTCAATTTTCTCATGTCTGAATTCCAATAGGCATCTCAAATTAGCAACATCACATTAAAAAGATATTCAAAAAGATATAACATGATAAAGCAAAAGTGATTTCATTTGTATTATTTCATTCATTCGGAAGATTCTCCTCTTTGGTAAAAATCTAGGAGAACAACATGAATAAGGGAGATATAACATGATGAAGCATTGATCATGATTCATATTTAAAATGTGTCTCATGTCATAAGTATGAATCAAGTATTTGTGAAATCCGAAATCATCCTCAAAGTCACATTCAATAAATTCATACATGACAAGCATAGATTTATTGAAAAGTCAATAAGATAGAGGATCGCATTTCATTTTTATAAATTTCTATTCATGTGATTTGCTTCTTATAAGCATGCCTTTACCTTTAATAAAACAAGTGTCAACATTTAAGACGGAAAGGTAAATTTCATAAAACAAATTATCAAGCATGATTCCATGATAACATCCTTTTAATATCTTGATATTCATCATCAAGTATGATTTCAAAAAGTGTGTTCAAGAGAAATCATTAAGACCAAATGTATGATACACTCATTTATTTTCAAAATATTCATCATGTTTATTTTTATGAGATTCACAAGATTGGTAAAATAAATTCTTTAATCTCAATAGGATAGAAAATTCATTTCCATTTCATACAATTGATTTCATGTGAGGGTATTCAAGTCTTTTGTGAAAACATGTATCATCATTTAAAATCGAAAGTGTAAGATTTATTACAATAAAGATCAATAAGGCACTTTCATTTTGATAAAAATCAATAATACGTAAATCACAAGATTCATCATCATATTTTCAAATTGCACAATTTCAAAACTATACCTTTCATTTTTCATGCATAATACAAATAAATCAATCATCATTATGAGCATATTATACATGATATTCAAGCATTCATGATATCAAGAAAATTCAAGAAGAACATGATTCATTCGACAAATCTTTTTAATAGAGCAAAAGAATTATACAACCAAGGATCATGATTAAAATATATCAATATCATAGATCAAATCATTATTCGTGATTCATCATAAAGCAAATTAATTTTCAATCATCACATAAGGCATTTAGAGAATTTTTGAAACATAGGAGAATGATTAATTTAAGCATGCAATGTTTCAATTAAATTCAAGTCCTGGATACCAATACTTTCATATTGTGAGTATCAATTCATGAATACCAAAAGATATTATTTATGATTCCAAATTTACAAGATCAAGATTATGATTTAGATAAAACTCATTCAAATCAAATCGTTAACTTGAAACTCATAATCAAGTTATCAAAATCAATTTCGAGATTCACAAAATATCATGAAATCATTAATATCGATCAAATGTGAAAAGCATTTTTTAAGTGATTCTTTTTCATCTAAGCATGCCTTAGTCTTTATATGCCAAATCAAGATAAGCATGAAAGTTCAAGACGTAAAGACAAAATTTTATAAAACAACTCATCAAGCAAGATTTTAAACATCTATTTTCAAGCCATATAAAGAGTAAGTCAAGGGTTCAATTATCTCATGTCATGAATTCCAACAGGCATCTCAAATTATCAACATCACATTAAAAAGATATTTCAAAAAGATATATCGATAAGTGATTTTTTGGTAAATAAATCAAGGAGAACAAAATGAATTAAGGGAGATATAACATGATTGAAGCATTGAACATGATTCATATTTAAAATATGTCTCATTTCATAAGTATGAATCAAGCATTTGTGTAATCCGAAATTATCCTCAAAGACACATTCAATAAATTCATACATGACAAGCATAAATTTATTGAAAAGTCAATAAGATAGAGGATCACATTTTGTTTTTATAAATTTCTATTCATGTGATTTGCTTCTTATATGCATGCCTTTACCTTTAATAAAACAAGTATCTACATTTAAGATAAAAAGGTAAATTTCAGAAAACAAATCATCAAGCATGATTCCATGATAGCATTCTTTTAATATCTTGATATTCATCATCAAGTATGATTTCAAAAAGTATGTTCAAGAGAAATCATTAAGACAAAATGCATGATACACTCATTTATTTTCAAAATATTCATCATGTTTATTTTCATGAGATTCACAAGATTGGTAAAATAAATTCATTAATCTCAATAGGATAGAAAATTCATTTCCATTTCATACAATTGATTTCATGTAAGGGTATTCAAGTCTTTTTGTGAAAACATGTATCATCATTTAAAATTGAAACATAAGTTTCGTCATGAAGCCGTCAAGACCAAACACATCATGATATCACATCTATCATCAAAAGACTATCAAGAAATTCATACATAGATGTACATACACTATGTCATCTTAATATGTCATGAGAATGTCATCTTAATTCGTCATAAAAATGATTAGACCAAAAATATGTTTATCTAAAATGAGAGTTTCAAATCAACGTTTACTTCAAAAACTCATGCATGGCATAAAATCATCAAGATACACATGCATAGATTAATCCTCAACATTATCACATATCATATAATTATCATCCCTAATGTTGCATACATCATTCAACATTTCAAAACATAACATGCATGAAACCTTAGCAATATACTTTTCATGATCAAATTTTTTAATTTTTCAAAGATGCTAACAAGAAAAACATGATATAATTTTTGAAAGACAATTTTTTATTTCCTATTCCTACTGTTAGGATCAAGAGCACTAAGAGGGGGGGGGTGAATTAGTGCAACGGATTAAAACGTTGGTTTTGATAAATCTTTCTTACGGTAAAAATTGAACTTGAAGGCATATTCGTATAGTAGAGCAGCTAAGGTAATGAGTAAATAAAGCAAGTAAGAAAGTTTGCAGTAATGTGAATAGCAACAATGAAATGCAAACCAGAGATTACGCCGTTTTTAAAGTGGTTCGGTCAAATGACCTACATCCACTTGCGAGGCCCCTCTTTGACGAGGCTCCCACCTTCCACTAGCAAATCTCTTGAAATGGAAGGGTAAATACCCCTCTTACAACTCTTTACAAGCAGTTCACACTCTTACAGATTTTCAAGAAAGAATGAGGTGAACACTAGCAAATTGAAAACCAAGGATTGCTAAGACTTTTCTAAGACCTTTCTCTCAATCACTTGCTGCTAAAAAGGTTGTTCTCTCTGCTGAGAATTGAGGGGTATTTATAGGCCTCAAGAGGATTCAAATTTGGGCTCCAAAAATTTGAATTCTCTTATGTTCCCGAAGCTAGCGGTGCCACCGCCTGTCAGTTTTGACACTGACAGTGTATTGGGCGGTGCCACCGCCCAGTCCAGCGGTGCCACCGCTTGGCTCTCGGGTGCTGGGCGGTGCCACCGCCTAGCTCTCGGGTGCTGGGCGGTGCCACCGCCCGACCTTGCTAGTCACTGGTTGGGCTTTAAGTCCGGCCCAAACCAGGTTTCATTTTGGGCCCAGTTGGCCCCTAATCAAGATATAGGATTATTTCTTAATCCTAACCTTAATTACATTCAAACTACATAACTAAAGACATACTCCTAAGCAAGTTTGTAACCGGCGAACTTCAAGTCTTGTTTCGGCGAGCTTTCCGGCGATCTTCCGACGGACTTCCGATACGCCCTTGGATTTCTTCCGACGGACTCCCAGCTGGCTCCCGATTTTGTGGCGAAGTCAACGAGTAGCCGAGCCTTCTCGGTGATCTCTGCGAACCTCCGATGATCTATTCGGCGGACTTCCAAAAACTTCGATAAGTCCCCGATTTCTTCTCGATTAGTTCCGGCAGCATCTCCGACGAATCTTCGGACTCTCAACGGACTCTCGAACACCCATCGAACTTGACTCTGGTAGACTTGCTTTATGTCTTCAAGCTGTCATAGTAAATCCTGCATACCTATCTCAACATATAGATTAGACAAAACATGACAATTGAATTCATCATCAAAATCCGAGATTCAACACCTACTATCTAAATTAAGCACTCATGAACAACTTCAAGTAATTTCAAAATAATTCAAGAGAGTTGAGTTACTTACCTTGTAGTTGAAGCCCGTCAAAGCCCAATTCGTTGTTTCACCTTTGGAAGTTCTTGATTCATTCTTGGTTGCCTTCCTCTTCTTTGGCCTCTTCCTTCGTTCAAGTTCATTGTTTATTTTAGATTTTTGTTTAATAAACTTATTAAGATTTAGTGTTCGAAGTTCAAGTTCATCATTGTCCTCATCACTTGAGTCATCGCTCAAGTGGTATTCATTTGTCCGGAGTTCCAAATCCTTCCTATTCTTTGAAAGGTGGTTCAAGTGCTCATCGGGTTCAAAATGTTCCAAAAGTATCATTTCATAGGTCATTAATGACCCGATTAATTCTTCTAATGGAAAATCATTTAAATTTTTTGTCTCTTGTATTGTGGTTATTTTAGGATCCCACCTTTTTGGAAGGGATCTTAAGATCTTACTTACGAGATCAAAATTCGAAAAAGATTTACCAAGAAATCTTAGATTATTGACGACATCCGTGAAATGGGTGTACATGTCGCCTATAGTCTCGCTTGGTTGCATTCGAAAAAGCTCAAAATCATGTAATAAAATATTAACTTTCGAGTCTTTGACTCTACTAGTTCCCTCGTGCGTGATTTCAAGTGTTCGCCAAATATCAAAAGCCATTTCGCACATAGAAATTCGATTGAACTCATTTTTGTCCAAAGTGCAAAATAAGGCATTCATAGCCTTTGCGTTTAAAGAAAAATACTTCTTCTCCAAATCCGACCATTCGTTCATCAGTTTAGAGGGAAGTTGAAAACCGTTTTCAATAATATTCCATAAATCCAAATTTATAGAAATCAAGAAAACTCTCATTCGAGTTTTCCAATAAGTGTAGTCCAATCCGTTAAACAACGGTGGACGAACAACCGAAAAGCCCTCTTGAAAGCCATAAAGAGCCATTTCTCTCGGGTGTAAATCCAAAATGACAAATACTGGGCTCTGATACCAATTGTTAGGATCGGAGCGGCACTAAGAGGGGGGGTTGAATTAGTGCAGCGGATTAAAACATCAGTTTTGGAAAATCTTTCGTACGATAAAAACCGAACTCGAAAGTACTTAACTTGAAAGTGTGTTCGTAAATGTGTGCAGCAAAAGTAATGAGGAAGTAAAGTACTTATAAAGATTTGTAGTAAGGTAAAGCACAATAAATAAATGCAAACCAGTGAACACGCCAATTTTAAAGTGGTTCGGTCAAAATGACCTACATCCACTTGCAAAGCCTTCTTCGATGAGGCTCCCAACTTCCACTAGCAAATCACTTTGAAGGGGAAGGACAAATACCCCTCTTACAACTTTTTACAAGTGCTTCACACTATTACAAAGTTTCAATGAGAAAGAAGGAGGTGAACACTCAAGCAATTGAAAACAAGACTTGCTAAAGACTTTGCTAAGGCTTTTATCTCAATCTATTGCTTCTCAAAAGTTGTAATCTCTGCTGAGAATGAAGGGGTATTTATAGGCCTCAAGAGTATTCAAATTTGGGCTCTAAAATTTGAATTCCCTTCGGTTCCCGAAGCTAGCGGTGCCACTGCCTAGTAGTGGCGGTGCCACCACTTGTCAATTCTGACACTGATAGTGTACTGGGCAGTGCCACCGCCTAGTCCAGCGGTGCCACCGCCTAGCTCTTCGGGTGCTGGGCGGTGCCACCGCCCAACCTTTCGGGTTATGGGCGGTGCCACCGCCTACACTATTTCAGCTCACTAGTTGGGCTCCAAACTTGGCCCAAACCAATCCGAACTCGCGCCCAATTGGCCCCTATTTGGGTTATAAGATTAATACCTAATCACAACCCTAATTAACATGCTAACTATGAATTTAAAGACATTTCCTAAGCTATTACAAAGTCCGTAAGTCAATACTTCTTCCGGCGAACTTCCGGCAGTCTTCCGATAAACTCTCGGAAACCATTCTACGGACTCCCGATAAGCTCCTAGACTTCACGATTTGATCTTGGTGAGTTCCGACGAGCTTCTTCGGCAAGCTACGATCTTTCTCGGTGAGCTCCGCGAACTTCCGACATACCTTCCGACGAGCTTCCGAAAACCCTTCGGCAAGCTCCCTACTCATTCTCGGCTAGTTCTGGCAGCATTCCCGACCAACCTTCAGACTTCCGTCAGACTCTCAAACTCCCAACGAATTCGTCGCCCTTGACTCCGGCACTTTGTTTTGCTTTATGTATTCATCGTTATCGTAGTTAATCCTGCACACACAAGCCAAAACTCTACTCCAATCTAGACAATTATTACAATGCGAATTGACATTCTATTGCCCGGCACGTCATTGGTTTGCGCTTCGTCCGATTCTTCAACGCATCGTCCTCTCTTGTGGCTTGTTGCCCAATCGACGGTTGACTTCTGCAACCCCGATATCCTTGGTACAATTCCGCTCTCCTTGGTCCGATGCCCGACGTCCGAAGCGTTCTGATATCCAATATCCTAATGTGATCTCCTCCGATGCAACGTCATTTCCTCCTACATCAACTGTCTAATCTTGATCAAGTAAATCTACATCACTCAAAATGCAGGTAAACATCTAAACACAATCAATTAGTTTCATCATCAAAATCTGAGATTTAAAATCAACTATATCACGATTCGTTATCTTGCTTACAATATAGAGATGTCACAGGTGACTTGAGGACATAGTATGCTTGGTCAAGTCCCTCGATGGTATATCATCAAATCAGACTCATCTTGTAATAAAAGTGTTGATATAACAAAACATCATGGTTGGTCGAGTCCCTTGAGACCATGATGATTCAGAGGCCAAACAAGACGGGAATCAGAATGAGTTGTGATCGGCAAGAGTTGCCTACCTTTTGGACTTCGTGTAATTGGTCGAGTCTCTTAAGGTTACACTAAGACGCTGATTGGATCCTGATCCCTACTAGAAGTCTGTCGGAGACTTCCGTTTCACGTGCTGAGGATGTCGCATGACTCACTAGTAAGATAGTGGGAGCATATTAAGATAGAAGTCCATATCTTGATTGTCTATTTCTTGCAAAATCTGTATGTTATTCATTTCTGCTGCATCTTTATTTTCAGAAAATGTTGCTTTCAAATCCCTTACGTGGCATACTTGTTGTCAACCGCCTCACTGGTCCAAATTATATGGATTGGCTCCGCAACTTGAGAATTGTTCTCACGGCGGAGAAAATCGCATACGTCCTTGATACAATGATGCCTACACCCGAGGAAGGGGCAAGCAAGGATGAGATCGCTCGCTACATGAAGTCCATTGATAACTCCACTCTTGCTCAATGTTACATGTTGGGCTCTATGACTCTTGAGTTACAGAGACAATATGAAAAGATGGATGCCAGATCCATTCTCCTACATGTCCGTAAACTATTTGAGGAATAGGGAAAGACTCAGCAATATAAGATATCCAAGAGCCTCTTCCACGCTAGGATGACTTAGAGGACACTGGTTCAAAACCATGTCTTAAAGATGATTGAGTGGATAGAGAAACTCACAAGTCTATGAATGGTCCTAGAAGATAACTTGTGTGTGGATATTGTGCTTCAGTCCCAACCAAATTCCTTTTCATAGTTCATAATGAATTTTAATATGAACAAGCTTGACTCTCCCAGAGCTTCTCAATATGTTGAGGGAGACAGAGAGCACTATCAAAAAGAAGAAGCCAGTTCTCACCACTAGTGAGACCAGAAAGAAAAGAAAAGTAGAAAAGTTCCTTAAGAAGGGCAAAGGCAAGGGCAACAAGGGCAGATCAGGTAAAGCAAATGTTGCTAAGAAAGACTCGGCAAAGGACAAAGGCTAGTGCTTCCACTATAGCAAAGATGGGCACTAGAAGAGGAACTATAAAGAGTACCTTGCAGAGAGGGTGAAATAGAAGCTTGGAGAAGCTTCTGGTACATTTATGATCAGTCTCCTTTTGTCAGACTCTTATGATAACACATGGGTATTGGATACCGGTAGTGCTTATTATATATGTAATTCATTGCAAGTTCTGGTAAGGCCTAGGAGACTAGAGATAGGCGAGATGGACCTCAAGATGGGCAACATCTACCTGGTGGTGCTTTTATTGCATTAGATGCATGTTATTTTGTTCCTTCAATTATCAAAAACATTTTCTCCATTTAATGTTTGACAGTTAGTAGATATAAATTAGTTTTTGAGAATAATGATTGTTCGATATTATCATATGATGAGATCATCACAAAAGGAACATTACATAATGGTTTATTTATGCTAGATACTACTCCACATATCATGAATGTAAGTATGTCTAAGAGAAAACGAGATGAGGTGAATAGTGCATATTTGTGGCATTGTAAGCTAGGTCACATCCATGAGGGAATGATTCAAAAGTTGCTAAAGGATGGATATCTAGATCCACTCGATTATGAGTCATAAACAACATACGAGCCTTGCCTTCATGAAAAACTGACCAACTCTCCATTTAGTGGAATTGGAGAGAGAGCCACTAAGCTGTTGGAACTCATACATAGTGATGTATGTGGACCCATGTCAACTCATGCCATTGGTGGTTATGTTAGGATTAAGAGCAGCACTAAGAGGGGGGGTTAATTAGTACAGCGGAAAACTTTTGCTATTTCAAATTACTTGTTTCGATTAAAACCGATTCCGACGAGAATGGTTTTAATTCAATCCATTTTGGAAAGAATTTGAACTTGAAAGCTTTCATGAAAGTACAAGAGAATACTAAGGTGATTTGCAGTAATGTAAATTGCACAAATGAAAAGCGTCGATTTCATAAAGTCTTTGTATGATTAAAGCCGATCTCGGAAGATGTTTATGTGAAAACGTATGTAGACATAGTTAAAACATAATAAAGAGGAGAGGTAGTTTGCTATAAAAGAAAGTTGCTCAAAATAAATGCAAACCAAGTTTTAGAGTGGTTCGGTCAATGTGACCTATATCCACTTTCGAATTCCTCCTCCGACAAGGTCACCGGCGTCCACTAAAGGCCTTTCTTCAATACGCGAAGGCCAACCACCTTTTACAGCTTTTCTCCTTTTGCTGGGTTTAGGAGACAACCGTTACAAGTCTCACTCCTCTTTCTTAGATGGTTACAACGCTAAGAGATGAAGGAGGAGAACTCTTCACTTTTACAACACTTTAAGGCTCCAGAACTCAAGATTATGTCAATAGGTTTCGTGCCCTTTAATGCAGAAAGGGTGAGGTTTTATAGGCCCTAATGGCTTTCAAAAATGGAGCCAGGGTCTCATCCCGGATTTCTGCGGTACTGGCGGTACCACTGCCATTATTGGGCGGTACTACCACCTGACACCTAACATTGGGTGGTACCATCGCTAGCAGCAATAACTGTCGATAGTACCACCGCCCATATATCCTAGGGCACTACTTCCCAGGCGGTGCAATTGTCGGCCCTGGCAATGCCACCGCCAGCCATCTTTTCAGCAACCTGGTTGGCCTTTAATCCGGCCCAAATCCACCCAACTAAGGGCCCAGTTGGCCCCCTAATTAAGTTAGTGGGATTACCTCCCAATCCTAACTTACGTACTTCCGACGAACATCCAACGAGCTCTCGACAATGCTCCGGCGGACTCTCGGCAAACTCCTGGACTTTACGACGATCTTCTTGGTGAGTTCCGACGAACGTCCGAAGTTCCAATGAACTCTCGAACTCCCAACGTGATCTCGATCTTGACTCCGGCATAACACTTGCTTTACATCTTTCTAAAATCATGGTTAATCCTGCACACATATCTCAGCAAAGGATTAGATCAAATATTTTACCAATTGATTTCATCATCAAAATCTGAGATTCAATAATCTCCCCCTTTTTTATGATGACAACCAATTGGTGAAGGAGTTAATCATAACTCCCCCTATCTATATGCTATATTTTGAGAAAACATAAGCTTGAATTCAAGCTTTGATCGAAATTTGTGTATCATCAAGTTATCAAGATATCAAATGCACAATCACTTCATGCATAATAAAATATTTCATCATAGCTTTTCATCACTATTTGCATGAAATATCATCTTTAATGCTTACTACATTCTAAGGTTGCTAATATTAAAAATTTGATACATAATTTGAATTATGCGCATATTGCTGCATTATAGTGTAAAAAAAAATTTCAGCATCATAAAAGTACCATATTTAAAGAGATCACATTAGTAATGCTTAGTATCATAACTTTATGCAAATCATAATATTACAACACTAATGTAAACACAAGAATACAACATCAAGATAGGCACAAGATCAAAATACGCAAGAGAGATTTTCATACTTCTCCCCCTTTGTCATCAGCAAAAAGTCATACACAAAAGTCATTCAGGTGGTGGAAAGTTATAGTGTCTAAACAAGGCATTTAATTGTTAATGAATTTGCTGCAACTCAGTTAAAATTTGATCTTGGCATTGTTCAAATCGATCTTGACTTTGTTCAAATCGATCCATACGAGTCTCGATATCGTCAATAGATGAGAGAGGTGGATGCTCTTCTGGAGGTGTTGCCTCAAAGGGATTAGGTGGAGGAGATTGATTACCCTTAAAGATTGGTGTTTCTGGTTCTGGTTCGGGTGGCGGGAGATCAGTTCTTTTAGGCAATCTAACCCATATCCCATTTCCAAACGTGCACCTCAACCGTCGAAGTAGGTTTTTATTTATGACACTAAATATGTCTAGTTTCATAACCTCTTCATCAGGTGGGATAGCTATGTCATAAGCATGAATTAATCTAGTAATTAGTCTACCATATAGAAGCATCATTTTCTTTTTTGATATTTCAATCATGTTTTGTTGGATTAGATAACCAAAACAGTTGTTGTGTCCTTTCATAATCCAATACATGGTACCTAATTCTATTTGACTTATCTCATCATGATGATATTGTTTAGGAAGAATGATACTTATCAAAATATGATGAAGCATTTTAGTGCTAAATGGTAGTAAATGTTCATAATTTTTTGGAATAATAGATAAGTTAGGATTACCAAAAATAGTTCTTAAGGCATCAACATAAGTGGTTCCAACTAGTTCTTTATCTCATTGTCCTCTAAAATAACAATCATTTTCCTTCACCGTAATTCCTATGAGGTTACAAATCAACTCATTCATTATAGGTATATGATGTCCTAAAAGATAGTTTGATACCCTTTCATTTTCATTAACATGTAGATTGTTGTAAAATAGTCTAACAAGCCTAGGGTAGATGGGTCTACTAATTTGAAGGATTGGGAGAATATCTAGATTAACAAACCATTGAATGGGTTCTAAATCCCTTAATTCCTCTAAATTAATATTTTTACCCTTATGAACATGCCTAAACTCTATGGATGAAAATTTTAGGGTATGTTGATTAGAATCGAAGAGTATGGAGTCATAATTTTCTTCTAATCTCCTCTTCCCTTTGTCCCTAGAGGATCTTCTAAAACCCATAAAGACTGTTACTATGAAGATAGATAATAAGCAAGAGTAGATAATACATAAGAGAAATCAATGCTATTTAGAGAATACCTTAGTTGTGATCTTCAAGAGGATGTAGGAGATTGATCCTTGATCTTAGTAGAAAATAGGGATTTTTGGATAGCTAGAGGGAGAGAGTAGGTTTGGAGCTATTTAAGGGAGTGGAGAATGAGTTGGGGTCGGTTCTACCGCCGGCCCTAGCTTGATTTTATAAAGGGAGCAGGTTGCAAGCAGTGGCATCGCTGGCTGGGTGGTGCTACCACCTATAACAGGTTCCAGCTGGGCAGTGCCACCACCTACAAGCAGTGAGCACTACTCACAAAATTTACTCATTCACACAACGATTCATATCTAAACCTCATACGATTCATATCAACTCGTCAAAACTCATAAAATGCATATCATAAGTTCATGATTCATATCAATTCATCATATCAAAACACATAAAAATACATACTATGAGTTTCATGATTCAAGTGAGCAAACTTGTAATCGAGAAAATCTAAAAAATGAAATTTATACATTTTGACAATTTAGCATTCCTAGTTCCCTTTTAATGAAATCAAATTGTTCTTCATTTAAGAGTTTTGTAAAGATATCGGCTAATTGATGTTTTGCATCAATAAACTCTAAGATTACATCAATATTATTGACATGGTCTCATATAAAGTGATGCCTAATGTCAATATGTTTTGTTCTAAAGTGTTGAATGGGATTTTTTGTTAAACATATTGCACTTGTGTGATCACATTTTATGGGAATATTTTTAAGATGAACCTTATAATCCTCTATAGTGTTTTTCATCCATACAACTTCTGCACAACATGCACTTACTGCAATTTATTCAACTTTGGTTGTAGATAGTGCAACCGAGTTTTGTTTCTTGGAAGACCAAGAAACAAGTGCGTGTCCTAAGAATTGACATGTTCCGGATGTACTTTTTCTATCTAATCTACATCCAGCAAAATTCGCATCAGCATATGCAATTAATTCAAAGTTCTCGGATTTCGGATACCATAATCCTAGATTAGTGGTACCTTTAAGATATCTAAGAATTCTCTTAACTACTTTAAGATGAGATATCTTAGGATTAGATTGAAACCTAGCACAAAGACCTACACTAAACATGATATCCGGTCTAGTTGTGGTGAGATAAAATAAACTTCCTATCATACCCCTATAAGCTTTTTTATCAAAGCTTTCTCCACTTTCATCAATTTCTAACTTAATGGAGGTGCTCATGGGAGTGTTGATAGCCTTTGAGCTATCCATATTAAACCTTTTTAGCAAATCTAAAGCATATTTTGTTTGACTAAGAAATATAGCATTACTTAGTTATTCGATTTGTAAGCCCAAAAAGAAAGTTAATTCCCCCATCAAACTTATTTCAAATTCAAGTCTCATACTCTTAGCAAATGACTCACATAAAGATTCATTTATAGAACCGAAAATGATATCATCAATATAAATTTGAACAATAAGAAAATTATTTTCAAAATTTTTGATAACAATGTAGTATCAACCTTGCCTTTAGAGAAATTATTTAGAATAAGAAAAGAGCTAAGTCTCTCATACCAAGCTCTTGGGGTTTGTTTTAGCTCATAGAGAGCTTTAGTCAATTTAAACACATGATTAGGGAGATTATCATTCTCAAATCCGGAAGGTTGTTCAACATAAACTTCTTCATAAATAAAGCCATTAAGAAAAGTATTTTTAACATCCATTTGAAACAACTTAAAATTATTACTACTAGCATAGGCAAGGAGCATCCTTATGGCTTCTAATCGAGCCACAAGAGCGAAGGTTTCTTCGTAATCGATACCTTCTTCTTGATTAAAACCTTTGGCAACTAATCTAGCCTTGTTTCATTCATCTTGCTTGTTTCTAAAGACCCATTTAGTACCTATAACTAAATGGTCATTTGGCCTAGGAACAAGCTTCCACACCTCATTTCTCTCAAATTGATTTAACTCATCTTGCATTGCAATGATCCATGAATCATCTTTTATGGCCTCATCAATACATGTAGATTCAGTTTGGGAGAGAAAAGCGACGTTGGCACAAAAAATTTTAAGAGAAGAACGTGTTTAAACCACTTTAGATGTGTCTCATATGATTAGCTCCTTAGGATGAGCATCTACATACTTCCAATCCTTGGGTAAGGATGTTTCGGAAGTAGATGCATCCAAGTTGCTAGATGAAGAAGGGGTTTCATTTAAATTCAAAGTATCAAAATTAACATCATCATCAAAATTATTTTTCTTAATTTCAAAAACCTCATTAAAAACAACATGAATGGATTCTTCTATAGTCAAAGTTCTTTTACTAAAGATACGAAATACTTTAGAAATAGAAGAACAGCTAAGAAAAATTCCTTCATCGGATTTAGCATCAAATTTTCCTAAGGCATCTTTTTCATTCAAGATAAAACACTTACACCCAAAAAATTTAAAATATAAAACATTGGGTTTTCTGTTGTTCCACAACTCATAAGGAGTTTTGGTGAGTAAGGGTCTTACTAGAACTCTATTCATGACATAGCAAGTCGTGTTTACGGCTCGGCCCAAAAATATTTGGGTAGGCTATGTTCATTTAATATGGTTCTTGTCATTTCCTGTAAGTTTCTATTCTTTCTTTCTACTACTCCATTTTGTTGAGGATTTCTTGGAGTAGAGAAGTTATGGTTGTATCCATTAGATTCACAAAATTCTTGGAAATCATGGTTTTGAAATTTACCACCATGATCACTTCGAATTGACGAAATCATAAAACTCTTTTCATTTTGAACAAGTTCGCAAAACTTAGAGAAATATGTAAAGCATTCACTTTTGTGAGCCAAAAAATAAGTCCATGTGTATCTACTATAATCATCCATGATGACAAATGCATATTTGCTACCTCCTAGGCTTGATGTAGAAATTAGTTCGAACAAGTCCATATGGATCAATTGCAAAGGTCTAGAGGTGCTTATTTGGTTCTTAGATTTGAAGCTACCTTTTATTTGTTTTCCTAATTGACATGCATCACACACATTATCTTTAACGAACTTGATATGAGGAATTCCTCTTACAAGTTCTTCAGATGAAATTTAAGAGATTAGTTTCATGCTAACATGACCTAATCTCTTATGTCAAAGTCAAGTATCATCATTTAAAACCGAAAAATACATTTTATTACAAAGATCATTAATGTCAATAGTATATACATTATTTTGTTTTAGAGCAATCATAGATGTATTTTTGTGTTGTTTTTTTATAATACAAACATTAGATTCAAATCTAACAATATATCCTTTATCACACAATTGACTAATGCTCAAAAGGTTATGCTTTAAACCATCAACTAACAACACATCTTCAATAAAAAAGTTGGATGTGTTACCTATAGCTCCTTTGCCAATGATTTTACCCTTGTTGTTGTCTCCGAAGGTGACATATCCTTCTAGGCTAGTGAGCTTAGAGAATTGAGATGGATCTCCGGTCATATGCCTTGAGCATCCACTATCAAGATACCATCTCTTGCTCCTAGCTTGTGATGGTATATGTTTCTACAAAAGAGGATGATTTTTAGGTACCCATTTGACCTTGGGTGCCTCAAAAATCGATCGGCTTAAATTGCACAAATGAAAAGCATCATTTTTGTAAAGTCTTCATATAATTAAAACCAATCTCGGAAAGTGTTTACGTGAAAGCGTATATAGACGTAGTTAAAGCACAATAAGGAGGAGAGACAGTTTGCTATAAAAGAAAGTTGCTCAAAGTAAATGCAAACCGAGTTTTATAGTGGTTCGGTCAATGTGACCTACATCCACTTTCGGAGTCCTCCTCCGACGAGGTCACTAGCGTCCACTAAAGACCTTCCTTTAATAAGCGAAGGCCAACCACCTTTTATAGCTTTTCTCCTTTTGTCGGGTTTAGGAGATAATCCTTACAAGTCTCACTCCTCTTTCTTGGATGGTTAAAAGACTAAGAGATGAAAGAGGAGAACTCTTTACATTTACAATATTTTAAGGCTCAAGAACTCAAGATTATGCCAATAGGTTTCGTGCCCTTTCATGCAGAAAGGGTGGGATTTTTATAGGCTCCAATGGCTTTCAAAAATAGAGCCAAAAAGGGTCTTATCCCGAATTTTCGGGGTACTGGCGGTACCACCACCATTATTGGTCGGTACTACCGCCTGACACCTAAAACTAGGCAGTACCACCGCCCAGTTTGGGCAGTACCACCGTTTGATAGAGCTCGGAGACCGAGCTCTAGCAATACCACCGCCTAACCAGGGGCGGTACCACCGCTGGCAGCAATAATTACCGACGATACCATTGTTGGAAGTAATAACTGCCGGCGGTACCACTACCAAGTCTGGGTGGTACCATGGCCCAGATATCATGAGGCACTACTTTCCAGGCAGTACCACCACCAGCCATATTTTCAGCAACCTGGTTGGGCCTTGAATCTGGCCCAAACCAGCCCAACTAAGGGCCCAATTGGCCCCCTAATTAAGTTAGTAGGATTACCTCCCAATCTTAACTTAATTTACTTTCTAACTACGATAACTAAGACATGATTATAGTGCATCTTGTTCCGGTGCGTCAATTGCTCTTCCGGTGAGCTTCTGACGTACTTCCGGCGAACATCCAACAAACTCTCAGTAATGTTCCGGCGAACTCCCTGCAAGCTCCTGGACTTTACGACGATCTTCTTGGCGAGTTCTGACGAACATCCGGAGTTCCGGTGAACTCTCGAACTCCTAACGTGATCTCGATCTTGACTTCGGCACAACACTTGCTTTATGTCTTTCTGAAATCGTGGTTAATCCTGCACACATATCTTAGCAAAGGATTAGATCAAATATTTTACTAATTGATTTCATCCTCAAAATCTGAGATTCAACAGGTTACTCCTACTTCATTACCTTTACTGATGATTTCTCAAGGTATGGATATGTGTACTTAATGAAGTACAAGTCCGAGGCCTTTGAGAAATTTAGAGAGTACAAGAATGAAATGGAGAACCAGACTAGAAAGAGTATCAAGACTCTTCGATCAGATCGAGGAGG
The DNA here is from genome assembly GCA_004837865.1 of Musa balbisiana. Classification (NCBI taxonomy): domain Eukaryota; kingdom Viridiplantae; phylum Streptophyta; class Magnoliopsida; order Zingiberales; family Musaceae; genus Musa; species Musa balbisiana. Next base: position 9,134,204 of record CM017189.1, read on the forward strand.
CAAGTACTTAAATACAGAGTTTACTCAATTCCTCAAGGACCATGGGATATTATCCCAATAGACACCTCCTTATACATCTCAACTTAATAGTGTGTCTAAAAGGAGAAATTGTACATTGTTAGACATGGTACAGTCCATGATGAGTTTCGTTGACCTACCCATCTCATTCTGGGTATATGCCCTAAAGACCGCATCTTACCTTCTAAACAGAGTTCCAACTAAGTCGGTAGTGTTTACACCATATGAGATATGAAAAGGGAAGAAGCCCGATCTTAAGGTTGTTAAGATTTGGGGCTGCCTTACCTACGTTAAAAGACACAATCTCGATAAGTTGGAATTGAGGACAAAGCGATGCAAGTTCGTGGGATACCCCAAGGAAACTTGTGAGTATTATTTCTATCATATCGAAAACCAAAAAGTCTTTGTAGCCAAGAGAGCAATGTTCCTTGAGAAGGAACACATTCTTGGCGGAGACAATGGGAGCATGATAGAGTTGAGTGGGGTTGGAGAACCTAACTCAAGTACCACTCTATAGCCCAAGTCTATTCAAGTACCTAATACATAAGTTCCAACTTTACATAGGTCCGGTAGAGTATCTCATCCTCTTGAGAGATATATGGAACATATTAGAGGAGAGGATGTTGAGGATATTGATCCTCAGACCTACGAGGAGGCTATTATGAGTATAGACTCCGGGAAGTGGCAAGAAGCCATGAATTCTGAGATTGATTCTATGTACTCCAATAAGGTTTGGAACCTAGTTGATGCGCCCGAAGGTATTGTATCCATCGGTTGCAAATGGATCTTTAAGAAAAAGATCAGAGTAGATTGAAAGGTAGAGACCTATAAAGCAATGCTAGTGGCTAAGGGGTATTGTCAAAGGCAAGGTATTGACTATGACGAAACCTTCTCACCCGTAGCAATGCTAAAATCCATCTGAATTCTATTGGCTATTACAGCACACTATAATTATGAGATCTGACAGATGGATGTGAAAACCACATTCCTCAATGGGAACCTCGATGAGGAGGTGTATATGATACAACCCGAGGGATTTGTGTCCAAGGACTGCCTAGGTAAGGTGTGCAGGTTGCTTAGATCTATTTATGGACTAAAGCAAGCTTCCCAAAGTTGGAACATAAGATTTGATGAGGCAATCAGATCTTATGACTTCGTTAAGAACAAAGATGAGACTTATGTGTACAGGAAGGTAAGTGGGAGCATTGTCACCTTTTTGGTGTTATATGTGGATGACATCCTGATCATTGGGAACGATGTAGGAATGCTATCCACAGTAAAGACTTGGTTATCTAGGCACTTCTCTATGAAGGATTTAGGGGAAGCATCCTATATCTTGGGGATTCGGATCTATAGAGATAGATCTAAGAAGATGCTTGGCTTGTCCCAGTCTAGGTACATAGAAATCATTGTTAAAAGGTTTGGCATGGAAAATTCCAAGAGAGGTCTCATACCGATGAGACATGGGATATTGCTTTCTAGGAGTATATCCCCAAAGACTCCTGAAGAAAGGGCAAACATGGATATGATATCTTATGCCTCAGCGATAGGGTCTATCATGTATCCTATGCTACGTACTAGGCTTGATATAGCACATGCTCTGAGTGTTACGAGTAGATATCAGGTGATCTAGGCTTGGAGCACTGGAAAGCAGTAAAGTGTATCCTTGAGTATTTGAGAAGGACTATGGATCTTTTCCTAGTCTATAGAGGTACTAGCCTTAAGGTTGAAAGCTACATAGACTCAAGTTTTTAGTCTGATGTCGATGATAGCAAATCGAGTTCGAGGTATATGTATCCATCGGTTGCAAATGGATCTTTAAGAAAAAGATCAGAGTAGATTGAAAGGTAGAGACCTATAAAGCAATGCTAGTGGCTAAGGGGTATTGTCAAAGGCAAGGTATTGACTATGACGAAACCTTCTCACCCGTAGCAATGCTAAAATCCATCTGAATTCTATTGGCTATTACAGCACACTATAATTATGAGATCTGACAGATGGATGTGAAAACCACATTCCTCAATGGGAACCTCGATGAGGAGGTGTATATGATACAACCCGAGGGATTTGTGTCCAAGGACTGCCTAGGTAAGGTGTGCAGGTTGCTTAGATCTATTTATGGACTAAAGCAAGCTTCCCAAAGTTGGAACATAAGATTTGATGAGGCAATCAGATCTTATGACTTCGTTAAGAACAAAGATGAGACTTATGTGTACAGGAAGGTAAGTGGGAGCATTGTCACCTTTTTGGTGTTATATGTGGATGACATCCTGATCATTGGGAACGATGTAGGAATGCTATCCACAGTAAAGACTTGGTTATCTAGGCACTTCTCTATGAAGGATTTAGGGGAAGCATCCTATATCTTGGGGATTCGGATCTATAGAGATAGATCTAAGAAGATGCTTGGCTTGTCCCAGTCTAGGTACATAGAAATCATTGTTAAAAGGTTTGGCATGGAAAATTCCAAGAGAGGTCTCATACCGATGAGACATGGGATATTGCTTTCTAGGAGTATATCCCCAAAGACTCCTGAAGAAAGGGCAAACATGGATATGATATCTTATGCCTCAGCGATAGGGTCTATCATGTATCCTATGCTACGTACTAGGCTTGATATAGCACATGCTCTGAGTGTTACGAGTAGATATCAGGTGATCTAGGCTTGGAGCACTGGAAAGCAGTAAAGTGTATCCTTGAGTATTTGAGAAGGACTATGGATCTTTTCCTAGTCTATAGAGGTACTAGCCTTAAGGTTGAAAGCTACATAGACTCAAGTTTTTAGTCTGATGTCGATGATAGCAAATCGAGTTCGAGGTATATGTATACCTTGAATGGAGGAGTAGTGTGTTGGAAGAGTTCCAAGCAAGAAACTACTACTGACTCGACCATAGAGGCAGAGTATATTGTTGCAGCAAAGGCAGCAAAGGAAAGAGTCTAGATGAAGAATTTCATCACAGATCTAGGAGTCGGGCCAAGTAGCGAGGAGCCGATTCCTTATATTACGACAACTATGGGGTGATTACTCAAATAAGGGAACTTAGGTCTCATTATAAGTGTTCTGAAGAGGTTCCAGCTTATTAGAGAGATCATGACCCGAGAAGATGTAGTAGTGAAAAGAGTTTCATCCGAAGATAACATTGCAGATCCACTAACAAAGCCGTTATCTCAGATTGTCTTTGAACGTCACAGGAGTCTGATTGGGATCAAACACATCGGTGATTGGCTTTAGGTCAAGTGGGAGATTGTTAGTCATAGGTGCCTAGCAAGCCAATCATGTGAGTGATGGCACGTGTGATGTGATACGGAATCTTTTTGCTTATTATATTTTGGCATTTATCACTTTATATTAATTATTGCATATATGCATATATATATTGTGATGTCCTTAGATCTGTGTAATGGGAATCAGATCATGATAAGATCATGATAATGAGACCGATTCACCTTTAAACATGGATCCTAAATAATCCTGGTCATAGGTTACTCAAGAGGGACATCGAGATAACCGGACAGACTAGTGTGCTGTATACTTGTCTATATGATGGATGTAGCTGGTCTCATAGCTGCTCGTGTCGGGATACTAGGGATATAGTACAGGTGCTCATTGGAGAATGTGTTCATTGATTGATCCGCTTACGGAATGCTGGATGGTTGATGATGCCTTATTATCAAACAGTAATCCCGTAGTCCCAATGGTGTATCTTGTCCTTAGACTTGACACACCAAGGATGTCCTACATGAGTGCTCCACTCTTTGATGTCAGACTTATAGGTTTGGATGTCTCAGATCTAGTACAGCTAGTCATTGGGAGTGGCAGTCGACCTTACAAGGGCTATTGAGTGTCGATAGAGGATCATCCACTCTCAACGTCATTAGAGGAATATCCTTATGTTCTTACTCAAACAAATCCCAAGCTAGGGTCATTCGAATTGAGAGAGAAAGAGTTCTCCGGGAGAATCCGATTAGAGCGAGACTCAAGTAGAAACCATATGGGTTTGATAGCACCATGCCCGATATACAGTCTTTAGGATATTAGCTGGATGAGGGACTATAGGTACATGGTAACTAAGGATAGACAGGTCCAATGGATTAGATTCTCCTATATCGTCTGGGGACTACGGCGTAGTGGCCTAGTACGTCCATAGTCGATGAGTCGAGTGAATTATTATGGAGATAATAATTCACTGAGTGAGAAGGAGTTCTGACAGGTATGACTCACAACCAGCTCGATATTTGGGCCTAGAGGGTCACACACATATGGTAGGCGTTGTGATGACTAGAGGTTCAGATATGAGATATCCGTCGGAGCCCCTATCTTATTTGATATCCAATAAGCTCCTAAATTATTGGATCCTATAAATGAGATCTAATAAGAGCCCATAATAGATTATTGGATAGAGATCCACTAATCAAGAGGCTTGGGTAATTGGATGCAAATCCAATACCCAATAGGGGAGGATCCATTAGGGTTTGATAGAGGACATCTATAAATAGGAGGGATTCAATGGTTCATAGGCTAGAGCCTTTGCTTGCCTCTCCTATTCTCCTCTCCCTCTCCACCTCAGAGCAAACCTAAAGTTTTTGAGGAGTGTCGTCATAGCCCTACTGTGTGGATCACCACTAGAGAGGAGGACGCTTGACCTTCTTCACCCTCTCATAGAGATCTACAAGGAAACAGATATATACAATCTCCCTAGGTAACACAATCTATTCTATATGCAGTTTGTTTCATGGATTTTTATGCACCAATCTTCACACGATGACGAACATCTCTTTGGGAATAAGGGATTTTGTTATTGTTCTTTCATTGTGCATGTGATATCGCCCCCCAAGATTTCCCAACAATAAGAACTACTAGTATCCAATACCTATGTGTTATCATAAGAGTGACAAATAGAAACTGATCATGAATGTACCTGAAGCTTCTCTAGGCTTCTATTTCACCCTCTCTACAAGGTACTCTTTGCAGTTCCTCTTCCAATGCCCATCTTTATCGTAGTGGAAGCACTGGCCTTTGTCCTTTGTCGGGTTTTTCTTAGCAACATTTACTTTACCCGGTCTGCCCTTGCCCTTGCCCTTGCCCTTATTAAGAGACTTTTCTGCTTTCCTTTTCTTTCTATTCTCACTAGTGTTGAGAACTGACTTCTCTTTCTTGATAGTGCTCTCTACCTCCCTAAACATATTGAGAGATTAGGGAGAGTCATCTCAAGCTTATTCATATTAAAATTCATTATGAACTATGAAAAGGAATCTGATAGAGACTGAAGCACAAGATCCACACACAAGTTATCCTCTATGACCATTCCTAGACCTGTGAGTTTCTTTGTCCACTAAATCATTTTTAGGACATGATTCTGAACCGGTGTCCCCTCAATCATCCTAGTGCGGAAGAGGCTCTTGGATATCTCATATCGTTGAGTCCTTCCCTGTTCTTCAAATAGTTTGTAGACATATAGGAGAATGGATCTAGCATCCATCTTTTCATACTGTCTCTATAACTCAGGAGTCATGGAGCCCAACATGTAACACTAAGTAAGAGTGGAGTCATCTATGTACTTCACATAGCAAGCGATCTCATCCTCGCTTGCCCCTTCCTTAGGCATAGGCAACATTGTATCAAAGACGTACATGATTTTCTCCGCCATGAAAACAATTCTCAAGTTTCAGAGCCAATTCGTATAATTCGGACTAGTGAGATAGTTGACATCAAGTATGCCATGTAAGAGATTTGAAAGCAACATTTTCTGAAAATAAAGATGCAACAAAAATAAATAACATGTAGATTTTATAAATAAATAATATATAGACTTCTATCTTAATGTGCTCCCACTATTTTATTAGCGAGTCATGCGATACCCTCGGCACATGAAACGAAAGTCTCCGACAAACTTCTAGTAGGGATCGGGATCCAATCAGCATCTTAGTGTAACCTCGAGAGACTTGACCAATCACACAAAGCCCAAAATGTAAGCAACTCTTGTCGATCACAACTCCTTGTAATTCCCATCCTATTCGACCTTCGAACTATCATTGTCTCGAGGGACTCAACCAACTATGATGTTTAGTCAAGTCAACACCATTGTTATAAGATGAGTCTGATTCAATGATAGTGAATCACGATATATGTGAGCCTCGAGGGACTCGACCAACTCAATCAACATTAGGAAGGCCACGTGGGTCACTCTAATTGCCTCATGTTTACCGACTTAATATTATCGAGAGAGGGAATTTTGATTTGATCTCCTAATGCAACGTGTCACACATATACATATTTAATATATAACTGCATCACATGCAAATATATATACATATATAATAGGTGTATAAGCAATCATATATCACTTGAGCAATCACACTAGATGATCATGGACCATAGCCTATGTGATCAGGCCTGAGCTAGTAGGTCTAATCACTCACATCAAGATCTATGTGTGTAATGATACATGTCCATACCCTATGATCATCTATCTTGTCCTCGTTAGTTCCATCGGCATCTCGATGAATCTCCATGCATCACGAACGTCCGTCTCGGCCTCGTGGGTCCCGCTACGCCTCCTCGTGTGATTACAACTTAATTATGGGCACACAGGCCCAACAATAAGCGAGAAATAAAATGAAGGCTCATAAGCCCCAATAAAAATAATCATAAGTACACACATCACATGATCATCCGTCCACATATCATACATCACATATACATATCATCATCACATAGGACTACTAGATAATAATAAAAATAATAATCAATTAAACTTTTTAATTCATTAATATTTTCTGAAATCAAGGACATGTAGGAAATTTTTTTGAATTATGAGAGGTATTTTTATAATTTGGACAAAGGACAAAACTTGAAATTTCTAAAATTTCGAGAGGTAAAATCATCTTTTGCCCGAAAACTCTAACCTTTCTCTTCCCCCTACAGCGCTATAGTCGTCGCCACCTTGCCAACGGTGGCCACTATAGGGGGGGGGGGGGGGGGGGGGGGGGCGCTAGGGGTGCCGCCCTTACACGCGAGTGGCACCACCTGTAGGCAGGCGCCCTCTTTTGGGCGAGCGCAGATGTGGGTGTGCCCACAGGCCCCACCTGCCCTTGTGCATAGACCGGCCGCAAGCGCCACCCGCAAGCGTCGTCCGCCCTTGTAGGCAGGCGACCCACAAGCGCCGCCCACCCTTGTGGGCAGGTCGCCCGCAAGCACTACCAGCCCTTATGGGCAAGCCGCCAATAGGCGCTCGCTTGCTCTCGTGGACACCACTGCACAGTAGGTCGTTGGTAGCTAGTCGCTTGCATGCAAACGGCCAACGTTGCAAGCAACGTTTGGCCACCTCTACAATGACAGTAAGGGCAGCAATAGTTACTGCCCTTTCTCACTTTTGTGTCAACGATTTTGATATCAAAAGCTTCTCTAAAACACAACACACACAGTTCAAAACCAATCCTTCGCACAAATAACCTGATTTTGATACCACTATAGGGAAATCTGGGGGGGGCGACATCACATGCGCAGCGGAAGAACATAAAACAAAATCTCCAATTTCCCAAAGTTGTGTTCATCGTCGTGCGAAGATTAGTGCGTAAAATCCATGAAACTTAAAACTGCATATATGAAAGATTGTGTTGCCTAGGGAGATTGTATATCTCTGAATCCTTGCAGATCTCTAGGAGAGGTTGAATGAGGTCAAGTGTCCTCCTCTCTAGCGATGATCTACACAGCAGGGCTACAACGATGCTCCTCAAATCTCCAGGCTTGCTATTTGAGGAGGAGAAGGGGAGAGGAGAATAAAAGATGGCAACCCAAAAAGGTTCTAGCCTATGAGCCTATGAACCATTGGTTCCCTCCTATTTATAGAGGTCCCCTGCCAACTTAACCCTAATGAATCTTACTCTATTGTGTATTGGATTTCCAGCCAACTATCCAAGCCTTTTCGATTAGTAGATCTCTATATAATAATCTCTCATTGGCTCTTATTGGATCTCATCCATAGGATCCAATAATTCATGAGCTTATTGGATATCCAATAAGATAGGGGTTCCAACGGATATCTCATATCCGAATCTCTACTCGTCTCAATGTATACCATATATGTGTGGTCCTCTAGGCCCAATATCAAGCTGTCCATGAGTCATATATGTCAGAACTCCTTCTGGCTCAATGAATTATTATCTCCATAATAATTCACTTAACTCAACAACTATGAACGTACTATGTCACTACACTACAATCCCCAAACGATATAGGGGAATCTAATCCATTGGACCTGTCTATCTTTAGTTATCATGTACCTATAATCCCTCATCCATCTAATATCCCAAAGACCGTTTACTGGACATGGTGCTATCAAACCCATACAGTTTCTACTTGAGTCTCTCTCTAATCGGATTCTCCTGGAGAACTCTTTCTCTGTTAATCCGAATAACCCTAGCCAGGGATTTGTCTGAGCAAGAACATATGAGATCTTTCTCTCATGACACCAAGAGTGGATGATCCTATATCGACACTCAATAAACCTTGTAAGGTTTGCTACCACTTCCGATGACTAGCTATGCTAGATCTAGAACTTCCAGACCTATAAGTCTGGTATCAAAGAATGGAGTACTCATACAGAACAACCTTAGTGCCTCAAGTCTAAGGACCAGATACACCATTAGGACTACAGAATCGTTTTCCAACAATAAGGCATCATCAACCATCCAGCATTTTGTAAGCAGATCAATCAATAACTTATTCTCCAATAAGTACCTATATTATATCCATAATGTCCTCACATGAGTAGCTATGAGAACAACTGCATTATACATATGGACAAGTATACAACACATCAGTCTGTCCAGTTATCTTGATGTCCCTCTCGAGTAACCTATGACCGGGATTATTTATGGTCTATGTTTAAAGGTGAATCGGTCTCATTATCGTGATCTCATCACAATCTGATTCCCATTGCATAAATTCAAGGACATCACAACATATACATGTGTATATACAATAATTAATATAAAATGATAAAATACCAAAATATAATAAGCAAAAAGACTATGTGTCAAGTCACATATACTATCACTCACGTGATTGGCTTGTAGGGCACCTATGACTAGCACCAATCACTCATATCAAGATTTATGTGTTCAGCATCGCATCTCCATGCCCTATGATCGTCTATCTCATCCTCGTCGGTTCCGTTGGCATCTAGGTGCATCTCCATGCATCATGATCGTCCATCTCGGCCTCGTGAGTCCCACTATCACTTTCATGCTCCTGCTATGCCTTCTCGTGTAATTATAATATAATCATAGGCATATAGGCCCGACAATGAACGAGAAAAATAGAGGCTCATAGGCTCGAATAATAATAATAATAATGATTACATCATATCACACAATCCATGATCATTCGTCCACATCATTCATCATATGTACATATCATTATATAGGATCACTAGATAAATAATAATAGTTAATTAAACTTTAATTAACTAATATTTTTTTAAAATTCAGTTTATGCAGAGAATTTTCTAAATTATGAGGGGTATTTTCATAATTTGGTCAAAAAGGACAAACCTCGGAATTTCAGCAAAATTATCTTTTGCCCAAAAAACCTAGTTCCCCTCCCTGCCTTTCCTGTGCTAAAACTGTCGCCACCCTGCCAGTGACAACCACTGCAAGGGGTGAGGGCGTCGCCTCTGTCCACTGATCGCCTCCCTTGAGAGCCCAACGGGTGCAACCCAACGGGTGCCTCCCTTGAGAGCCAGCATCGCTTGCAAGGGGGCTCGCCCACAAGCGTCACTCTTGCACATGAGCATAGTGCCCGTGCATTGGCGGCCTGCTTACGGGTGGACGATCACCGCCCACTGATCGCCTACTGCCCCTGCACATAGGTGGCCTGCTATAGGTGGCCGAGACCTCCTTTGGGAGCTCTCAGCTAAGGCTACAAGTAGCCTTTGGCCAACCTACGAGGGCAATAATAGTTGCTACCCTCTCTCGCCTTTTGCGTCAACGATTTTGACGTCAAAAGCTTTTCTAAAATATAACACACACAATTCAAAACCAATCTTTCACACGAACAACCTAGTTCTGATGCCACTATAGGAAAATCTAGGGGTGACATCACATGCGTAGTGGAATAACATAAAACAAAATTCCTAAATTTTCCAAAAGGTGTTCATCGTCATACGTAGATTGGCGCACAAAAACTTACGAAACTGAAAAACACATGCGAGATAGTTGTGTTACTTAGGGAGATCGTATATCCCTGAACTCTTGTAGATCTATGAGAAAGGATGAAAGAGGTCAAGCATCCTCCTCTCTAGTGGTGATCCACATAGTAGGGGTTATGAAAACGTTCCTCAACTCGCTGCCCAAATCTCCACACCTGCTATTTGAGGAGGAGAAGAGGAGAGGAGAATAGGAGGTGGCAACTAAGAAGCTTAGCTTATGATCCTTCGGTTCTCTCCTATTTATAGAGGCCCCTTGTCAACTTAACCCTAATGGATCATGCCTTATTGGGTATTGGATCTCCATCCAACTTCATAAGCCTCTTAGATTAGTGGATCTTTATCCAATAATCTCTCATTGGCTCTTATTGGATCTTATCTAGAGGATCCAGTAATTTAAGGGCTTATTGGATATCCATTAAGATAGGGGCTTCGACGGATATCTCATATCTGAACCTCTACTTGTCACAATAAATACCATATGTGTGTGACCCTCTAGGCCCAATATCGAGTTGGTCATGAGTCATACTTGTTAGAACTCCTTCTAACTCAATGAATTATTATTTTTATAATAATTCACTCGACTCATTAATTGCGAACGTACTAGCCACTACGCCGTAGTCCCCAAACGATATAGGGGAATCCAATTCTTTAGATTGATCTATCCTCGGTTATCATATACCTATAGTCCATCATCTACCTAATATCCTAGAGACCATATACCGGGCATGGTGCTATTAGGCCCATACGGTTTCTCCTCGAGTCTCGCTCTAATCGGATTCTCCCAAAAAACTCTTTCTCTCTCAATTCGAATGACCTTGGTCAAGGATTTGTTTGAATAATAACATATGAGATATTTTTCTTATGATACTCAGAGCAGATGATCCTCTATCGATACTCAATAACCCTTGTAAGGCTGGCTGCTACTTCCGATGATCGACTATACTAGATTTGAAACTTCCAAACATATAAGTTTGGTATCAAAGAGTGGAGTACTCATATAGGACATCCTTGATGTCTCAAGTCTAAGGACTATGTACATCACTAAGATGACGGAATCATTGTCTGACAATGAGGTATTATCAACCATCCAATATTCCGTAAGTGGATTAATCAGTCTGATGAGCCATTGCATTGTAGCCCTAGTGTCCCCACATGAGTAGCTATAAGACCAATTGTCTCCATCATATAGATGAGTATATAATACACTAGTCTATTCGATTATCTCGATGTCTCTCTCGAGTAACTTATGACTAAGATTATTTAGGATATATACTTAAAGATAAATTGGTCTCATCATTGTGATCTCATCACGATCCGATTCTGATTATACAAACTCATGGATATCATAATATATTTATGCATTAAATAATATAAAATAAAAAATATCATAATAATAAAAAATAAATAAATTATGTATCATGTCAAGATATCTATGACTAGCAAAATGGATATATTTGCATAATGAAAATATTCTGAATAGATGTATCATAGGAGAGCTTTAGATGCTTTTTAATTATAGATAGAAGCAACATGTGTAAATTAGATACCTAAGGGATGCAGTTGGGTGTCTCAAATACTATAGAAATACCTTGATATGAGTGAGAGAATTCATACGCTTTTCACACCTGAGCAGACGTATCATGTGCAAATCAGATGCTTTTGGGGGTGCATCGAGAATCATAACCACAACCAGCTTCTATCTTGATTTATATTCATCAATAGAAGCAACGAACTAGTGTAGCAATAAAGAGGCAAAGCTATAACTAAAACCAAAACGTAATAACAGAAATGTAGTAGTTTAGGTTCAAACCTTTGTTAGACTAGTTTGACCCAACCTAGTTCGACTTTGTTCCAGGTAACATTTTAATTTTATAAGTTTTAAATTTACAAATTACTTCACTCAACATATAGTATATAAGAGTGGAGCAATACCTTTGTTATTTTCGTATTTATTAACAGTATAATTTTTATCTTTGAGATATTTGTAGACTCAATAAATAGAGTCCTAAACATCCCGATTGATTTAATTATGAAATAATAAAAATTATTCTTCCTCTAGTCTTTTTTACTTAATTATACTCTTTTTTTATTTTTAAAGCTTGATTTGCTAAAAGTCTAATTGATTATGCCCGGAGAAAGGATAATTTGGATTGAATCTTGCATATAAATTTTAATTAAAAGATTTTGATTTAAGGTAGTGATTACACACTTCTAGGTTCTTTCTAAATATTATCATTTTATTTTACTATTTATAATTTTATTATTTTTTTAAAGAATACCCTACTTTTTACCCCAACATATTAACATTAGAGGATTAACAACAAAATTTTTTTAAACACATAATAATTTTTTTTTAATTTCATGTTTATTCTCGTAACAAAACGAGGGTGAATCTCGAAAAAGATTTTTTATCTTTGATAAATTCTATTAGAGTATCCTAACTTTAAAAAATTTTGCTTCAACTCCCGTTGGAGTTGCCTTCACTTCTATCCTACATCACCCTTGAATCACCATTGCCTCCTATCTTCTTTGCTTCGCTGGATCTATCCGGAACCAACTCTTGCTCATCTCGTTGTCGTGTAAAGGAGGGGCGTGGAGGTGATAGTAGCCTTTATGTGCCCTCCTTTATAGTATGAGAGCTATAGACAATGACACTAACCATTTGTGCGGTATATGAGGTGACGAGTTTGACGAGGGCCAAAAACGAAAGTGAAAGTGGTGATAAGTTTTATGGGACAAATAGGATGAGAGGGTGCAAAAAATAAATAAAAAGGAATATTCTACTAGAATTGCTCAAACATAAAAGCTTTTTTTTAAAATTAATTAAAAAACTATTTTCTTTTGACGTCATGATAGAACTGCCGTATGTACTGGACAAAGATGGTTTGCTTAATGTAAGAACATGGTTAAGCTTAATGTAAGTAATAAATAAAATGGGCCACTTCGGAACCACTTTAAATGATCTCTTTGTTTCCATCGTTCAAACAAGCCATTCACTTCACGGTGTTGGTGCTTGGAAGGATCTGAACCTGCATGATTGTACATATTCTCATGCCCTAAGATAAATAATGGATCTACAAGTGCCATGTGAATGGCTAATTGACTACAATGGCCTTATATAAATAATGGATGTACAATAGCTATTGGCTTATAACCTCAACAAATGGAGTGAAAAAAGGACAACCGCATCTACTTCAAGCAAATTCCAACATTTTGTAACTATTACCTGCCCTAATCATGGCCAAATGATGATGACTTGACCAGGTGAATCAATTTCTCCAATCGAAGGGGCTACTCATGTATTATGATTTACTGCCCCTTTATTTCAACAGGAAACACAAGGATCCGCCGCATGTGGTATTTTTGCACGAGAAGGTGGCAAGAACTTTCTCCCAGGTGACTCCAAATATAAAGCGGACATGTTTCTTGGGTTGGACCCCTTCCCAAATTTAGCAAAATTCCCAGCTCTTAATCCCGACTCTAATCGACCAACATCTTCACAATCCCAACCCCAATCGAACCATTAACCAAACGCACCGCCCATGTCTCCCCTCCTTCCCCAGATGTAAAGCCACGACGCCCGGTTTCCATCGATCCGGAGCATCTCATTTCGAGTCCACAAGATTAGCAACCAAACAAAGGCGGAAGAGAGGCGAAGGCGAAAACTCGTCGAAAGCCGGCCCTGTCGTCTCCTCGGCGTAAAAGAATCCCACCTTGATCGCGCCCGAGACGCGGACTCTGTTTGATCCAAGGATGGCCTCCGATCAGCTCCCGCCCGAAGGCGGGATCCGGTACGTCAAGATGCATCCCGAGCCGGCAATCGCGGTATCGTCGTCCCATTCCTTCCGGCTGCAGGAACAGCCCCGGATCTTTGACGAATTGCCCAAGGCCGACATCGTCTCCGTGTCCCGACCCGACGCCGGCGACATCAGCCCCATGCTCCTCTCCTACACCATCGAATTCCGTTACAAACAGGTGTTCCTGGTTTTTTTTCTTGATACATCGTCGGGTAGTTGTTTCCTTTCCTTTTTTTGCTAAAGTTGCTCACTCGTGTTTTTTTTCTTTTTTCGGTTGCTATTGTTGTGGAGGGTATTCATTAGGGCTGATTCATGTGTGCTTAATCGTTTTTTCGGAGTTCAAAATTGCGTCTTATATTTTAATCTTCGTTGTTTCGATGGTACGTTGGTGGGCGATTAGTTTATCAGTATCTGAGTCTCGTGTTTGTAGAGAGAATTTTGTTGACAGCAAGGAGCGAGCAAACCAAATTGCTTTGCGGATTCAAAATATATGTTTAAACATCGGTTTACAAAAGAAAATTTAGGCATGCCTAATTTTATGAGAGGATGTGTTGAACATTCTTGATGCTAAATAGTAATCTGTGCATTTGCCTCACTACCAGTAGTTTTACTTGTGCTGTTTCATTCTCTATGGCTTGAGGATGCCATTTTGCTGTAAATCATTGGACTTCCTTTCCAACTCACATAATTTTATTTGTTTTCCATGGTTAGCACACTGGAATAGCTTGGGCTTCCACTTTCATTAAGGTGACCAATAAATTTGATGATCAAGGTTTATTTCAATATCTATCTGTCAAATTTTAAGGCCTGGAAGACTGAAATCTGGAATTTTCATTTAGGTATAGATTATACAAGAATTCATTGTTTGGTTTCTTGGTTTATTACTTCTGTTATGTTGAATACTTATTTGTCACAACAATACCTATTTGATAAAGAATAACTGTTGAAGTATATTTGTGTGTGGGAGCAATTAAGTGGTATTTCATGTGACTGAAAAGAAGGAAATAGATATACTAAACATCCTTGGAAACAGCATTATTGGATTTATCAGAATTTTGTAGAGAAGTATTGTTCTGGCCTTCTGGGATACAAGTCTGTTCTATGGATCATTAAACTGATTTGAACTCAAGTACACCAAACTTCTCGGCTTATTCAATGATGCAACAATCTTAAAAATAGACCTTGACTGGACAAAAAATGTTCAAGACATTCGGCGGCCAATTTGTGTAGTTATCCCATTTTTGTGAAATAATGCAAATGCTGATGCTAATTGTATCTAAGAACTCAGCAACTAGCCATTGTAGTTCCCAGGTGTTTCAGATCAACTACATGGACCTGCTCTCATTGCATGGGTGCAGTGAAGAAGGATGTAATCTCACTCCAAGTTCTTATAGGAGCATATGCTTATTAGCTTAGGACTTCTCCCTCTTCTACTTTTAGAAGTAGTCAATCAGCTAAATATACCATCCTATCTCATATATCTAAAGGATAACATGTATTTATAGTTTTCCTATACATGTCGATGTCACCTTAGGTTACATATTGTCATTTCATTCTCCATTGGTAAGCTTTCTGAATGGCAATTAAACATATTGATAAAAGTCAACTCATTTCTTGATTGCTTTATATATTTTAATTTTGTGATTGAATATTATAATGAGTTGCATAGATATTTTTGCATTTCCATTCTTTTTTACTGACTTCGTCTTTCTTTTAGATTACTTTCTTTGTAATTTAAATGAAGGATCAAAGCCTTAGTCTGATAATGATACTAATTGGTAGCCCTACTAGCATGGTGCTAGTTAATGCATGATTTTGGTTGGTACCAAGGACCATTGTTTTATGCCGACGAGTGGTATAGGTCCTGGGTCGGACCAGAATGTATCGGTCAATGTTGGCATACCATATGTTGTTATGTCGCTATTGGTTTTTGGGAAAAGGGAAGAAAATGGTCAAAAATAAAAAAAAAGACCATTTTAGGGTTTTCATTCCTAATTTAATGGTAATTTTTATTGTATTTAAATAAGAATTGAGTGTATATGAGGCATATATGAATAGAAATTCTAGGCTCTAAGGATGAGCAAGTGAATTATCTTTCTAATAACTCCTAATTGGTCCCAAATTATATATAATGACCCTTAATTGGGCCTAAACTAATCAAAATGACACTAGGTAATTCTAATTTGACTTTAATTAGACTTTTGTGGCTTCTTTTATCCAAATCAATAACTTGATTACCACTAATCACCGATTAGGAACTTTAATCACAAGTGAGAGTGTGAGAAAGAGTGAGGCTGAGAGTAAGAATGAGAGTAAGTGAACAGGGGAAAGGGAGGGGGATCTAGGCCCCAAAAGAGGCCCCGACAATAAATTTGAGGATTGGATTCAAAATCAACCCAATTTGCATTGGTATTGGTCAAATTCCGATCAATATCGATGTGTATCAGCCGATACAACAGTTTCGACTATATTGGCCGATACATCACTTGTACCAGTTGATGCTTGACCTACCCCCTGCATACTACCTGAAATGGGCTAGTTCAGATAATAGTCAATTGATGGACTGATACGTACAACCCATTTTGTACCATTTTGGGTGGTACGTCAATCCTTGGTTGATGCTACTTTGGATCATAGAGAAAGAGAGAGAAGAGGGGAGGTAGAGGATGTGGAGGCGACGCATGCTAATGATGCTGCCAAGGAGGATGAGGAGGTGGCATAGGAGGAGGAGAGGAGTTGGCCAATGTAGAGGGGATGGTGATGTGGAGGAGGAGAAATAAGAGGGGAGAGAAAGAAGAATGAAAAGATGAGAAGTTGTTCAGCTATTGACAACAATATATTAAAGAGAACCAAAAAACATGTGAGACAGTCGTCACATTTGAGGTAGCAATGCATCTATCAGGAGACAGCTATCATGTCTCACATATAAAGCAAAAATAGGGTTGGCTACTTGTACCAGACAATTGGTTTATCACTCTATAGCTTGGTACCAATCTGTTTATCATCTGATAAACTTAGTATAAGGAACTTACTGGGTGGTAAGCTCAGTTTTATATTGAACAAGGTGAAATTGCCTGATTTGCATACTGGTTGGCCATCAAACCATAAATACCAGACACATCATCCACTACATTCTGAATTGTGAACTATTGAGAGAATTAGTTAAACATATAATGCATTTAGCTCATTACATGTGAGTTCTACAAACCAGAGAAATCAAAGTTTATCGAACTTGCATATCTGATGCAAAAATGGATATTGCTTTTTGTAATGAATGCTGCAAATAGAGTATATAGTGGGTATGACAATATGCTAATTTAGCAGTTAGATGCTCTAGGCTTTTGTCTTGTTAGGTAATGTTTGTGGAATGCTACCATTCAAATATAAATATCTGTTCTTTTGCTTGTTTGGTTGTTGGATGATACTTGGACATCATCACTTTATGTTGTTTCGGTATTAGGTATATGTTTAGGTCCGTGTGGACAGTTTAACCTGCATGGACATTCAATTGAATTTAAATGGTTACACATTATCACAAACATTGTCATGAATTAATTTTATTAATTTTATTGATCAGTTCAAATGGCGCTTAGTAAAGAAAGCCTCACAAGTTCTGTATCTGCATCTTAATTTGAAGAAGCGTGCATTTATTGAGGAGTTTCATGAGAAGCAGGAACAGGTGAATCCGTTCACTTACCAATACTTCTGTCTTTTTTTTTCTCTTAGTGCACATTACTTCACAAATAATATCTTTCTTGACTAATCTGTTTTGGGCTTGTTCTTGCATGATTAGCTTTAAGATAATTGTAACTTTTCAAGTTGTACCTTCTTGCCAAATTCTTCATTATCCTATTTAACTTTGTTTTCATTAAGATTTCCTGCTGGTCTTTGCTTTGGTTCCCAGAGATTTTTTATATTATCAAAGATCAGTTGCCATTATGGGGTTTCTTTTTGCTGCATTACTTATATTGCGAAGTAGTGGCCATCTCAAATAACATTTGATAATATTTGCTAGTATACATCTTTTGACATTTCTCCTTATTTATTTGAAGCACGGAGTTCTCTCTACATTGTTACAGGCATCGTACTGTTTTTCCATTTCGCAATTCGATTCTTATTTATCTCTTGAATATGAATTTATTTTGAAAACAGTAGGACAGTGTTATAAATCATGTATATCAGTTACGTGAATTTGATATTAGTTTTCTCCTTTCCTTTTGCACGAAGGTTAAAGAATGGCTTCAAAATCTTGGTCTAGGGGAGCATGCACCTATTGTGCAAGATGATGATGAAGCTGATGATGAGCCTATTCCTTTACTGCAAGAGGAGCACTTGTCAGCTAAAAATAGGTGGTTGTTGCCATTCTTAATCTAACACTCCCTTTATTTGCTTCAAACGGCAATACTTATAAATGCAACAAATAATTGGTCCAGTAAAAAGCTTGATGGATAACGTCCCATGTTTTTGATGGAAATTTTGATCATAGATACTGTTGGATGAACCTGAAAGCTAAAATTTCCTTCTTAAAATATGTGTGCTGTTTAGATTTATTACTGTAATCCTATTCATGTTCAATATATAAAAGAACATCACTACAAACAACTTACTAATGCCTGCATCCTCTTTACCAAATTCAATTATTTTGTGTCGGTTGATTAATCTTTGTTTGCACTTTTAAAAGTGTGTTAACTGTTTGTAGAAGTTCTGAACTTTCATTCTACTCATTTTTCTGAATTCAACTAACATATGCAATCTTAGGCTATTGGGTTGGATTAACTTGCACTGTCTTTTTAAAATCCAGATTTAACTCTTAAAATACATTCATGACAAACATGGTCTATCTTGATTTTCTTTTACAATGTCGAATGTTCTCATCAAGTGGTCATGATATGTAATTGGTTAAGGTGCCAGATATCCAGGTGCATATGCAGGGACATATCTGGATATTCTAAAATATAATCAAATGCATGGTTTTAAGGTTCGGGTACTGGACCTTTACTAGTCCCTGGTCAGACCATATAGGTCTGGCATGCACAGGCCGCATGTCGGTATGGGTTTGGTCCACTGTTTTTAAGGGTTTCTATCATCTGGAACCCTAAAAAAAATTCTATTTCATAGGCATTACCTGCCTAATAAAGTTAAGATTCACAAAATTTAAGTGGTTCAAGTCTAAAAAACAACATATATTACATTGAAATCCGCCCACCCAATGATGATCTAGATGGATGTTGCCTCCACTTCAACTGATGCAATCGCAATGGATGCACTGCCATTGATGTCACAGATGTGCTGCTATAATTAATTGAAACTTTGCTTCTTTGGGATCATTCTCTTATAAAAGTTAACTGACATAATCCGATACATAAATCATAATAATTTAATCCTTTATATAGTGTAGATGTAGGCTAGATATACTCTATTTAAGGCTAAATAATCAAGATCCAAGCAAATCTAGCCTAGCTCTGCTAAGATCCAAGGTAGATACTGGTGTTTGCTCAGTGCCTTTTGCAAGTACTGTTTTCCAAGCGATGATCTGCTGAGTCTGCTGAGCCAAGACCTGACCTGCTAAGCTGGACCTTCCTTTGCTCTATCTTTTTCTTCTTACTCTCTTATGAGTTCTTCTTATGAACTAACCTATTTACACTCATTTTTTTAAAAATACATGATGTTGCTTTCTTGCTTCATCTCTCCTCAATAGAAGGAAGATACAAGGAAAGGGGATAATAAACAATGTTCTTGACTTCTTAGCTTATCAGACTGTCTTAATCAATCGCTACCTAGATACATGGAGTCGGTACAAAGAGCATAATACTTGGAGAGAAAGCTATCTAACAAGAGAGTTGCCCTCTTTTGGTTGGATGTTGGTCCAGCCTACTATGAGGATCCAATAACCTGTATGTTTTGTAGTCAGGAAACAACTCTAGAGACCACCTTGAAAGCTTCATCAATTGATTGCATTGGCAAAGAAGAGGCCCCTATCCCTAAGGATGAAGTGTGGATCCACTGTTATTTCACCATAAACCTTGATTGTGACAAGTACGTTTCTGAACAATGTGGTCTGCTTGAGTTGTGACTCTTGTTATTGTAATGTTACATGCCATAAGATGCATTGCGTTGACAACAAAAAGACCAACTATCACTGTGCATCTGTTGGCATAAGATTTAGGACATTAAAAAGGCTAAGAATACGATGAACTATTGTATCACTTGGTACAATGATGGCGTTCTTTCATATCCTTGTATGAATAAACAACGACAATCTTTCCCTTACCTTTATCTTTGTGGCTATAAACTAGCCATGTGGATCCTTATGCTCCATGGTCTGGATCTTAGGTGGCATGACTAAAACACTACTCCTCGGGTTGCACTCTATCCATTTATGCCTTATGAAAATGTCTTCTCGCTTGAATGGATTTGTCCCTCGTTGATTACACGAAGCAGATCAATTGGTTTAGAACTCTGACCCCTTCCCTTGTTGTAATGGCCACATGTATGACTTTGCTGTATACTATCACGATTCCTAGAAGATTGATGGCTCAAAATCCAATCACGTCTTGACACCGTATATTGCTATTTCTCATATTGATCCTCTGAACTCTATCATTCCTTTTCCTTGACTTAGAAATATAACGAGATGGACATGGGCTTTCCTGCCTCATCTAATTGTGGATCACTTAAACCCTCCATTGCACAAACCCAATCAATCATTAGATTTGAGTCATCATGATAGAGCTGGAAATCAAACATATCAAACTTAAGCTCCTCTGTTTCCTTAGTAGTGACAACATATTAAACGTACGGTATGGTACTGTCATACCAAGCGGTATGCCTAAAATAAGCATAAATCCCTCCAAAAATATCTGAAAAATAGAAAAAAAAAAGGTTAAGATAGGGTTTTTAAGTTAAAAATAAATATACATTTAGTATAGTTTTAGCAAAACTAATGTAAATTAGGTAAGAATAGTTGCATATATCTTTTTCCTGCTTTGAGGAGTAGTCTTATGCAAGGTTCATAATTTCAGTTCGTTCTGGATTGTCCGTCTATTAATATTGAATTATTTATAGAAAAATTATTTGAATTGTTAGATTATTTTGTATACAACTTAAACTTTAAGATTCAAATGAATTAAGTAACCATATGTGTAGATATACTTGGTTCTACTACCAAAACGAAAGACGGACCTCCACGAGTGGTGGATCGGGGTTCTCGGTCCTATGTATGATATGTTTGTCGGATCAAATCCTTAAATTGATCCTATGATATGTTTGAGAGAGTTTAAGAGAGTGTGAAAGTGAAATAGATTGAAGGAGGGGGAGGAAAGGGATTAAAAACCCTTTAGGATGTCTTTAATGGTCAAAATGACCATTTGAAAACATTATCAATCGGTAACGGTCGGTTTCGACCATTACCACCTGGTATAGGTCGGTAACGGTCGAAATTGATCAGTATCGCTCGGTACAAGTCAGTAACAGTTGAAATTTTGATCGTCACCACCAGCAGTTGAAATTTTGATCGTCACCACCCGATACAGCCTCATATTGCCTAATATGGGGATAAAAATCTGATATCGCCCGGTATCGGGCGGTCCGTGCACCGTTTGCTAGCAGACTGATATGTACTTCCCGTATCGGGCGGTATGATAATGAATTAAAAACCCTGATTATAAGTTGTATGATAAACATATATTAAGATGCATATTTTAAATATATATTTATAATGCATAATAAATATTTTCTTCATTGCCTATTCTTGTGATATCTAGTTGTCTTATCTACAGGCTATGATTCCACACAAGGTACAGGTTTGAAATTATTAGAAAGTGCGCCTTTTTAATCTCCTACTTTGCCTATCATATCATGTGAATCAAGTAGCCCATTTACGACCTCTTTTTGATGTCTATGTCTAGTGGCTTGATGGCTACTTTTCAATTTTTTATCCAAAGAACCAGTATATCTTGAGCTCCCATTCGATGGAAGTGAACGTTGCCCTTTCTCTGATCTTCCTCTATTGAATTCAAGGCAATAAAATTAGTTGTAAATTGAGTGATACCAGGCGACAAGATCTCTCTGTATGTCAACTTTGTATCAAAGCATGCACTTAGAGGTGATTGTAGATACTAGATATATTGTTGATGTTCTAAATATCCTTGTCATTGTCCTCTCAATTGCTATAATGTCACTAAGTCCGTTATCATAAGTCAATATCATGGGTTATGCATTGTGTCCATTAGAAATGATGCTTATGATCCATCAACTGCTCACCTGTCTTCTTGAAGTTTGCCTCAGAATTTGTCATTACTTGCACAACCGACCTCCTCTATGACTAAGTCCATCAAACGGTAACAGTCGAAATTAGTGCCCCGTATTGGACGATACAGGGTTATATCGAACGGTAACAGTCGAAATTAGTGCCCCGTATTGGACGATACAGGGTTATATCGAACGGTAACAGTCGAAATTAGTGCCCCGTATTGGACGATACAGGGTTATATCGAACGGTAACAGTCGAAATTAGTGCCCCGTATTGGACGATACAGGGTTATATCGAACGGTAACAGTCGAAATTAGTGCCCCGTATTGGACGATACAGGGTTATATCGAACGGTAACAGTCGAAATTAGTGCCCCGTATTGGACGATACAGGGTTATATCGAACGGTAACAGTCGAAATTAGTGCCCCGTATTGGACGATACAGGGTTATATCGAACGGTAACAGTCGAAATTAGTGCCCCGTATTGGACGATACAGGGTTATATCGAACGGTAACAGTCGAAATTAGTGCCCCGTATTGGACGATACAGGGTTATATCGAACGGTAACAGTCGAAATTAGTGCCCGTATTGGACGATACAGGGTTATATTAGGCGGTAACGGTCGAAATTAGTGCCCCGTATTGGACGATACAGGGTTATATCGAACGGTAACAGTCGAAATTAGTGTTCTATATCGGACGATACGGGATTATATCGAGCGGTAATGGTCGAAATTTGAACTGTTACCGCCCGACACAACTTGGTAATGTTAGGATCGAGTCGGCACTAAGAGGGGGCGGGGGTAAATTAGTGCAGCGATAAAAATCGCGTTGGTTTTGAAACTCTTTCATTCGATGAAAAACTGTTTCGACAAAGCCCGTATAGGAAATATGTTTAACTTGAAAGCGTACGGAAGCGTAGAGAAAGTAAAGCAAGTAAGACAATTTGCAATAAAGGTAAATTGCACAAATAGAAATGCAAACCGAGTTTTAAAGTGGTTCGGTCGTCGTGACCTACATCCACTCCCGATTCCTCTTCCGTTGAGGCCACCGACATCCACTAACGATTTTCCTTCAATAGGCGAAGATCAACTACCTTTACAACTCGATTCTCCTTTTGACAAGTTCATGAGAGAACCTTTGCACCCCCACTACCTCCTCTCTTAAACTTCACCAACACTTAGAGCTTGAGAGGAGTTCTCACAAGATTACAACAGCGTTTTTCTTCCTTTTTTACTCTCAATTCTTGTGTGATCGAGCAGGGATGAGAGAGGTATTTATAGGCTCCAAATGAATTCAAACTTGGAGCCTAAAAGTATCTCATCCTCGATTTTCGGGGTACTAGCGGTACCACCTCTTACAGCACTGACATTGGGTGGTACCACTGCCCAGTCTCGGAGACTGTGTCTGGGCGGTACTATTGAATCTCGGATTTTGATGATGAAATCAATTGATGGGTTAATTTATCTAATCCATATTTTTGAGTTAAGTGTGCAGGATTAACTACGATAGCTTGAAGACATAAAGCAAGTCTACCGGAGTCAAGTTGGATGGGTGTTCGAGAGCCCGTTGAGAGTCCGAAGATTCGTCGGAAGTGCTGTCGGAACCAACCGAGAAGAAATCGGGGACTTGCCGAAGTTTTCGAAAGTCTGCCGGAGAGATCGCCGGAGGTTCGTGGAGATCACCGAGAAGGCTCGGCTACTCGTTGAACTCGCCACAAGATCGGGAGCCTGCTGGGAGTCCGTCGGAAGAAATCCGAGGGTGTATCGGAAGTCCACCGGAAGATCCGCTGGAAAGCTCACCGGAACGAGACTCGACGTTTGTCATTTAAAAACTTGCTTAGGACTATGTTTTCAGTTACGTAGTTTGCATGTAATTAGGGTTAGGATTATGGGATAATCCTATATCATGGTTAGGGGCCAATTGGGCCCGAATGTGACTTGGTTTGGGCCGGACTTGAAGCCCAACCAGTGACCCGTAAAGTTGGGCGGTGGCACCGCCCATAGCCCGAAGGGTCGGGCGGTGGCATTGCCCAGCACCCGAGAGGTCGGGCGGTGGCATCGCTAGTAAACGGTCAATGTGACATTGACAGGCGGTGGCACCGCCAGCTCCGAGAACCCAAGAGAATTCAAAATTTGGAGCCCAAATTTAAATCATCTTGGGGTCTATAAATACCCCTCAATTCTCAGCAGAGAATACAACTTTTTTTGAGAAGCAATAGATTGAGATAAAAGCCTTAGCAAAGTCTTTAGCAAGTCTTGTTTTTAATTTCTTGAGTGTTCACCTCCTTCTTTCTCGTTGAAAATTTGTAAGAGTGTGAACCACTTGTAAAAGGTTGTAAGAGGGGTATTTGTCCTTCCCCTTCAAAGTGATTTGCTAGTGGAAGTTGGGAGCCTCGTCGAAAAAGGCTTCGCAAGTGGATGTAGGTCATTTTGACCGAACCACTTTAAATTGGTGTGTTCCTTGAATGTGTGAGTTCTTACTTTCCTGAAATTGTTATTTATACTACTGCTAACTTTCGGTTTTCATCTACTCAAGTTACTATCAAAACGAAATCTCCTTACATTTACAAATTCGTTTTTAAAGCTTACAAGTTTTAATCCGCTGCACTAATTCACCCCCCCCCCCTCTTAGTGCCACTCCGATCCTAACAGGTACTACCGCCCAAACTGGCAGTACCACTGCTTAACACAGTCTCGGAGATTGTGCTACTGACGGTTCCACCTGTTGGGTCACTGTTTGGGCCTTTCACTTGGCCCAACATAGCCCAAACTTAGGCCTATTTGGCCCCTAATTGAGTTGGCCCAATTCCAACCCAATTACACCTAAAACCTACTTCGATCTAGAAAATTATTACAAAGTTAAATTAAATGTTGTCCGGCATGTCATTGGTTCATCGACGCCTCGTCCGATTCTTCGACGCATCGTCCTCTCTTGCGGCCTATTGCCCAATCGGCCAGTTGACCTTCGCAACTCCGATTTCCTTGGTGCAATTGCCGGTCTTCTTGGCCCGATGCCCGAACCCATGGCTCGAAGCCTTTTGCCGATACGTCGATTGATCCTCCGGCTCGACGTCCAATCTTCTGACATATTCCACTTCGGCCTAACATGATTTTTTCTGCTTTAATTGTCTCTCCCTGATCAAAGCTTCCTACGTTACTCAAAACGCAGATCAGATCATAAACACTATCAATTGGTTTCATCATAAAAATCCGAGATTCAATAGGTAACAGTCGATTTCAACCATTACCGTTTAGTAATGGTCAAAATCGACCGTTACTGCTTGGTAATAGTGCTCCAACGGTTAAATTGACCGTTGAAGCTCTTTCTCATAGGTTTTTAAAATCTTCTTCTCCCCTATTTCACTCTATTTCATTATCATACTCTCTTAAACTATCTCAAATTCTTTTTCTCACATTTTTTCTCTCCTAAATCTACAAAACAATGATTTGTGAATTGAATGGAGGCTAATTTGGGAAGGTAAAGAGGAAGAAATTTCTTAAACATCATTGGAAAGAATCGAGTCGGGCGATGAGACACCTTCACAATCATATTCAGCAACTCGCTCGGTCCAGAGACATGATAGCAACACAGACAGCAGTGCCTCGATGGATAATGGTGGCGATGTCGTGCAGTCATTGGTCTCGTCTACACAACTTGAGGGTGGTGTATGGATCGAGGAGCAATATTTTACATATGCCACCCAAGATTCAGATCATGGAACTCGACAAGGTATTGGTTAAGTTTATGTGCGGACGGGAAAGGGGAAGGAGAAGGCAATGGATGAATTTGAATAGATGTGACAGAGCCTACATGATGTAGACACTGAAAGAAGCTCATCGTATTCATAGCCGTTGTGTTATGGAGAATCATACAGGCAATAGCAGTACGGTGATAGTTGGTCATCCTTCTCTGAGCAATAGTATAATATAGAGCAGCAGATCAGTAGCGAAAGTAGAAGCTCTGACAGTCACCAATATATGCCTTAGGAGTTGTCTTGAACAAATGTGATCTATGACGATTAGCCTACGATCATCACTACATTGATGCATCAATGACATACCGTGCATCAATACACTATGTCGTGGGATCAATTTTATGATTGGGTCCAACAAACATATCATATTTATATGCAGATGTATAGGATCGAGGACTCCTATCTACCACTCGTGGAGGCTCGTTGTTCGTTTTGGTGGTAGAATCATCAATCAAGTATATTTACATATGTGATTATTTAATTCATTTGAATTTTAGAGTTTATATTGTAACAAAATAGTCTAACAATTCAAGTTATTTTTCTGTAGATATTTCAATATTTATAGAAGGACAATCCGTAACGGACTGAAATATGAACCTTGCACAAGACTATTCCTCAAAGTTCGAAAAAGATATGTGATACTATTTTTACCTAATTTACATTGATTTTGCTAAACTTATACTATTATTATATTTATTTTTAACTTAAAAATCCTATCCTAATTTTTTTTTTGGTATTTTTGGAGAATTTTACACCTAAATTAGGTGTACCGCTCAGTACGCCTTGGCATACTGCTCGGTACATGGTATCGTACCATACCGAGCCAAGCTCGAAACACCGGTACGGTACGGTATTTCAATCCTTGCCTAGTACAATTGTCACTCATCATTGCTTCTTGAATGGCTTAATCCAATCTCTGATTTCTTGATCTGCTCATCAAGGTAGTTGTTAATCTTTGTGGGTCAAGCCCCAAATTGAGTAGAATATAAAGAATCACAAAAATAATAATACTAATTTTGATATAGTTAAACCCCAATTAAAAAATTAAGCTAACAAAGTAGGCTAGGATTTACCTAATTTTGAAGAAAAGTCTTCTCATATTCAATTTCAATCTTCTCACTGAGAAGTTGGATCTCTCCAACTTTTGGTTTTTAATAGATATTTGAGTGGGATTCGGGAGAATTTTGGTGAGGGGGAAGGAATGAGAGTGAGTGAAGAAATTGATTTCAAAAAAGGGACCCCAAAGGTTGAATCTGTACTGAATAGTGTTGAAAACCTTTCCTCTAAAATCTAGAATTCATGGAAATATTATTATGTTTTCTATTTTAGTATTTTTTTCTAGTTTCACTGCACATCCATCTTAACATGCATGAATCTATCTTATTTCAGATGACACACCAATTACTTTACTGATGGCTTCCTTAACCACAATAAAACATTCACATGTGATGATAGGAATTGTCTGTTTGGACTTTATTAAACCAGAGTTATGTGATATAATTATATTGAGTGTTGGTTATGTACTCTCTTAAAGCTATTGTAACAAAATTCAATCTTTGTGCAGAAATGTGCCTTCTAGTGCTGCACTGCCAATTATTCGGCCAGCACTAGGAAGACAGCATTCTATTTCTGACAGGGCAAAAGTTGCTATGCGAGGTTATTTGAATCATTTTTTGGGGAACTTGGATATTGTGAATTCTCAAGAGGTATATGCATCCTATATTCTATTAAGAACTCAAGAACAGATTATTGGAAATATAGAAGACTTATTTGACATCGTTTATCTAAATAAAATATGATTTTTTATGACAGTTACTCCATGTCATAGATTTCTACTACTTGCATACCTGTTTCTGTATCATTGCTCTTTCTTTAACATGAGTAGTAATTTACTCAGGATGTTCACTGATTATTTACACCATTGATTGGATATAGCAGCCAATAGTAATGTAATATGTCAAAAATGTTTTGCTTTGCTTGTCTCCAAATGTCCTTCAATAAGATATCCTATACATTGTGATTTTGCAGCATGTTTCAATTTTCTAAAAATGAATCAGGCCTTAGATGGAGTAGATCTTATTTGCCATCATTTCAAACTTATGGAGCCTTTGAGCATATTTGGCAGGTTTGTAAGTTTTTGGAGGTCTCAAGCCTATCATTTTTGCCTGAGTATGGACCTAAGCTAAAAGAAGATTACGTTACAGTGAGACATTTGCCAAAACTTCAAAAGGATGATGATGATAGAAGCTGTTGTCCCTGCCATTTTTTCAGTTGTTGTGATGGCAGCTGGCAAAAGGTAACTGTTATGATCCAATTTATGATTGTAAGCTCTCAGAAAGTCCATTTCTTTGACTAATTTCTCAAAATTCTTAAAAACTTTAATTCAATTTTCACTTCATATAATATGATGAAAGATTGGCCTCATGCAGTCTTATTTACATTGCATTTGATGATTTAGAAGATCACTTCGAAATTTTTTACTTTGATTCCATTACTGTTGATTCAAGTAATTACATTTCCTAAGGCTTATATTCAAGGATCACCGTTTCGGTTACTAGACCCGTTTCAAGATCTAGTCAGACCGGTACCTATCAATTAGTACTGATGTACCATGTGTCAATACATGGTACCAGTGTACATATTGTTACACCTGTATGTACCCGTGTTTCAGAGAGGAAGAAATAGAAGAAGAGGAAGGGGTGGTGGCAGAAGAGGAGGTTGAAGGAGGAAGGAAGAAGAGGAGATGGTGGCGGAATAGGAGGAAGAAGAGAAAGGAAGAGGAATGAGGAAGAGGAAGAAGAAAAGAGGCCTACCTAGTACCCAGTACGTGACTGTGCATGACAATGGTGTGTGGTGAGGTCATGCGGTGCATCATGCATACAATTAGGGCAAAGGTGGTGTGTGGTGGCCATGTGCAGTGAGGTCGTGGCATGGATGAGAAAACGGGGTTGACTGCATGAGAAACCCTGAACTCTAGATGTTGTTTCCTTTTTATATAGGTGGGCCAGACCATCCAGTCCACATATCGGTTCTTGCTTGGTCCGGTACCTATCGCCTATTCTGTAAGAGTCTGGGCGAAAGGCCATTCATTGCTTATATTCACTAAAGGTATCTGATTTTATTGCAAAGAGAAGGTTGGATTTAGATGCAGAAAAGCTGCTGCTACTGCATGCTTAGGAGAAGCAGCTTGTCATCAGACAGCTGGTCCCATACCTCAGCAAGTCATAGGAGAAAATATACATATTTCTAATTGAACAGTACTCATATTTCTGCCCATTTAGGCCAGCTAAAGTTAGTGGTTAAATATCTGAGTGAGCTAATTGAGAGTCTGCATGTGATGGTAAATTTTGAGAAGATATATATTATTTTCCAAGTGTCTTTGTTAGTAACATAATCACATAAAATTCTCCCAGATGATGGTTGTATGTGTTCTTGGTTAATTGGTTATTTTAGCATGACTTTAATGATTTAATGACTCAAAAAGCGGGAATTAAAATAATATACCAAGTTTTACTTATTGAAAATAAATAATGATTTATAAATAATGTTATTTTAACATTGACGTATTAGGAAAATGGTAGATAGTGGTAATGTCAGTTTTTAAAATGTATAATGTCTGAAAAGAAATGTCTCTAGCCATTTAGGATAATATCAAAAGTTTTAAAATTTGGCCGTACTAATTGGCAAAACTGGTATTTACTGGTCAAGAGTCTTTCTTGACTCAACCTGCTTGATCATGCTTTCTAAAATGTAAGAATCAGAAATAGGTGGGATTGTCACGTTGCTTGAGTATATTTCTCTCGAATTAATTTTACCACCATTTGCTGGAAGGCTTTTAAACTCCTTGTAGAAGTTAAGGAAGAATTTAGACTTTGGCTTCAATCAGCGATTAGCTGGCCTTCATGATGTAGAGATGTTATTTTCCTTCTTCTTGAAGTTATCACATGAAATTTCTTTGTTTTTTGTTCTCACTTTATAAGCCTTGCCCGTTTGTATTATATGTTAAGATGATTGTGGATGCATCTTCTCTTATGCGTTTTTCTTTTTGTTCATATTATGTGAAAGCATTTCTTGTTTAAGGTTTATTTTCCCATATACATGACTTATTGGTGAAATGAATTAACCTAAAATCATTTACAGGTCTGGGCTGTACTGAAACCTGGATTCTTGGCTTTGCTTGAAGATCCTTTTGACACAAATCTTTTGGATATAATTGTTTTTGATGTACTGCCATCTTCAGACGGAAATGGGGAAGGCAGAGTTCTTTTAGCAAAAGAGACCAAGGAACGGAATCCTCTGCGCTTTGGCTTTCAAGTAAGATCACTCAAATTCATCCCTCATTCTTGTTTTGCTATAAAAATTTAAATTTTCTGTTTGATATCACTTTGATGCATAAGACAGTGTGTCACTTAGGGTGGTATAAATTTTTGGCTAATATTAACTTTAAACTTTATGTGATCTGGTTGAGTTTATCATCAAATCAAATTTACATGAGGAGACCATAGTTAACTAGAGGTTCTCTTTACATCAAAATAATCAAGGAGATTTTTTGACATTTTATTTCCTTTTCCATGTATCTTGAAGGTATATGGATGATTTGAACAATTTTGTCCTCTATAGTCTTTAGTAACATTCAATCTCTCATAATTTATTTGTATGAAACTATTGTACTTCTAAGCTAACCCACATAGGACAACTTCTAATTCTATTCATGAATCTGGTTTCATGTAATCTACCCTACCTTATATAACTGTGCAGGCTTAAACCACCTAATGGATGACATAGAATATCTTTCTCTTGCCATTCAAAATTCTTATAAAGTGGGAAAGAAATGAAAGAGATTAGGGGTAAGAGGCAATGAAGAACTATAAATTTCACATTGCTCATGGTTCTCAGTGTTAATGAAAATGAGCTTTTGTATGAGCTAACTTTGGAATGCGTTGACCCTGTCAACCCTGTTCTCTTGTATGATTGTTCGTTCTACTGGTTCTCTTCCTCGTTGTACTTGTCTTCATCCCTCATTTCCTTCTGTCTCTCTACGTCTTGGTATTTATATGTAGTTTTTCTGTTTCATGATGTTAGTTTAAAAAAGTAAAAGAAAGATAAGAGTTCATCAATATGTGAAGATACAAACAAAATAATTGTGTTTTTTTTCCCTTTAGAAGACGATAAAAGGAACAACAAGATGATCAAAGATTGAATTAGAAGATAATGATGAGATGAAACAACAAGATGGATGAAATATTGGAGACTGAAAGATGAAAAGGAAATGTTCTCCATAGTGCTTTGAATGAATAGCTTTCTATATCTTTCAACAATTGTTAATCAGATTGGAAAGGATATTGGAAAAGGAAAGGGGAAGATAAATGATATGTTATGTTGGTGAAATAAAATATAACAATATTCAGTATCAATTTTGAATTCTATGGGCACTATCTTTGAACAAAGTTTTTCTTTGTTTATCTTTACATTACTTATCAGTTAACTTGCATGGTAATTTGAGAAGCTTAAGTATTATAATTAGATCTGTCGTTATTTGCAAAACCACAAAGGTTCATTTTTGTTTTTATATATAGAAGTTATTTACTACATTTAGTAAATATTTTTCAACAATTATTCTCTTTTTTTATTGTTATACTCTATGCATTTTCTGTCTTTTATATGTTGATTTTATTTGTATCTTAGAATGCTAATCATTGTATTAAATCTGATTTTGATCTTGCAAACTATAAAAAGGTGCCTCTAGACCCTCTTGATGCTACAACTTGGGACAAGTTTCTCCATGAGTTATATCCTATGATAAAATGATTTGCTGTACATTATTATGCTTTTTGTCATGCTACAAGTGATACTAGATGTCCTCTTGCTTCAATCTATAGATAAGACCTTGTATGATATCAATGATTTCAATAGGTGCTCGAGCGCTCGGGCGAGGTGAGGCGAGACAAGGCATGAGCGCCTCGCCTCATTTCCAGGCGGCGCGCTTCAAAGAGGCGCCGCTTAAGCGCTCACCCGAGCCCAAGTGCCAAGTGCTTCGAGCGAGCGCCCAGGTTAAACCAGGCGACCGAACCAGCGTTTTAGGTTTGGTTCGGTCTTTGGTGCTTTAGTTGGTTCAATTGAATCAACTAAAGCACCGATATCAACCTTCCTCTCACGACTTCCCAACCTTAACCCTGCTCGCCGCTCCCACTCTCGCTGTTACCACTGTCGCCGCTCATCGCTCCCGCTCTCGCTGCTCGATGCTATCGTTGCCACTGCAACTGTCGTTGCTGCCGTTGCATGCTTCTACTGCTACTACTGCCACAGTCACCGCTCGCTACTCTCGCTCCCGCTACCGCTGCTCACTGCTACTGCTGCCACTGTCATCGCTTGCCGCTCCGGCTCTCGTTGCCGTTGCTTGCTGCTATCGCAGCCGCTGCCCACTGCCACTGTCGTTGCTCGCCGCTCCCGCTCCCACTCCCGCTCCCGTTGCTGTTGCTCGCTGCTACCACTGTCGTTGCCACTATCGTCACTTGCCGCTCCTACTCTCGCTGCTCGCTGCTACCGCTACCACTGTCGTCGCTCGCTGCTCTCGCTCCCACTGTTGTTGCTCTTAGTAGCCTCGATCTTCCTCTTACTCACACTCTTCTCACTTCGTATACTGTTAATAGTATTAACAGTGTACTAGTAACAGTATTTTCATTTATTAGATTAATAATATATTATTTTTTATTTTAATACTGTTAATTTTTATTTATTTGAAATTATTGTTATTGTTTTGAATTTTGAGACTTTTTGTTAATGTGATATTGTAATTTTACAAGATTTTTTAATTTAATATTATTTTTTTAAAATAATTATATTAATTAATTATATTATATATTTTTATATTTTAGCGTTTCGCTTTGCTCGGACGAGCGTCTAGGGCCTTGGGCATTTTTGGACGTTGGCATCTTTTGGCGCCTAGCGCTTTTTAAATCACTGCATGATATAGTGTTCGAAGAACTAGATATATCTGGACTAGAAATTGGTTGGAAAAATGTGAAAATCTAATAGATCTTTAAAAGGCACCAACTTGATGACTAAATTTAGTACTGTAATGTTACATACAGGGCAATATGTGCTGTAGAGAAATCCTTAAATGTGGCTTATGAGTTTAACCTATCTCAATCTCTGCCTGTCACTTGGTATTAGGATCAGTTGAGCCCGATCTTGACAACCTCATCTTTTTGGTTGTTGGTTGAATCAACCAATCCAAATAGTCTAGATAATTTGTGATGTCTATTCTTACATTCCAGCGAATCATGGCTGATTTTGGCCATTTCAAGAAAAAAATAAAAATGTAATCTCAGAATCTTATTATATTTTTGCACTATCTGGAATGCTCATAGTTTTAAATCTTATGGCTAATCCTCAACCAAATTAAGATTTAGCTCCTGAAAACCTTGAAAAGAAAAACAAATCTAAACTCTTTGCATCATGGCTGCTGTGTTGCATCAAATTTGATGTCCTAATTATTTGGTTGCTATTAAATGTATCTGGTTTATAGTATTCTAGTTGGACAAAAGTGAATTTATGTTGTAAAAGTGAAAATTGGTCTAGATGACTAGTGGTTATCTCAAGGCAAACAAGTAAATGAATGGAAGAATAGAATATTTTATTTTTTATCTTTTTTTGTCAATTTAAATGCCATGGGTTCATCTTCTTCTTGTGTGGCTATATTGCAATTTTCTTGTGGCTTGTTAAATATATGCATCATTTGTTTATCATGCTTAATCGTCACATGTTTGGCTGAAATTAGGCCTTGCCACGAATTATGTTGTTATCTTGTTATTGTCTAATCATATTATCGAATTATTTCTGGTGGGATTTGATCGGAAATAATATATATTGTCATTTTCTATAATATAAGTACTTAAATGATTGTAATTTGGAAATTTAATTCACTTCCTATCATCTGTTCCCATCTTCATTATTAGCTTAGAATTTTTTTTATTATACTTAATAAATTTAGAACTCATCTAATGTTTAATAAAAAATGTTTCTCAAGATATCTTGTGGGAACCGGACAGTAAAGATAAGGACTAGAAGTAATGCAAAGGTTAAAGATTGGGTTGCTGCAATAAATGATGCTGGGTTAAGGCCTCCAGAGGGTTGGTGTTATCCGCACCGCTTTGGTTCCTTTGCACCACCAAGAGGTCTAACTGACGATGATAGTTTTGTTCAATGGTTCATTGATGGCGAAGCTGCTTTTGGAGCAATTGCTTCTTCAATTGAAGAAGCAAAATCCGAGGTACATAAGGTTCATAGAAAATAATGCTAATCACTAATAGATGGCATGTTGATCTGAAGTTCAGAATCCTAAGTTGATTGAAAGTCCATTGCAGATATTCATTACTGGCTGGTGGTTGTGCCCAGAATTGTATCTCCGACGGCCATTTAGTGTTCATGGGTCTTCACGACTTGATGCTATGTTAGAGGCAAAAGCTAAGCAAGGTGTTCAGGTATTATCTACTGAAATATCTTTGTTGAGAAAAATCTCTCTGTTTCTTCATTTGGGATGTCATCTAGAAAATTTTGTTAGGTTTCCTTTATTGGTGCTCATATTTTGACTTCTATGAATGATCTGCAATATTTTATGAGATTTTGGTGGTCCATTAGACTAATGATTATTGCATCCCTCCATGAAGAATCTGTGAAAGCCTTGTTTTATCTTTGTTTTCCTTCCTCTTTGTTCATTCTTTCCTGTCTATAGCACCTTCAATTTTTTGGAAGCAAGTAGCACCCTCAATTTAAATAAACTCATCCTCCATACTTCTTTAATTCATAATTTTTGTCAATTAGTTTTTCAAAGAACTTCAATTTATCATCTTTTGTTGCTCTAGCAAGCAAATAAGAAATATTTTAATGGGTACGGATGTGGATACCAATATGACAAAATATTGGTAAAAGTAAACTATGGCAAATACGACTGCAACAATTATGTAGCAATAGACTTGCAACTATCATAATTATACTGGTGCTATGAGCTACATGAAGCTTCATATTTCGTGAACAAGAACAAACTATTGCCATGATTCTGTTGCCCTATCCGACTCAATCTCATGTAAATTTTCTGCCATTGCTCAAAGCTACCTACTATCTTCTCTTTGCCCTTATTTTATCAACTGTAAACCATTCGGGTGGATATGTATGTCCCATGATCGTCATTTTGGATTTGATTGATCCTATCTAAACCAAAGACATTTTTCTATACAGAGAATGGGGAGAAGAAACCATTGTAGCTGACCCCAAATTGTTGGGATATTATTGCCTGTTGTTATTGTGGTTGTATTTTATATGTAAAAGAACAGCATGATATCTGGGTAATATGCTATCGTTTGTAGGTCATTTGAAAAAAATGTTAACATCTAATGGTACAGTGGCTTAGAATCTCTGACCTTATTGGATTTAATCATAGGTTCATCAATGACTTTGCAAATACAGGCTTGTTCAATAACTACTAGTGCATATGCTTGTTGTAGAGAAGGGAAAATGTCAATCTCTTCTATTGATCCTTAATCAGTTGTTCAAGAAATTCGCTTTCTTGATTGATCTTTCTGGCATAATACTGATCTGGTTTTCGGGTATGTTGCATTACCATGGAATGACTTCCGGGTGGCACAATATGGAATCACGGATATTTACTGGTCCGGTCAGCTGCTGCTACCTGAAACAGGGTCAAAGTGGTCAGTTCAGACCCAATATAAGGCATACTGGGTGATACACCCTTTGTACCATCTAATACGGTTGAAATTTGACCATTATTGACCAGCACAAGTCCGTAACAGTCAGATCTTGACTGGTACCAGATTCCATCAGTCAAATTGACTCAGTTTAACCATTGGGACCTCTTTAATTGCATTCCAACTCTGCACTATAATTTGATCTTTGTTCAACCACGCTCTCACAAGTTCATAATAGTATGGTTGATAAGTTCACCTCCATAATAGCTTTTGCATCTATTAATAACTCTTTTGTTGTAATATTCAAGTATGCATGTGCTTTTCCCCCATTCAGCTGCATTGCTTTAAATCTTACATCAGCATGCTTGGGTTACATCATTCTTGGTTCTTGTCTTTCACTGAATGCTAAAATTGTCTTTTACCTCTAGTCTTGCCTTGTTGGTAGCTGTCTTGCCCTGTTCTTATCTCATTTGTCTTTAAAATTTCATGCATTGGAATTCTGCAAGCTCTATGACATGCTCTCTTAAACTAGTGGCTCTTTGGTAGTTCCTTCTCTGCCACAAACTATTTTGATTTGTCTAATAATGAGATTGCATATTGCTTTCATGCATTAGTATCATTCTTTTCATATCCTTTCTTCCTTTGATCATATTATATTTTCTCTTTGGAGGTCCAGTCATTTTTTATAAGCTTTATGTCCATTATTTTATGCATGCATCAACTATCAACCTTGAGTTATTTGAGAATATTTCCCTTATTACATCTAAATGTTGGGGAAGGATCCGATCCCACCTGGTTGGAAGAAAGGCCTGTGTTAATCATCAACCTATTTTATTAAGCTTAGCTTTTCTTGTCCATAGATTTTGCATGATATTTAAATATGCTTTAAGTGTCAAAAGGTTTATTTGGCATTGTTTGGTATGTGCTAATTTGCAGTTTGCACATGCATGATCTGACCCATGCAAGCGTGTACGTCCAATATCTCATTTTCTGGATCATATATGTGCAACTATATGATTATAAGAATCATAAAGGACGGGCTAGAAAAAAATGGTAAATTGTAATTTGCTCAAAATATTATGTAGTGTTTTTTTTAGCTCTAAGATATCTACTTGATTCTCTAATTTGTAAACAAAGACTTTATAACTACATGTTGGCAGAGCTTAACTGGTTTTCTAACTATTCTAAATATGAACTACGAGGGATTGTGTTTGCAAGCTTCAAGTCTGGATGGTACATCAGATGGTTTGTTATGCTAGTAGATCAACTTTTAAAAAGGGACGAACATCAGTCTTATTTAACTTACATAAACTTAAATTGATAGTTCAATCCACTTAGCATGCCTATAGCAGTTAAACTCCTTTTGGTTGAGATTGATATGTATGGACCGGTATTTACTAGTTCTGATGTGAATCGGTATTTATTGGTCAATACATGAATCGGTACGTGGATCCGACCCATTTTCAGTGGTTTGGTTTGGATCAATTAAATATAAATATATCATATTATATTATATAGTTCGATTCAATTATATATATATGTATATATATGTGTATATATATATGTATATATATACATAAATATACATATATACATGTATATGTATATATATATATATATATATACATGTATATGTATATACATGTATATGTACATGTATATACATATACATATATATATACATATATATATAAATATATATATGTATATACATATATATATACATATATATGTATATATATGTATATATATGTGTATATATATGTATATATATGTGTATATATATGTATATATATGTGTATATATATGTATATATATATAAGTATATGTATGTATGCATATATGTATACATATACATACACATACACATACACATACACATACATATACATATACATATACATATACATATACATATACATATACATATACATATTTTTATACTTACATATACATATACATATATAGATGCAAATACATACATATACATATATATACATACATATATATATACACATATACATATATATATATATACACACATATATATACATACATGCATATACATACATACATACATATACATATATATAAAGGATTGCTTTATTGATTCGTACCAATGTATCGACCAATTATTGGTATGGTATGTATTGAGGCATATCGAGATATCGTATGTCGGTTTGCTTGGGCGTACCAACGATATGGTAAAATTACCAAAACTAGCTCCAAAAATTCCTAAAAATAGAAAAAGTTGGATTAGGGTTTTTAAGTTGGAAACAGTGACATATCTTTTCTAGGCTTTAAGGAATAGCTTTATGGTACATTTCAGGCCTTCCTTCTATTAATATTGAATTATATACAAAGAAATAATTTGAATTATTAGATTATCTTTTAAATAATTTAAATTTTAAGATTCAAATGAATTAAGTATTAAACCAATGGGTATACTTGGTTTTCCCATCAAAACGAATGATAAGACTCCATGGGTGGTGGATCGAGGTCGTCGATCCTATGTATTTATATATCAGTTTGATATGTTTGTCGGACCCAATTTTAAAAATGATCCCGTGATATAGTATATCGATACACTCTATGGGATTGGTGTATCAATGTGGTGATGGTCATAGTCTAATCGTCGTGAATCACATGTGTGCGAGGCGGCTTCTCAAGCAAGGATAATTGTAACATGTATTGGCGTGGAACATGGAGAATGTCAGAACTACTTTCGCCACTGATTTGTTACTCCATATCATAAGATCGATCACCATACTACTGTTTGGAGAAGTATGACCAACTATCACTGTATTGCTATTGGCCATAAGATTCTCCATGATACGACGATTATGAATACGATGAGCTTCCCTCTGTGTTTACGTCGTGTAGGTTGTCACATCTGCTCAAATTCATCTAGTACCTTCCCCTTCCCTTCTGTGTATAAACTTGACTAGCTCCTTGTCGAGTTCTATGATCTGAATCTTGGGTGACATGTGTAAAATATTGCTCCTCGGTTCATGCACCACCTTCAAATTATGTAGATGGGACTATCGACTCCTCGACATTATTGCCAACATCGGTCAAGGCACTGTTGTTCACGTCGCTGCCATGTCTTTGGATCAAGCGGGTTGTTGAATACAATCAAGAAGGTATCTCATCGCTCGAATCGATTCTTTCCAATGGTATAGCTGATGCACTATTGCCTTCCCTGTTGCCTTTGCCTTTCATGCTCGGTGGACGACTATGGCAAAGGAAAGGGTTTTTAGGGTTTAAAAACCCTTTCCTATAGTTTAAATGGTCAAATTGACCGTTTGAAATAGGGCAGGCAGTCTATGCCCTTGATCGATAACAATTCGATTGTTACTGATCGGTGCAGACCCCGTTCGCTCGATATAGGGTCATGTAATGGGTACTGCCCGGTAGAGGGCGATCCGCGTATCGGTCTCTTGTTGGACTGATATGTACCACCCATACCGGTATAGCTTGGTATGGTGAACCTTTATATATATATATATATATACAGGGATTGAAATATCATATCATATCGGAGTTTCGAGATTTACTTGGTATGGTATGGTACTGTATATACCGAGCGGTATATTTCGGTATACCGCTCACGCTCGGTGTGTGTATATATATATATATATATATTTATATATATATATTTATATATATAAAGCAAAAAAAAAACTTTTTCGCCTCTCTTCTCCCCACGCGAGGTGACGTCATCTCTCTCTCTCTCTCTCTCGCTCTCTCTCTCTCTCTCTCTCTCTATATATATATATATATATATATATATATAAGTAAAAAAAGAATCTGCGACTCATCAATTTGACCATTGGCAACACTTTGGGGCTTATTTAATCCCCATTTGCTGCCTCCCTTCCTCCTCTCACTCTCACTTTCACTCTCTCTCAATCTCATTCTCTCTTGTGTTTTGAGTTAAACACACTTAAGCTCTCTAATTGACGATTAGGGGAGGTTGATTTGGATAAAAGAGGGATTAAATCTCAAGATGGCAATGGTGGTGACCAATCGATTGTTCTGGCTACTCAGATTCAGGATATGGGATACCATGGAGCTGAGGATCCACGTGCAAGGATAAAGAAAAGGGAAAGACAGTTGATGAGTTTGTGGAGATGCAATAGAGCCTCTATGATGTTGACACTGATTTATAGCCTTTATATTATGGAGGATCTCATGGCCAATATATGTATAATGATAATTGGTTTTCTTTTTGGAGTCAGGTCGATCTTACACCACAGCAGTTTAATCATAGCTCTAGTGTGCTCAAACTCTGCAGCCTTGCATGCCACAATCACTTGCGACACTTTTACCACATTGATACTTAAAATGGCACACCATTTACCAGTATAATCGATCATGGGAGTAGTCCAAGTCTGAGTTCCACAGACTTACAATATTGACATATAACATCAAACGTTCGAGGACCCTGATCCACGTCATATACTCTTGTCATTCAGTTTGGTTATCTCAATATTTTATTGTGTGCATATCTTAGAGTTTTGACACCTAAACTGACCTCTCTGTTCTTTCTTTACAAGTTTGGGGACACTTCAATCCGAGGGAAGCAACTTAATTCTATTAGATGGAGGACCGTGCAACAAAATTCTTCTTCAGTCTATAAAGAGAGAATTTATACCTTTGATCCTTGGTCACTAAGCAATTTGATCTATTGTTTTATAGCTTAGAATTACTTTATTCTTATTTAATTTGATTGTATAAACCAATAAAATAGGAGAAAGAACCTGAAATAGGGTTTTTTCTAATTTTTGACTGATTGTCTAGCCAAAACTTCAAAATACTGATATGTAAGATAGGGTTTTTTTTTTTCCTAATTTTTGACTGATTTTCCTTCTGAACTTTTGAAATATCGGTATGTACCAGTGTAACGAGTGTCGATAAACCAGTTCCAGCAGATTCATACTAGTCCAAATAGGGATCGATATGGTACCTGATACAAAATTGCAATCCTTGATCTCTAGGGACTAAAAATGCACCTTAGGAAGGTTGAATTTTTTGTTAAGACCTTCTGCATGTTCAATTTTTGCAATCTCCTTTTATTTTGTAGATAGTTAGATTTGAGAAACTTTACTGAAGCTATAAGCATGACTTGATTAGCTAGTGGAAGAGGTTGATTCGACGAGTTTGAGATAGGAGATGGGTGTTGTTGTTAGGTTCCCCTTTTGCCCTTGTATATGGTCCAAAATTATTGTTAAAGTTTTGTAGCCTAAGCATCAAAATTGTCAAATGATGGCACAAGACCTTTATCACTCAATAAACCTGGTAATGGCCTGTACCGCTAGGTATAGGATGGTGCAGGCCCCATACTGGGTATTTTCTTTTTTCGGCTCTACAATCTTTTTTAGTCAGGTTTAGGCTTAATCTGAAACTTAGTACGTACTAGCATATTGACACTTGGTACATTGATATGGACCGGTACTATACCAATTTGAGCCTTTTTTGGTATAGTACCAATATATAAAATTGTGAACCTTGGATAATTAGTTTGACATCTCCAAGATAAATCTTTTCATCATGTATGAACCAATGATGAAAAAAGTTGATCCATAATAGCCTGCTACTCGGAAATTAAATTGATAGGTTTAACACCTATTGAGCTCCTTTTTTTAAGGGAAAAATAACTCCAAGTGAGGAGGAAGGAGAAGAAAAAGTGAAGTGTGATAAACAAAACAATAGAGAGGGTAAAATTTGGTTCTTAATTTGTGATGCTTTTAGTTAAGGTTCGTTGTATCGTAGCATACCACTCGATATGGGCAGTATGTACCGGTCTGATAGAGAATCAGTATGTGCAGTACATTAGTACTCTCTCATGTACTGTATGTTGATATGCTTGGTACGGCTTGGTATAGCTCAGTATTTACTGTACTGACAACTGGTCGGTATATCGGTACTGACCAATAAGGCGAACCATGGTTTTAGGAGCTAACAAAATCTTAATTCAAATTTTAGCTCGAGGCTTAATTTGGATCTTGACTTGCGGATGTGTGTTCTCTGGTGAGAAAAGGATCTTCTAATTCCCCAATTTAAAAATGTAAATCTAACCATTGTTTTCTTTAAAAATGCCCCCACTTGGATCTTTAAGTTGGTCTTGCTCTGGTAGTTCAATACCAGAATTAAATAGAACACTGGACTGATCTGGCTTGGGTTTGGAAAATTTGCATTATAACATCATAAATCTTCCATATACTTGAAGTATGTATCATTGCCATGTTTTTCCTTTTTTCAAAAATTAACCATACAAGTAAGCATGAATCGTATCACTTAAATATCCCTTATCCATTTCCCTGCATCATACCTTACCTGATGCCAATGCAAGCGGAATGAATCTGGAAGAATGGAAGAGAATTTCTACTTATAGTCAACCTCACAGTCATGGCCTGTGTCCCCACCAGGCTATCTATGATGAGGAGTGCATCATCCTGTTTATGTTTCTCTCAAGCAATCATTGATAAGAAAAATCTAGAAGTGTTTTAAGAGAATACATCAAGAAATCAAGATAATTGTACAACATTCAGACAGTTCCTAGTCTTCTGAGTCAGTTGCCTGTAGAAAATTGAAAATGACTACAGATGGTTGGTTGATATATTCTGGTAATTTGTGATCCATACTTTACAACCATTAGTACCTAACATCCATATTAAAATTAAACAAACTGCATCTAATAATGATCACCATGTTAGACTCTTTGGTCCTTCCAAACATTTAAGAATTGATGGAGTCCTGGCCGCTTGAGCCATTTAGATCACTATGATTAGTGTTACCCACAGACATACAATATCTTTTCAATAACAAAAAAAATTTTGTATAAAAAATAGTAGTATAGACTATAGAGGGGTGAGCCTTCATGTATGAAAATGCTGTTTTATGATTGTATCGCTTACTTGCATATAGGGTGGAGGCCTTATTATGCTTATATGGAATTGGATCTTGACTTGCGGATGTGTGTTCTCTGGTGAGAAAAGGATCTTCTAATTCCCCAATTTAAAAATGTAAATCTAACCATTGTTTTCTTTAAAAATGCCCCCACTTGGATCTTTAAGTTGGTCTTGCTCTGGTAGTTCAATACCAGAATTAAATAGAACACTGGACTGATCTGGCTTGGGTTTGGAAAATTTGCATTATAACATCATAAATCTTCCATATACTTGAAGTATGTATCATTGCCATGTTTTTCCTTTTTTCAAAAATTAACCATACAAGTAAGCATGAATCGTATCACTTAAATATCCCTTATCCATTTCCCTGCATCATACCTTACCTGATGCCAATGCAAGCGGAATGAATCTGGAAGAATGGAAGAGAATTTCTACTTATAGTCAACCTCACAGTCATGGCCTGTGTCCCCACCAGGCTATCTATGATGAGGAGTGCATCATCCTGTTTATGTTTCTCTCAAGCAATCATTGATAAGAAAAATCTAGAAGTGTTTTAAGAGAATACATCAAGAAATCAAGATAATTGTACAACATTCAGACAGTTCCTAGTCTTCTGAGTCAGTTGCCTGTAGAAAATTGAAAATGACTACAGATGGTTGGTTGATATATTCTGGTAATTTGTGATCCATACTTTACAACCATTAGTACCTAACATCCATATTAAAATTAAACAAACTGCATCTAATAATGATCACCATGTTAGACTCTTTGGTCCTTCCAAACATTTAAGAATTGATGGAGTCCTGGCCGCTTGAGCCATTTAGATCACTATGATTAGTGTTACCCACAGACATACAATATCTTTTCAATAACAAAAAAAATTTTGTATAAAAAATAGTAGTATAGACTATAGAGGGTGAGCCTTCATGTATGAAAATGCTGTTTTATGAGATTGTATCGTGTGTCCTTCATGTAGCCATAGGGCTGCATAAACCTAACCCTCCTAGATATTGTAGTCATAGAGACTTACTCCTGAAGACCATCCTCTATCTTCTAATAAACATTGAATCACCTTTTAATCTTTATGTTGGTCTAGCATTTATTTTACCTAGCTTATGCATTTTTCTTACTTGCATATAGGGTGGAGGCCTTATTATGCTTATATGGAATTGGATCTTGACATTATATAGGCACTTTACCTTTTTCCAGTTTGTTTATCTACATGTCTAGTTCCAGGTCTTGGGAGAGAATGATTCCTTAAAGTGTAGGTGCATTCCTAAATTTATGTGCTCGAAACTCTTCGCTGAGTATGAGGCATAAAACAG
The DNA here is from genome assembly GCA_004837865.1 of Musa balbisiana. Classification (NCBI taxonomy): domain Eukaryota; kingdom Viridiplantae; phylum Streptophyta; class Magnoliopsida; order Zingiberales; family Musaceae; genus Musa; species Musa balbisiana. The sequence continues at coordinate 9,178,182 of CM017189.1, forward strand.
CTTTTATTTTTGCTAGAATAAAAAATTTATAATTGTTTCTTAAATCTGTAACCTTATGTCTTTCATATTTTTTGGAATATAATTTTCATTTAGGACAATTTGTGAAGTGCATGATGTCTTTGGCTGTGTTTGATTGACAACATTGACCTCCAAAAATATGCAGATTCACATTCTTCTCTACAAAGAGGTCGCTCTTGCTTTAAAAATAAACAGCGAATATAGTAAGAGAAGATTGCTTAACATTCATGAGAATGTAAAAGTTCTACGCTATCCAGATCATTTTTCTACTGGTGTTTATCTATGGTATGAAACTCCTTATCTTGTTGATTATGAATATTCTGATGCAGTTGAGTTTCATACTGGATAATGTTCAAAACCAGGTCTCATCATGAGAAAATTGTTATTGTTGATAATCAAATATGCTTCATTGGAGGGCTTGATCTGTGTTTTGGTCGCTATGACAACCATGAACACAAAGTTGGTGATTTTCCTCCCCTAATATGGCCTGGCAAGGACTACTATAATCCCAGGTACCTTTGAATCTCAACCTCAATAAATTGACCTCATATTACCAAAGATAGTAAAATAATAGTTTTACAGTGTTTTTTTCCTAAATCTATCTTGTGGTTTTCTATTTGAATGAGGGAATCTGAACCAAATTCTTGGGAAGACACTATGAAAGATGAATTGGACCGTGGAAAATATCCTCGCATGCCTTGGCATGATGTTCAGTGTGCTCTTTGGGGACCACCATGTCGTGATGTGGCAAGACATTTTGTTCAGCGCTGGAATTATGCGAAGGTTGCTTCATTCTCTAAGAAGCTAATTTCGTTTCTTTTAGTCATCCCTTCTTCTAGATGCTTTCCCTAAACCTTTTTTTTTTGTAGAGAAATAAAGCTCCAAATGAGCAGGCAATTCCATTGTTGATGCCTCAACATCACATGGTTATTCCACATTACATGGGAAAAGGTAGAGAAATTAATGTGCAGAGTAGTGAACAAGATGTCAGTCATAAGGATACTAAAAAGCTGGGTTCACTCTCCTCCCGTTCATCATGTCAAGACATCCCCCTTCTATTACCACAAGAACCTGATGGACTAGCAGTGCCTAATGGAAGTGCAAATAATGAGTTGGACAATACTTGTGATCTTTTAGACCATCCAAATAGAACTAGCCAAAACCAACCATTTTCTTTTAGGAAAACCAAAGTTGAACATCCTGTTCAAGATATGCAGATGAAAGGCTTTGTTGATGATATTGATTCTCATCAGTCACAGAGGGACAGACATTTCAATGTGATTGCCGAGCCACTTACTCAAAATATGGATGAGTGGTGGGAAACACAAGAGCGGGGCAGTCAAGTTGTCTCTACAGATGAAGCGAGACAAGTTGGTCCTCGTACACAATGCCGTTGTCAGGTTGGTATAAGTCCAATTGCTTTGAAGAGAAAAATGCATTTTACTATTAACTTCAAAATGATATTATTTCTCGTGTAATAATAATTCAACTCTTTATTTTTTGTTTACGAGAAAATTTGTAGAATATGCTTATTTTCCTGAAGCCACTACTTGGGTTCCATATTTATTAGTTTCATTTGTATATTCCTACTGAAACAAAAAACAGAATAGAGATATGCATCCATGATCTAAGACCAGTAGAACATGATCAAATTAGATTTAAGGTGCTTATGTATGCAAATGGTACTTAATGTTGCTGTAGATTCTACTACACACATTTATATGTTTCAAAACCTTTCTCTTGTCATTTGAATCACATTTGTTGTACTTAAATAAGGTTAATAGCAAGGTTCGCCGTATCGTACCGTACCGGCATTTCGACCAGGGCTCGGTACGGTACGGTACCGGTGTACCGAGCGGTACATCAGGGCATACCGAGCAGTACACCCTGGTGTACCGAACAATTTTATATTTTTTACAGTATAGTATTATAGCACTGTAGCGGTACGGGGCGGTCCGTGTATCGGTAACCTATCGGACCGGTACGTACCGCCCGTACCGGGCGGTACGCTTCGGTACGACAGACCTTGGTTAATAGCATGGTATGCAATACCGAATGGTACCGCTCAGTACGGGCGGTATGTACTGGTTCGACGGCATACCAGTATGCGGACCGCCCGGTATCGGACGGTACGTGCTACAGTACTACAGTACTACACTGTAGCAGTGCTACAGTGTTACAGTAAGAAAGAAAATATATAAAATTGTTTGGTACGCCCTGATGTACCGCTCGGTACGCCTTGGTATACCGCTCAGTATGCCGGTACCGAGCCAACCTCGAAACAACCTTGAGCCAACAGTACGGTACCGTACCGTATCGAGCCAACCTCGAAACACCGGTACGGTACGGTATTGCATACCTTGGTTAATAGGATTAAGGGCATTATAAAGAGTATATTTTGGCACTTTGGAACAAGGATTAAAGTCTCGTTCTGGAATTGATAATGATAGCAGCCAGATGGGCACCACACCATGTGTTTGTATGGTTAGTATTCATATGTCACAATAACCTATAGTGCAAAGAGCGAGAGAGAGCTCACATATGATGAAAAAAATTTTGTTATGGGAATTTTGCAACACAAGACATCATCTTTTTAGATCCAATGACCTTCAAAAATCTCTCATGTGTTAGTTAAAGTGTTAGTGAAATGCTACAGCCAAAATAGCTTTTAGATTGCCTCCAAACATCAATACCTACACCTCTCTCCTACAAGAGGAGCAGTGCAAGCAGCAATAGCAGGAGATGCAAAAAAAGTGCATACTCAGTGCACAAGGGTCCCACCAATGCGGAAATTGAAGAGGATCAATTTATGCAACCTTACCTTTAAATATTTGAAGAGGCAGTTTTCGTGACTTGAAACTAGGTCTCCTAGATTGCAAAGGAGCCATGGTTCACCGTATTATGCCAACCAGGTGCTCTTTGGTCAGTATTGGTGTATGATGTATTAGCACACAATACGTATTAATCGAAAAAGGACTGAAAAATCAGCCAAAATTAAGAAAACACTATCTCAGTGTTTTTTTTCTTATTTATTGATATATAAATTAAATTTGGTACCTAGTCATGCAATAATAAGTCTCTAATTACCCATTAAACATGGTAGAATAACTTGGCAAATAAGAAGTCAATACATGTTCAATCTAAGATAATTCTTTTTAGATACCTCTAATTAGGTCTTAATTAATCACTATTCACTAATTAATCAAGAATACCCATATTCCTTACAGTAATTAAATGACATGATAAAGAAAGCATAGGGTGAAGCTAAGTACCTTCAATTGGAGACAAACCTCATCTGACCTTGAGTTTCCATCCTTTTCCAATTCAAGAGGTTGATTCCCACTAATTGTTGGCTAGAGTGATTAAGCAAGTTTAATGAGAGTGAGAATGAGGGAGAAAGAGTGAGAAAGAGAGTAAGGACCAGCATGAGTGAGAGTAAGTGAAAGAGGGGGGAGGGGCTTTTATAAACCCAAAATGGCCCCAACTGCATCAGGTGATATCTGAGGTGAACCAACTGGTACGCCTTGTGTTTCCTGTGTACAGGCTGGTCCATGTCTCGGCCACCTCTTGAACAGATACATACTGCCCTTTCATACTGTAGTGAGCAGTACAGTAATCCATGCCTACAGCAGGGTCGGGTGGTGGTGATATTTGCTGGGTGAAGAGGAGAGGAGGGCTGCCAGTTGGAGATGTAGGGTTGGAGGGATTGAGGCATAAGGTGGCAGGCTTATTGTCTGATACCTATGTGAGTCTTGGTTAAAATCAGGTCAACCTCTCCATGCGGATTGTACTTCCAGTATGAATTGGTATTGACCAATGCTTGTTGATAAGTGGTCTAGTTGACAATCAGACTGGTAAATACTGGTTGGTACTATGTACCAGTCTAACCAGTTTCCATGTCCTTGCTTCCGGGAATGTTAGCATCTACTTGTTACACTGTTGGTTTTCCTTTTTCAAGTGATTAATCTTAATATGATTTACGATATAAGTAATGAATTATGAGCAACAAGAACCTAAAGCAAAATTATCCATTGAAAAAATTTATATGAACTTTACAGCATAATCTTGCCATTATCAGAATAATAATTGAATTTGAGTCATAGTCCTTTATCATGTATGGTTAACAAAAGTATTTATTAATTTGGGGTCATAGGTATCAAAATGAGCTTAATACTTGGAGAAAAAAAGATAGAAATGAAAAAAGAATAAGTGATTCATGAATTTATAGTTTGTCTAGTATTGAGGCAAAATTTATTGATTTTATGTGATACCGTCATTCTTTATGTACTTGAAAGTTGAAATTAGTTAAAGCTCTTAATTCACTGAAACTGGGTAGAGTCTCTAATAGGGGCATTTACAGTGGTACATTGCATTTAGAAAAGTGTTTACTGTCATCATGGAAAAACCAGTAAAATCTTAGTAGTTGAGAACAGAAAGAGATTTAGGTGGAGAAAGGGACTGAGAACTAATGTTGATTAGTTAAGGGTTTGAAAGATTAAAGGTTGGAAAGGTGATAAGGGAGCTAATGGTGGATAGAGATTCTGAGTTTGGACAATGAGGTATAAAGTTTCCTGAGGGACTTAGATACTTTGAACTTAAAGAGGATTGAGAATCATAAGTGAGGGCAAATAATTGAGTGATAAAAAAATAGATATCATGAATCCACTTTAAATTCTAATATCAAAGAGAAAGGGAAAAGTCAGTGTTCTCTTCATTAATTGCAAACTTAGGACCTTGCTCTCTTTTACAGAATCTTATTGCAAATAAAGTTTGAAACATATAATGGAAAAAGCATGAGAAGGATAGAATCTTTAATTACCTAATTCATTACCTAAGTGAAACTAGTCATACAAAAATTTTTACATATTTGGTAAAATTCCTTGCTATTTATTTTCTAATGGGTCCTTAATGGAACAGAATCTTCCTTGGTAGAAATTTGTTTTTCCATTCTTTAATCAATATTCTTTTTGTCATAGCTACTACCATTGGAATGAGGGTCACTCAATTGCTAAACTTGGTAAGCTATTATGATTTTGTTATTCAATAGAAAAAAGAAATCTTTGAGGAATTTCTAGCTAATAGATTATTACAAAAGAGATTCACAAAGAATTAATCAGACTTGATAACTAAGTTTATCCTGGACTGTCTGTCATTTTCACATCTCAAGTTCTTAGTCAAGGTATACAGTTTCGAATGATACCGCCCGGTACGGGTGGTACATACCGGTTCGACAGGAAACCGATATGCGGATTGTACCGAGTGATTTTTTTTATTTATAAAATATATATATATATATCAGTGATTTAAAAAGCGCTAGGCGCCAAAAGGCGCCAAGGTCCACAAACGCCCGAGGTGCTAGGCGCTCGCTCGAGCGAAGCGAGGCGCTAAAATATAAAAATATATAATATAATTAATAAATATAATTATTTAAAATTTTAAATAAAAATATGCTATTAAATTAAGAAAATCTAAGATATAAAATCACAATGTCACATTAACAAAAAGTTTCAAAATTCAAAACAATAAAATTTTTACATCAAAGTCATTCATCATAATCGATATTATCGTCATTTTCACACAAATCATCTTCATTGAATTCGTCTTCTTCCTCTTGTCCTTCGATTCCTTCCTCTTCATCAAGATATGTTTCATTCTCTATGTCTTCAACAATAGCAGGAGCTGAGCTTGATGCTTTTGCACTCATTTTTCTCTTTGATATCTGTCTTGTATATGTTTGTAATTCTCTAGCACCTGAAGCTCTTGCCACATCTCCCCATGTCAATCTATCATCTTCAAATACAAGCTCGTCTTCAGCATCTTGCAAGTTAGCACCCATTTCTCCTACTAACCACTCATTTGAATCATCAATATCTTGCAATGAGATTGAATCAAATCTATTTTTCAAATCATGACGAGTCTTCAAAGCTTGATTATACTTTATGTAAACAAGATCGTGCAATCGTTGATGTTCTAGCCGATTTCTTCTCTTCAAGTGAATCTGTCATGTCATATAATTTAAAAATATATTAATACATATATCTAAATAAATAAATAAATAAATTAAAACAAAAATATTTAGTAATACTTACATGCTCAAAGACACTCTAGTTTCGCTCACAACCCGAAGCACTACATGTCAAACTAAGTACTTTGATAGCAAATTTCTGTAAGTTCGGGGTGGAATTTCCAAATAGACTCCACCATTCAGCTGCAAAATTTATATTATTATTAGCAATAACATAGTAACATAATATATATGAAATTAATTATATCAAATTATTAATACCTGGAGACGTAGTTGTCCTGGATCGAACGGCAATTGGAATTCCAAAAAGACCTTCGACATTTTTATATAAAGATAATTCATGAATAATCTTATCTTGAACCTCAAGGTTGGGAACTAATCTTGCAACGCACTGATATAACCCACCCAAAACTTCTGCATCAAATCCAACAGATTTAATCTTATAAAAGAATTCAGGGTTCAAATAATATCCTGCTGCATGTAAGGGACGATGAAGTTGACAATTCCATCTTTCGTCAATGATTGTAAAAATTTTCTCATATTTTTCTTCATTTTCATTAAAAGATCTTTTAATCGTCTCCTTTGCTCTATCCATAGCCTCATAAATATATCCCATTGCAGGCTTATTTTCATTATCCACCAACCGAAGGACTCGAACAAGAGGGCCCATTACCTTTAATATATAAACTACATGATTCCAAAAGGATGGCATTAAGATGATATCAGCAGCCCTCTTGCCTTTTGCTTCTTTTGCCCATTTGCTTGTCACCCATTTCTCAGAGGTAAACATATTTCTCAGAGTATGTTTTTGACGATGCACGCTCTGTAATGTCAAGAATCAAGTAGCAAATCGGGTGACACCATGTCTCACTAATTCTTTATTCCCTGTAAATTCTCTCATCATATTCAAAGCCCCAATGTGATTATAAAGAAATCCAACAACAAAAATTGCCCTTTCTAAGGTTTTCTTGATTTCTAAGATCTTTCCAATATCCTCCAACATTAAATCAATACAATGTGCTACACATGGAGTCCAATACAAGTGTTGTCTTTTTGATTCAAGCAATTTACCTGAGACAAAGGATAACAAAAATGATAAGACTTAAGACTTTAACATACATAATTAAAGATAAAATAATTAACAAAATCAAAAGATGAATATTACCAGCTAAAACATAGTTGCTTCCATTGTCGGTTATGATTTGAACGATATTTTGTTCTCCAATTTCTTCCACGAAGTTGTCAAGTAAATCATATATCTTGTCTCCGGATTTTACAAAAGATGAAGCATCTATTGACTTCACAAACATAGTCCCTAAAGAACAATTAACCATAAAATTAATTATACTCCTGCGCCTCCTATCAGTCCAAACATCTGACATAATAGAGCAACCATGTGTTGCCCATGATTCTTTATGACCCTTTAGTAAGTCATTTGTATAATTCAACTCTTTTTGCAGCAATGGAACTCGCATCTCATAATAACTTGGAGGTTTTAATCCTGCACCATATCTTCCAATAGCTTCAATCATATCCTTAAAACTGTCTAAACGAGTTGTACTAAGGGGAATACCAGCCTGATAGAAGAAGCGAGCAATGTGCTGAATTGTTCTTCCTCTTATTTCTTTATCACAATCATCACTTATATTTGTTTGTCTAAATTTTGAACCTCCTGCTTGCCCTTGTTGTTTCTGGGATCCTTGAAGCATATATAGATCCATCGGTCCTTTTTTACCTTTCTTAGTACTCATAACTTCTTTTCCCTTTTTGTCGTATACTCTTTTTTCACTTGGGTTAATACTCGTAGAATAATCTTCTTCTTCATCCCTGAGATGTTCAACATTGTCTTCTGGTAAATTCCCGTAAGATTCATTCTTTTGTATCTTCTTTTCATTCATATAACTCAGCAATTCTTCTTTTACCTCAGGTGGACATTTTTTGCAAGCTGCTGTATTCTTGAAATTTCCTACTAGATGTTGTTTTGCACGAAAAATACCACCTCTGGTAGTCTTATCGCAGAATATGCAAGTCACTGCATTAGGATCTTTCGGATCCTTCAAATAATTATACTTCCATGCAGGATCTTTTTTTGATATCATTGGAGACTCTATTGAGTTGCTCTCGACACTTGCCATTTATGTTGAAACCTAACAATAATTTTAAATAACTAAAAATTATCAACATTAAATTAAAATAATATATTATTAATCTATTAACAGAAATTAATTATTTCAAAATTCAAATAAACTTAATATTAAGAGTATACTGAGCAGATGGAGAAACGAGGGAAGCAGTGGCGAGCGACGGTGGCAGCAGGGGCGAGCGGCGGCAACAGCAGCGGCGAAGCGCGGCCAAGCAGCCGCGGCGAGCGCCGGTAGCAGCAGCGGGCGAGCGGACGGCAGCCGACAGCGAAGAGGGCTTCGCAGGAGCTTAGCGCGAGCAGCTGGGAAGGCCGATCGCGGGCGGGCTCAGCAGGAAGGCAGCGAGCTGCGAGAGGGCTCGCGGAGGCGAGAGGGCTCGCGGGAGGGCTCGCAGGAGGCGCGAGCAGCGGGAAGGCTCGCGGGAGGCGAGAGGGCTCGCAGGAGGCGCGAGCAGCGGGAAGGCTCGCGGGAGGCGCGAGCAGCGGGAAGGCTCGCGGGAGGCGCGAGCAGCGGGAAGGCTCGCGGGAGGCGAGAGGGCTCGCGGGAGGCGAGAGGGCTCGCGGGAGGCGAGAGGGCTCGCGGGAGGCGCGAGCAGCGGGAAGGCTCGCGGGAGGCGAGAGGGCTCGCGGGAGGCGAGAGGGCTCGCGGGAGGCGAGAGGGCTCGCGGGAGGCGAGAGGGCTCGCAGGAGGCGCGAGCAGCGGGAAGGCTCGCGGGAGGGCTCGCAGGAGGCGCGAGCAGCGGGAAGGCTCGCGGGAGGGCTCGCAGGAGGCGCGAGCAGCGGGAAGGCTCGCGGGAGGGCTCGCAGGAGGCGCGAGCAGCGGGAAGGCTCGCGGGAGGCGAGAGGGCTCGCAGGAGGCGCGAGCAGCGGGAAGGCTCGCGGGAGGCGCGAGCAGCGGGAAGGCTCGCGGGAGGCGAGAGCAGCGGGAAGGCTCGCGGGAGGCGAGAGGGCTCGCGGGAGGCGAGAGGGCTCGCGGGAGGCGAGAGGGCTCGCAGGAGGCGCGAGCAGCGGGAAGGCTCGCGGGAGGCGAGAGGGCTCGCGGGAGGCGAGAGGGCTCGCGGGAGGCGAGAGGGCTCGCGGGAGGCGAGAGGGCTCGCAGGAGGCGCGAGCAGCGGGAAGGCTCGCGGGAGGGCTCGCAGGAGGCGCGAGCAGCGGGAAGGCTCGCGGGAGGGCTCGCAGGAGGCGCGAGCAGCGGGAAGGCTCGCGGGAGGGCTCGCAGGAGGCGCGAGCAGCGGGAAGGCTCGCGGGAGGCGAGAGGGCTCGCGGGAGGCGAGAGGGCTCGCAGGAGGCGCGAGCAGCGGGAAGGCTCGCGGGAGGCGAGAGGGCTCGCGGGAGGGCTCGCAGGAGGCGCGAGCAGCGGGAAGGCTCGCGGGAGGCGCGAGCAGCGGGAAGGCTCGCGGGAGGCGAGAGGGCTCGCGGGAGGCGCGAGCAGCGGGAAGGCTCGCGGGAGGCGAGAGGGCTCGCGGGAGGCGAGAGGGCTCGCGGGAGGCGAGAGGGCTCGCAGGAGGCGCGAGCAGCGGGAAGGCTCGCGGGAGGGCTCGCAGGAGGCGCGAGCAGCGGGAAGGCTCGCGGGAGGCGCGAGCAGCGGGAAGGCTCGCGGGAGGGCTCGCAGGAGGCGCGAGCAGCGGGAAGGCTCGCGGGAGGCGAGAGGGCTCGCGGGAGGCGAGAGGGCTCGCGGGAGGCGCGAGCAGCGGGAAGGCTCGCGGGAGGGCTCGCAGGAGGCGCGAGCAGCGGGAAGGCTCGCGGGAGGCGAGAGGGCTCGCGGGAGGCGAGAGGGCTCGCGGGAGGGCTCGCAGGAGGCGCGAGCAGCGGGAAGGCTCGCGGGAGGCGAGAGGGCTCGCGGGAGGCGAGAGGGCTCGCGGGAGGGCTCGCAGGAGGCGCGAGCAGCGGGAAGGCTCGCGGGAGGCGAGAGGGCTCGCGGGAGGGCTCGCAGGAGGCGCGAGCAGCGGGAAGGCTCGCGGGAGGCGAGAGGGCTCGCGGGAGGCGAGAGGGCTCGCGGGAGGCGAGAGGGCTCGCGGGAGGGCTCGCAGGAGGCGCGAGCAGCGGGAAGGCTCGCGGGAGGCGAGAGGGCTCGCGGGAGGGCTCGCAGGAGGCGCGAGCAGCGGGAAGGCTCGCGGGAGGCGCGAGCAGCGGGAAGGCTCGCGGGAGGCGAGAGGGCTCGCGGGAGGCGAGAGGGCTCGCGGGAGGCGAGAGGGCTCGCAGGAGGCGCGAGCAGCGGGAAGGCTCGCGGGAGGCGAGAGGGCTCGCGGGAGGGCTCGCAGGAGGCGCGAGCAGCGGGAAGGCTCGCGGGAGGCGAGAGGGCTCGCGGGAGGGCTCGCAGGAGGCGCGAGCAGCGGGAAGGCTCGCGGGAGGCGCGAGCAGCGGGAAGGCTCGCGGGAGGGCTCGCAGGAGGCGCGAGCAGCGGGAAGGCTCGCGGGAGGCGAGAGGGCTCGCAGGAGGCGCGAGCAGCGGGAAGGCTCGCGGGAGGCGAGAGGGCTCGCAGGAGGCGCGAGCAGCGGGAAGGCTCGCGGGAGGCGAGAGGGCTCGCGGGAGGCGAGAGGGCTCGCGGGAGGCGAGAGGGCTCGCAGGAGGCGCGAGCAGCGGGAAGGCTCGCGGGAGGCGCGAGCAGCGGGAAGGCTCGCGGGAGGCGAGAGGGCTCGCAGGAGGCGCGAGCAGCGGGAAGGCTCGCGGGAGGCGAGAGGGCTCGCGGGAGGCGAGAGGGCTCGCGGGAGGCGCGAGCAGCGGGAAGGCTCGCGGGAGGCGCGAGCAGCGGGAAGGCTCGCGGGAGGCGAGAGGGCTCGCAGGAGGCGCGAGCAGCGGGAAGGCTCGCGGGAGGCGCGAGCAGCGGGAAGGCTCGCGGGAGGGCTCGCAGGAGGCGCGAGCAGCGGGAAGGCTCGCGGGAGGCGAGAGGGCTCGCAGGAGGCGCGAGCAGCGGGAAGGCTCGCGGGAGGCGAGAGGGCTCGCAGGAGGCGCGAGCAGCGGGAAGGCTCGCGGGAGGCGAGAGGGCTCGCAGGAGGCGCGAGCAGCGGGAAGGCTCGCGGGAGGCGCGAGCAGCGGGAAGGCTCGCGGGAGGCGAGAGGGCTCGCGGGAGGGCTCGCAGGAGGCGCGAGCAGCGGGAAGGCTCGCGGGAGGCGCGAGCAGCGGGAAGGCTCGCGGGAGGCGAGAGGGCTCGCGGGAGGCGAGAGGGCTCGCAGGAGGCGCGAGCAGCGGGAAGGCTCGCGGGAGGCGAGAGGGCTCGCGGGAGGCGAGAGGGCTCGCAGGAGGCGCGAGCAGCGGGAAGGCTCGCGGGAGGCGAGAGGGCTCGCGGGAGGCGCGAGCAGCGGGAAGGCTCGCGGGAGGCGAGAGGGCTCGCAGGAGGCGCGAGCAGCGGGAAGGCTCGCGGGAGGTTTTTCAGTTTGTTAGTTTCTGTAGTATCCCCCTTTTGTCGACTGTTTATGAGAGATCTTCTTAGTGATTGAAAGCATTGATTTTTTTCTCTTTGGTTTCCTCACATGACAAGTAGGATTGTCCAACTAACTTGAGAAAATTGAATTGTCAAACTGAACCAATATTTCCACTATGATTTATCTGGGTATTTGAGAAAATATTTGATTTTCGTTTTTAAGTAAGAAATTTAATGTGCTGGATACAATCTCAGATTTCTTAAGCCATATAAAAATATACCTATATATTAGTTCATCTTTAAGTATCTAATCTTGTCAATAGTTTAATTACTGAAAAAACATTATAACCCACTGCATATTTCATCAAATATTGTGTGGAAGAATACGTGAAAGAAAGAAAAAGATAAAAAGATAGTTGTCTCATGCCTGTCGAAAATATGGTACAAGTATCATATGGTAGAGGTCAAATTTTCTTGGGACTTTAGAATAGTAAGTATATTGAACAGTTAAGACTATTTTGAATTGGATTGGACGAAATTGCTCAATCCACAAACTATTCTTAGCTTGAACTTTTTTGTGTTAAATAGTATGGTCAATTTTATGAATCTTGAATGCATGTCATTTATGTTTTCTTTTTATTTCTTAATTTTTGAGTTTATTAAAAATAATTATGAGCTATTTTATTCACAAGCGTCTAATAAAGGAGGCAATTGTTGCACAAAGCTCTCGTTAATTTTTAGGTCTAAGAAACATTAATAAACACCTTACCCTTTTAAACAGGGTTCACCTTATTGATCTATATTGGTGTACTGATTAGTTGGCGGTATGATATGTACTGCTTTGTATCGACATACCGTGTGTTAGTACGGCAAGGTGTATCAACAATATTAAAAAATAGTCGAAAATAACTCCAAAAATTCTTAAAAAGAAATTAGATTAGGGTTTTTGTTAGAAATAAATACAAATTTAGTATAATTTTAGCAAAAAAATCTAAATTAGGAAAGAATAGTGATATATATCTTTTTCAGACTTTGAGGAATAGCTTTATGGTACATTCTCGATTGTCCTTCTATTGATATTGAATTAACTACAAAGAAATGATTTGAATTGTTATATTATTTGCTAAACAACTTAGACTTTAAGATTTAAATAAATCAAGTAATCGATCAATGGAAATACTCGGTTTTACCACCAAAAAGAATGATGAGACTCCATGAGCGATGGATTGGGGTCCTCAATCCTATGTATGTGTATATCAATTTGATATGTTTGTTGGACCTAATCTTGAAATTGATCCCATGACATAGTATACTGATACACCATATTCCATTGGTATATGAATGTAGTGATGGTCGTAGTTTAATCGTCGTGAACCATACGTGTCCGAGGTAGCTCCTAAGGTAAGTTTGATTGTGACATGTATCGGTGCGGAGGTTGGAGAATGGTGACACTTATACTTTCGCCACTGATCACTATACTGCTGTATGGAAAAGAATGACCAACTATCACTGTATCACTGTTGGTCATAAGATTCTTTATAATATGGCAATTGTGAATACGACAAGCTCCACTTTATATTTATATCGTATTGGCTCTATTGTATCTGCTCAAATTATCCGTTGCCTTCCCCTCCCCCTTCCGTTTTTGTGTAGAAACTTGGCCAACACTTCCATGACCTGAATCTTGCGTGGTATGCGTAAAATACTGCTCTTCGATCCATGCACCACCCTCAAACTGTGTAGATGGGATCAACGACTCCCCGACGTCGTTGTCATTATCGGTTGAGGCATTGTTGTCCATGCCACTGCTATGTCTCCGGGTCGAGCGAGTTGCTAATGTGATTGAGAAGGTGTCTCTTGCTGGACTCGATTCTTTCCAATGGTACGGCTGATGCTACTGTCTTTCCCTTTGCCTTTGCTTTTGGGTGTCTCTAGTTCCTCGAGTAGTTTGACTCAATGTTGTTTGGCTTCTTCCACCATGTTTTGACCGAGGGCGATCTTTCTCCTGTCGGGGATGTGCTTCCTCTTCTTCTATTGCCTCGATGATAAAATACGAAGGACGTGTAGGATCTCCTGCCTCATCAAGTAGAAGATCCTCTTGGTTCTCCATTGCTTCAACCCACTATAACGTCGGTTATAAATCTTCGATGTGATTAATCTTTGGTTCCTCTAGCTCCTTGTCCAATTCAGCACATCGTAACCTTAGTCGCTTGTTATAGTAGACACATATCAGTTTCTTCAAATGTTTATACGATAGTTTGTTGCGGACATTCGTATGAATCAATACTATAGCCATCACTTGACTGTAGAAATATATAAATAGGACTTTATTAGCTAAAAAATAATTAATATAAAAAATAATTTATAATCAACATGTGTGTAACTTTCCTTTACCTTGATCCATATTGTAACGACATGATACAGTTATATTATCGGAGAATGAATCGATTATTTTCTTGAATAATCGGCCCTCCATAATAGTATCAATAGTGTTTAGCAAGAGTTGATATATAACATTTCTTGGTATAAACAATAAATCTAATTGTGTTTCAAAACTATACTGAAATTAAATAGTTAGATTTAGATAATATGTTATAAAACAAATAATTTTGTTAGTAAAAATTTTTAAATATTAAAAAATTATGAATTAAATTACATTGAATATGAATTTACCTACATTATGGATGTCTTGGTCTATATAAACTTCGGTCTTGGGATCGATGATCTGTAAGTATTGCTGGGCCTTAAAATCATTTGTGAATGCTTTCTTGACTTTCTCTCTTGCTGTAATCAGCATATGTCTAAGATAAGGCATTTAAGGATGTTTGTCTATATTGACCTTATGAAGGATAACGTAAAGTGATTCCACTCTTATTATAATTTCGTTCATGGTATCTTAAAATTTAGTAGAAAGAATTAGTCTTTTCTACCATTTTTCGATCACTCAATCACGAATACTTAGAATTGGACCGTTCCGGTGGAGTGACCATTGCATTGAGACCTTGCCTCTTTTACTATATTGACTTTAAGACACTGAAATTTATAGCAAATCGAGTGACTCCGGATCGGAGTGTCTTACCATTTGTATACTTTTGCATCAAAGAGTAGACCCAATGATGATTATATATAAATTTTATGATTAATTGTGCTTGAGCTATACACTTGCTAACTGATGGTAGCTCGTTAATGTCCTTCAAAATTAGATCATTGCTATGAGCTGCACATGGAGTCCAAAATAATGTTTTTTTCTCTCCATTAATTGTAAATAAAACTAGCTCTATTGTCAATAATTATCTGGACAATATACTATGGTCCGATCTCCTCTATCACGGTGTCCGTTAGATTTTCAATATAGTTTGCATCTTGAATCTTGTCGGAAGCATTAACTGATTTATGAAAAATCACTTATTAGTTGCAATACATAAGAAAATTGATGATACTCATTTTTGTTTCCCCTATTCAACTATTATATATCAGTGTCAACCCATATTCTTCTCATTGGGACTAGAAGGATTTTATCCAATCCTTCAATTATGCCACCTTGTCATTTAAATACACACTATGGATTTCCTTTAATGTTGGAGGTTGGATCCCTATGCCAACCTTTTAAATAAACGAGATTGTGCTTTGATAATATGGACCTTGGGTTGTGTTTGTTGGAATCCTACAGGAGTTGAACTATTTAGCTATTGCCTTCACAATATTCCGCTTCTTTTCTTTTGTATATGCATCATTAATCCATGTTTGCTTTGCTATTTGTAGAGGATAGACTTGCGGATCAATATGATTAATATATGGTCTTGACCTCCTGCCAAGTCCTCTAATAAAATCATAGATTCTATCTTGCTTCATGCTATCAATCTGGCTCAATTGACGAGGGTCAATTAACTACCTCATGCTGGTCGATCTCTTGAATCCCTATAGCATAGACCCACTACCATCGCCATACTCCCATTGTGAGTTAAGTTGTCGATGTCTCATTGCTTTCTTGTACATATACTATTGCTCCAGTGATGCACAAATACTAGTTTTGAGATCCGAGTCGATATCATCATCACGACCCTTATATTCATCATAAACCAATTCATGCATTGCCTTGTAGTATTCTTCCTTAGTTCTTTTCTTTTTAATTGTATCTTCTGTTGCTTGTTATAACTAACCTTGAAATGATTTACAGACCTTCGTCGAAACCTTCTTATATTTTGCAACATTGAGATACTTGCCGCCCAAATGCATCTTCACCTGGGTGATTCCGTTAGTCTTGCCAATATAGTCACAATAAATATACTACCAATGATGACGGCTCCCGTTTATCTTTCAAGTCATGATCCTAAGCATCATCATGTGCCTGTTCCTTTGGTGTCTTGTTTATACCAAAATTGAATCAAATAAGCAAGTTGCGATTAGCTCTAATCTAAAATAAAACATGCAATTATATGTAATGAACCTTACTTTGCCACTATAAACATAGAACCTTACTTTGCCACTATAACCTATTCGATATTAAATACATAGAATTGACTCAATATAAGTTAAATTACGATGAATTTATAATTAAATACATAATCATAATATTAAAAACACCAATAACTCTCGAATAAGCCCTCTTTTACCATAATAAATATGTGAAACACTCTAATAATTATTAAATACATAAAATTGACCCAGTAAAGGGTCAAATAACGATAAATTTATCATTAAATACACTAATTATAGTATTAAAAAACTTAATTAAACCCTAATTAGTCTTATTTTACCACTATAAATATGTCAAGCACACTAAGTGACAATAAATACGTAAATTTGATCTAATATAGGTTAAATTATGATGAAATCATCATTAAATACACTAATCCCAATCATTATATAATTAATTACTCCCTAATTATTTTTCTTCATCGCTATAAACATGTCAAATATTCTAACAAGCATTAAAGACATTTAATTAATCCAATATGGATCAAATTCTGATTAAATATACTAAAAAATACACTAATCACAGCATTAACATAGTTAATTAATTCCTAGTTAGTCTACTTTCACCACTATAAACATGTCAAACACCTTAATATTAAAAAAATATTGAATTAACCTAATATGGGTCAAATTTCGACTAAATCATAATTAAAACCAAGGTAAGCAATTTCGTACCATACTGGAGTTTCGACGTTTGCTCGATACGGTACGAAACTGTATATCGAGCGGTATACCGCTCAATATATATATAATTCAGCGACGTCACCTCTCTCTTCTCCCAGGCTTAGCGACGTCGCCTCATTTATATATATAAAAATTAATAAATATATATTTATATATAAAGATTTTATATATATTTATATACATATTATTTTATAAAAGGCGACGTCGCCTTTTCCTTCTCCCACGTGGGGCAACGTCGCCTCGTGTGTGTGTATATATATATATATATATATATATATATATATATATATTGTTCCGACCGGTAACGAGCGGTCCGTGTACCGGTAAGCTGATGGAACGGTATGTACCGCCCGGTACTATTGAAAATTACATACCTTGATTAAAACCACTAATCACAGTAACCTATTATACTATCACAAACATGTAAATCACCTTAATATATATGAAATACACATATTTGACCCATTAAGTGTCTAATTTTAAAAAAATCACATTAAACACCCTAATCACAACATTAAAGGTCTTAATTTCTTCCTAATTGAAACTATTCTATTATCATAAGGACCTCAAACAACATATAAACATAGAGTAGACTTACTCATCTCATAAATCATCAAAAATCAAGAAAAAAAAACCTTTAATTATAGAGTTCTTCCTCTAACTTAGGTGTTAATCCTCTTTAATTAGCCTTCTAAGCTTGATCCAATCCGCAAATCGTAGTTTTGTGGAGTTCAAAAGTGTGTAAATGAGAAAATAAGAGAAATATGTGAGTGAGAAAGTGAATGAGGGAGTAGATAAGTTAGAAAGAATGAAAGGGGAGAGAATGAGAGGATAGAAAGGGTTTAAAAACTCTTAGATCTGATTCAAATGGATCGTTTGAATTCAACAAATCCCAGCCATTGATCGGTATTGGTCGAAATCCGATCGTTACTAACTAATATAGGTCAATAACGGTTGGATTTCGATCGTTCCAATCGATAGAGACCCAGTATTGAGTGATACAGGCCCACCTATTTTGGACTACCTGATATAGGGTGGTTTACGTGCCGGTCCCCATCGGACCAATACATATCGCTCATACCATCTAGTATAGGTCGGTACAATAAACCATGCTTTTGAATATAAAATTTTTTTTGTGACTCAAAACTCTAGCCATAGTTATAAAGGAGCAAAATGCTCATCCTCTTTGAAGGTGTATCATTAAATATATTATTTATTGAATCATCAATAAGGTACATCTCTGATTGGCATTTTTGTGGTTGGTCTACTATTTGAGCAAATGAGGTTTTTGATGATGAGAAGAGAGGAACATAGAGTTAAAAGAGTAGAGAAGATGCAGTGATTGCAAAAGGCGCTCGGGCGAGGCGAGGCGAGGCCCGAGCGCCTCGCTAATCTCCCAAGCGGTGCGCTTCAAACAGGCACCGCCTGGGCGCTCGCCCGAGCCCAAGCGCTGGGCGCTTCGGGCGAGCGCCTGGGTAAACCAAGGCGATCGAACCAGGATTTTAGGTCTGGTTCGGTCCTGGTCGGTTGTTAGTTGGTTCAATCGAACCAACTAAACCGATATAACCCTTACCCAACCCTAACCCACTGCCACTGCCGCTCTCAATCCCGATCCCGATCTCGCTGCTCGCCGCTGTCATTGCTCGCAAACGCTGTCGTTGTCGTCGCTCGCCGCTGCTCGCAAACGCTGCCTCTGTCGCCGCTCGCGCCTCCTGCTTTTCGTCGCTCCTGCTCCCGCTGCCGCTGCTTGCCGCTGTCGCTGCTCGCGCCTCCCGCTGCTTGCGCCCTCCCGCTGCTCGTGCCTCCCGCGAGCCCTCCGCTGCTCCGCGTGCCTCCCGCGAGCCCTCCCGCTGCTCGTGCCTCCCGCGAGCCCTCCCGCTGCTCGTGCCTCCCGCGAGCCCTCCCGCTGCTCGTGCCTCCCGCGAGCCCTCCCGCTGCTCGTGCCTCCCGCGAGCCCTCCCGCTGCTCGTGCCTCCCGCGAGCCCTCCCGCTGCTCGTGCCTCCCGCGAGCCCTCCCGCTGCTCGTGCCTCCCGCGAGCCCTCCCGCTGCTCGTGCCTCCCGCGAGCCCTCCCGCTGCTCGTGCCTCCCGCGAGCCCTCCCGCTGCTCGTGCCTCCCGCGAGCCCTCCCGCTGCTCGTGCCTCCCGCGAGCCCTCCCGCTGCTCGTGCCTCCCGCGAGCCCTCCCGCTGCTCGTGCCTCCCGCGAGCCCTCCCGCTGCTCGTGCCTCCCGCGAGCCCTCCCGCTGCTCGTGCCTCCCGCGAGCCCTCCCGCTGCTCGTGCCTCCCGCGAGCCCTCCCGCTGCTCGTGCCTCCCGCGAGCCCTCCCGCTGCTCGTGCCTCCCGCGAGCCCTCCCGCTGCTCGTGCCTCCCGCGAGCCCTCCCGCTGCTCGTGCCTCCCGCGAGCCCTCCCGCTGCTCGTGCCTCCCGCGAGCCCTCCCGCTGCTCGTGCCTCCCGCGAGCCCTCCCGCTGCTCGTGCCTCCCGCGAGCCCTCCCGCTGCTCGTGCCTCCCGCGAGCCCTCCCGCTGCTCGTGCCTCCCGCGAGCCCTCCCGCTGCTCGTGCCTCCCGCGAGCCCTCCCGCTGCTCGTGCCTCCCGCGAGCCCTCCCGCTGCTCGTGCCTCCCGCGAGCCCTCCCGCTGCTCGTGCCTCCCGCGAGCCCTCCCGCTGCTCGTGCCTCCCGCGAGCCCTCCCGCTGCTCGTGCCTCCCGCGAGCCCTCCCGCTGCTCGTGCCTCCCGCGAGCCCTCCCGCTGCTCGTGCCTCCCGCGAGCCCTCCCGCTGCTCGTGCCTCCCGCGAGCCCTCCCGCTGCTCGTGCCTCCCGCGAGCCCTCCCGCTGCTCGTGCCTCCCGCGAGCCCTCCCGCTGCTCGTGCCTCCCGCGAGCCCTCCCGCTGCTCGTGCCTCCCGCGAGCCCTCCCGCTGCTCGTGCCTCCCGCGAGCCCTCCCGCTGCTCGTGCCTCCCGCGAGCCCTCCCGCTGCTCGTGCCTCCCGCGAGCCCTCCCGCTGCTCGTGCCTCCCGCGAGCCCTCCCGCTGCTCGTGCCTCCCGCGAGCCCTCCCGCTGCTCGTGCCTCCCGCGAGCCCTCCCGCTGCTCGTGCCTCCCGCGAGCCCTCCCGCTGCTCGTGCCTCCCGCGAGCCCTCCCGCTGCTCGTGCCTCCCGCGAGCCCTCCCGCTGCTCGTGCCTCCCGCGAGCCCTCCCGCTGCTCGTGCCTCCCGCGAGCCCTCCCGCTGCTCGTGCCTCCCGCGAGCCCTCCCGCTGCTCGTGCCTCCCGCGAGCCCTCCCGCTGCTCGTGCCTCCCGCGAGCCCTCCCGCTGCTCGTGCCTCCCGCGAGCCCTCCCGCTGCTCGTGCCTCCCGCGAGCCCTCCCGCTGCTCGTGCCTCCCGCGAGCCCTCCCGCTGCTCGTGCCTCCCGCGAGCCCTCCCGCTGCTCGTGCCTCCCGCGAGCCCTCCCGCTGCTCGTGCCTCCCGCGAGCCCTCCCGCTGCTCGTGCCTCCCGCGAGCCCTCCCGCTGCTCGTGCCTCCCGCGAGCCCTCCCGCTGCTCGTGCCTCCCGCGAGCCCTCCCGCTGCTCGTGCCTCCCGCGAGCCCTCCCGCTGCTCGTGCCTCCCGCGAGCCCTCCCGCTGCTCGTGCCTCCCGCGAGCCCTCCCGCTGCTCGTGCCTCCCGCGAGCCCTCCCGCTGCTCGTGCCTCCCGCGAGCCCTCCCGCTGCTCGTGCCTCCCGCGAGCCCTCCCGCTGCTCGTGCCTCCCGCGAGCCCTCCCGCTGCTCGTGCCTCCCGCGAGCCCTCCCGCTGCTCGTGCCTCCCGCGAGCCCTCCCGCTGCTCGTGCCTCCCGCGAGGCTTATACTGTTACTATTAAGTTTATTTGAATTTTGAAATGATAATTTTCAATACTGTTAATAGATAATAATATATTTTTATATTTTTATTAATTATATATATATTTTTATATTTTTATTAATTATATTATTATTTTATATTTTAGTGCCTCACTTCGCTCGTGCGAGCGCTTAGCGCCTCGAGCATTTTTGGACCTTGGCGCCTTTTGGTGCCTAGCGATTTTTTAAATCACTGAGAAGATGATAACAAAAGAAGGAATAGAAGAAATAAAAATTTTACCTTTGAACTGGTTATTATCAATGTCTTAAAAGCATATTGGATCCGTACTAATCCTTGGTTGGGCTGGTACGAATCTGGTACATACTAACTTATCATTTTACAATATGTTGTATACTGGTTAGCATTGCTTGGCCGTCCAACTGGGCCCGTCCAAACTGGATAGATCCAACAAAAATCTTCTATCTAAAAAAATCTTGGTTTTGGGTATTTATTTAATAGTTTTATCCAAGGTTTTTAATTTCGAATAATATTGCTCGTTACTGAGCGGTATATATATTTTTGTAAAGGTGATGTCGCCTTGTTTTTCTACGACGTCGCCCCACGTGGGGAGAAGAGAGGCGACGTCACAGATTCTTTTTTTTACTTTTATATATAAATAAATAAATAAAAATATATAAAAATTATATATATATATATATATATATATATGAGGCAATGTTGTCGATTTTTTTTATACTTATATATATATATATATGATTATATATATATATATATATAGGCGACGTCACCTCAGCAATGTCGCCTCGCGTGGGGAGAAGAGACGTACATTCAATCATGAAATATATATATAGGTTTTTTTTTTACTTATATATATATATATACCGAACGGTATACCGAATATATCGTGCGGTATATAGTACCGTACCATACCGCGCGAATCTCGAAACTCCGGTATGGTACGATATTTTAATCCTTGGTTCTATCTAATGCGAGTCAAAATTCAGTGAATTTATGAAGGTTTTTTATTACAAAATAATGAATAATACATCAAAACATTTTCCAAATAAGGGTTAGAAACTATATTTATTTAAATATATATAGAAGATTTCTGAACATCATACAATAAATTTAAAATTCAATTTCATACTTAAAACATAGGCTGGATTTCTGTTGATCTAACCTAAATCCCCAAAGTTTTATCCTCTTGGATCTAGCTTAGATCCGCAAGGTTACATGCTTGATCTTTGTGGATCCAGCCGCAAATCCATTAAGGAAAACACAGGTTCATGAACTGTCTTACAAGAGAAAAAATCTAATCCTTAACTTCTTGCAATAAACATCAAAGTGATTAATTAGAAAGCTAAGTTTCAGGCTTTACCTTTTCGTTTTGGAGAAAACCAATTCAGATTTTGAGAACAGGATTCAATTTGTTGAGATGGCCTCCAGTTTCGGAAATCTTGAGCTTTTGAGATTGGATCGAGGGAGTATGCCAGAGGATTTGACTGAAAATTGGGTGAAATTGGGAGAGGGAATGAAGAAAGATGAAAGAGGTGGACGAAAGAAGGGCAAAGGAGATTTAAAAAAGTCCAAAGAGACTCTTAACAGGTCTTTTGATGGATCAAATAACCAGGGGTGATGTCACCATTTGATAGACTGATTTTAATAGGCTGAAACCAGGCAATGTCCCCTGTTCAGGACCTTTACCAAGCTACAAGGAGCATTTTGGAAGAGCCATCCGAAATTGCCTGTTCCCTGCAGATACTTGTCAGTACACAATGTTTAGTACATACCGGTCCAACTTTTATGTTGAATCCCTGGCTAGTTATATATTATTTTGCTCTTTTATCACATCTGTGCACCTATATCTTGAATATTGACACTTCTAGGCTGAACCTGTACTTTTAAGTTTTAATATAAAGCAATAATTATGACAGACAGCAAGGTCAGCAATAAACAACATAAATTGGTTACTAAAAACACAGATATCAATTGTCCTTAGAGATTAGAATAGTTATATTTTAATTAGAAAAATGGTGATTGTGGTGGTGATGGTAGCTGCTACTGCAATTTGCATTCGCAAGTGCCACACTATAGTTGAAGCCAACATTTGGGATTCTGATCGAACTGGTAGCACCACCTGGTATTTACCAGTCTGTCCATGAATCAACATGCCAACTAGGCTAAGAGCCTAAGACATCTGGTCGTCTTGTCTCAATGTTACCATGTGCTGGTACACTGCCAGCGGACTGGTATGGATCCGATATCAAGATTTTGAACCTCGGCCATGGTATATGGCGATTTTAGAACATAGCAGCTGCTATAGCTGTCTGATAGCTGCTAAAGATGAGCCTACACAAGCACTTTAAATGACAAATTCTACACTAGTCCACAAGCTGCCTTTTAATTTCCTATTAGCTTGCATGAAATAGTTAAAAGTTTTCAATTTATGTTAACATGTCCAACATAAATAAGATTTTAAGTTTTTAACCTTGAGTTTTTACTCTGAGTGCTTCATTCTTCTATTTTTTGGAGACTTTTCAGTCAAACAAAGAGGAATAGGCGGATGAAGGAAAGACCCATGGCATCATTCATCTATTTCTCCTCTTTTCCTACTCTCTCTTCGCCTATGGAGAAAAGGAACCCTTCCTGTTAGAAAATTTGATGATTGACTTTATCGTTTGATATTTTCTTTGTTAAAATCACAGTTCGATTCTAGTATTGTGTTTTTGATGTTACATGTCAAACTTGCAGATTATGTTATTATGCTTTACATGATGACTGGATGGTAAATTGCTGTATGAATGGTATTTGATTTTCTTTCTTGACTCTACTTTTTAGTTCTTTTATGCAAAAGCTTTGATGGATTTCCCATCTTGGGCTTCTAGCAGTTCTCGTAATATGCATTGTCTACTACTGACCATTCAGATCCTCAATTGTTGTCTGCAGCATGCCATTTATTACATTGGTCAAAGTAATGTGGACTTATTCATGCGTGAATCCATATCCCTAATTTTATATACGTTTAGAATTAATTCTTGTTGATGTCCAAGTATTTATTTGTATTATCAGGTGGATGTGTATCTGATTCAGATTTGTGTGACTGGACATGAGAATCCATAGAACCATGTAAAATTTTTGTTGTGTATAAAACATACCTCCTCTGGAGTTAAGCTCATAACTAGATTTGATTAAGTTATCATCTTGGTCCTCTTGTGATTTATGGCATGTAGGTTTCATTGTTTACATAATTTTTTTCTTTGGATGTTATATTATAATGTTTTTAACTTATCTAAAGTGAAGTATAATATTTATTAAATTCATTTGATGAGATATTGGCTATAGGTTCTTAGAAGCGTTGGACAGTGGTCAGCTGGAACAAGCCAGACTGAAGAAAGCATTCATAATGCCTATACTTCTCTTATCGAAAAAGCAGAGCACTTCATTTACATTGAGGTAGGGAAATTTTGATTTTATATTGGATTTTTTTTGTTCTTATTGTTCAAATAACTGTAATAATGATTTTTAAAAATTCCTATAGTCAGAATTTCTTATCTCATTTACAAAACCTTTACCTTCCTTATTAGAGAATCCTTGTGCATTCCCAGTTCCATCCCATAAATGAGAAAAGCCTCTGCGTATCCCCATGAAAGTAATAAATGCTCTGGCTTGGCCAATTTGGTCTGTATTTGAATTATGCAATTGAAAATGGTGAGGATAGTCAAAACCTAATGCTAGAGATCCATTCTTTTTGTGGAAGCACAGGAGGTTCCTGTTGTACAATGAGTTGTGATGAAGCTACTTGAACATAAAAGTATTAATTAATAGGGTCTATTCAATGACAGAGAGTTCTGCACATTCAGTTCTGGTATTGAAAAGGGGTGAAACAGCATATCATAAGGTGTGCAAGGTGAAACTGTGAAATCTAAAGCAGTAAAGGCCTCGTGGCAGTAGGCAGTAATGGTTTATATGGTCTGAATCAAGGTTCGAAATACCGTACCGTACCGGCGTTTCGACGTTCGCTTGGTACGGTACGGAACGGTATACCGAGCGGTATACCGTTCGGTATATATATAAAAATTAATATACATATAAAAGATTATATATATATTATTTAAAAGCCGACGTCGCATCACCTCGGCGACGTCGCCTTTTCCTTCCCCACGCGGGGCGACGTCACCTTGTTTATTAAATAAATATATATATAAATAAATAAACAAATATATATATATATAGGCGCCTCGGCGACGTCGTCGAAAAAGGCAACGTCGCGTCGCCTCGGTGACATCGCCAAAAAAGGCGACGTCACTGAGCCTCGGCGACATCGTTGAGCCTTTTTCTAAAATATTTATATATAAATATAAATATAAATATAAATATAAATATATATTATTTTATTATTATTATTTGTTCTGCCCGGTAGCGGGCGGTCCGCGTACTGGTATACTATCGGACCGGAATGTACCGCCCGTACCGGACGGTATTATTCGGTATTGCCTACCTTGGTCTGAATAAATAATTAAGATAAAGTTATCAACTAGACCTGGAGTTGAGCAATAACTCCACTATTATCGCTGTCCATGTTCTAGGATACTTGTACTTGTGTACAGTATTGCATGAATCTGATTTCAATTGAATAATGTGATTATGTTGTACAAATTTATGATAAAGAAAATGCTAAAAGCAAGTTTTTCAAAAGCAGAAAAAATTAAAACTATCCACATGTTTTACAGAGAAGATGTAGACTTGTTTGCTGTAATGGAGGATAAGGGAATGATCTTTTGTGAGTAGCTTACATAGGGCGACATGTTGCAATGAGCAAATGCCATTTATGGACTGTCATACATGACTGGCACATGGAAATATGTGAGAAGAATATGCACAAGAAGCAAACTAGTCCCAATTTCCAACTCAAGATTATACAAATTACAGTAGCTTCTCATATCTCAAACTTTTAACAAATTAACAAATGAAAGAGAATAATGTAGTTCAGTAACAATATCAAAAGTAGTTTAGAATAAAGAAGAATACATGAGAAAAGAAGGGAGATGAGGGATAAATAGAAAAAATGAAGGCTTTTGGCTGACAAAACAAACATGCCTCCCACACTGTTCCAACAAAAAAGGAAAAGGATGCTCCTAATCCAGTAGATACTTGATTGAGTTCTCAGGGCATTGTTTCTGTTCAAACAAGTTAGTTTCTGATTGCTGTCATCCATGTTTTCTTGCCTTCTATCTGATTATTGCTTCAGATGCCCTTCTTGTTATGGCGTCATTCTTCATGTTCAAATTTTGATGCAGAACCCTGCTAAGAATTTAAAATTTTCTAATAATCTGTGTTTTCTTACCTTGGAAGTTTTCCTTTGGCCATATATTTATTCATGGTGGTGTTTAGCGTAGTAATAACTATTGAGACATACTAAACTGATATGGGTAAAATATTCTGTTTTTGGTGTGTTTAATTTTGAAATTCCTTCCTTGTAATGACTAGAAAATGCAGCACTTTCTCAATGACATGGCTTATTTCCAGCTACACTTTTATTCAGGCTCTTAAAGGAAATCTAGAAAAGCATCATTTTTTATGTGTATCTCTGATTCTACATTGACATTCTCAGCCAGAATATCATTTATCTCTTTACCAATTTCTGAATGTCTGCCATCTCTACCTTCTCCCAGAACCAATTTTTCATATCAGGTCTTTCAGGAGATGTCATAATAAGGAATCGTGTATTGGAAGCACTGTGTCAACGTATTATGAGAGCTGAGAAAGAAAAGAAGTGTTTCAGGGTTATTATTATCATACCCTTGTTACCTGGGTTTCAGGTACTGTGCACTAACAGGATATTTGTTTTCCTTTTTCTCTTTCTGTTTCCTTAGTTCTTTACCTGAGAACCTTCATAACAGGGTGGCATTGATGATGGTGGCGCTGCGTCTGTGAGGGCAATAATGCATTGGCAATATCGAACCATTTGTAGAGGACCAAATTCAATATTGCAGAATCTTTATGACATAATGGGTCCTAAAGCACATGAGTTCATTTCATTTTATGGCCTTCGATCATATGGAAGGCTTTGTGATGGAGGTCATCTGGTTACCAATCAGGTAGCTCCCTTGTACAAATAAATTCTCACTTGGACCTATAATAAGCTTCTTTTCTTGCCAACACAATATACAAAATGCTCTTGCATTTCATATGTGTTACCTTATAGTTTCATTTAAAGATTCACAATTTTCATATTATCATTGTCATGGATTGACGTACCATGCTGACTGTTGGTATCAGTCCATGGGCGGATTGGTACATATCGGTCGGTACCAGCATTCTGTATGTTGGTACATTTGTATGTACTAGTTTTTGGAAAAAAAAAAAAATCAAAAATCACTGGAAATTATAAAAAACCATCTTATATTTTTTTTACCTAATTTAATTTTTTTTTGCATTTATGTCAAAATAGAGTGTGTGTATATGAGGCATAAATGAATAGGAATTTTAGACTCTTAAGGATGAGAAAGTGAATTTTACTCATCTCTTGCTCACTGTCGCTATCCATTCTATTCAATTTTTACAAGGAGTACTATAGCAACATAACAATAATTATAAAGAAAGTAATATTAGAAAAATCACTAAAATAAAATGCTCCTTCAGACTGGAATAGGACTGTTGTAGGTTCTTTTTTTCTCCTAGTGGATTTATTTAGCATAGATCTACATTCTGCCTAGACCAATATGTACTGAGCATTATGTGTGATACCGACAACAGATTGGGTCATAGACCGCTTTGAACTGGGTGGTTCAACAGAAGCCCAAATTCAAGACAAATGTTGGAATCGAAGATCCAATAGAAATTTTTTTCAAAACTAGGTAAATTAGGTAACCTTATTTCTTAGCTTAATAATCTGATTCTTTGTGTATCAAGCCCTAATATAACTGTAAATCAAAGATGAACCTTATTTCTTAGCTTAATAGGTAGGATTAAGAAGTAGTTGGAATATCATATCGTGTCAACTAGACATATCAGTCCCTAGTTGGATTGGTATGTACTGACCGGTATACATAGGCATAAACCGATAAAAAGGCCAAAAAATGGTTTGAAATAAAAAAATATATTTTAGGATTTTTTCTCCTAATTTCTTTATATATGAGTTAAATTTAAATAGGAATAAAAAGGTATCTAAGCTATAAATGATTAGAATTCTAGGTTATCTGGATGAAAATTTGAATTTATCTTTTCGGTCCTTCGTTGAATAAAGTTGCTTTCATTAATCTTGTGGATAACATACAAAGAAAAAAGTTGAGTTGAGATTTTAGATTAGATGTTGAAACTTAAATATTTGAGCAAAATAAACCACGAAAATAACATTAATATATATCATCTTCTTCCATCAAATTGAATGATGTGACTCATCGGCCGATGGATCTGGATCCTTGATCCTATGAATTTGTATGTTGATATGGTAGATTTGTTAGACCCAATCTTCGAATCTTGGAATTGTTCCCATGACATATTATATTGAAAACATATATCATTGATGTATCAATGTTATAACCGCCATTGTCCATCATTATTAATAACATGTATCCGAGGAGCCTTCTTAGGCAAGTATGATTGTGGCATGTACGCCTATAGAGGTTGGAGTATGTTGGAACTTAGGCTATCATCACTTAGAATGATTAGACCTGAAAAAAATGATCATCGCTGTATATCCATTGGTAATAAGATCCTCTAGAGGTTATGAATACGACGTTCGCTCGGTATGGTATGAATCTGCGTATCGAGCGGTATACTGTTCGGTATACCACTTGGTATATATATATATAAAATTTGGCGACGTCGCCTCGTTTTTATATATATATATATATATATAAATTAATACAATGACCCTATGAAATACGAAATCATATACCTTGGTCAGAACATTATAATAAGTTATCTCTAGTTGCTTTAATTTGGTCTAAAAGCGACGTCGCCTTGTTTATATATATATATTAATTAATACGATGACCTTATGAAATACGAAATCACATACCTTGGTTAGAACATTATAATAAGTTATCTCTAGTTGCTTTAATTTGGTCTAAATCAAAACAAAGACCCTAATTAGCTTTAGTTAACCTTAATCCACCACAACTATCATAATCAAGCAATAATAACCATGTTTTGATTAGGTCTAAATTATACCTAAGGATCCTTAATTGGGTCTAAAACTAAGAAAATGAGATTAATTAGCTCTAATTAGACTTTAATCAGATTAAATGCAAGAAAAAAATTTAGTCAATTAATAAATTCATAATTAAACTAAGGATTAAAATATCGTACCGTACTAGTGTTTCGAGGTTTGCTCGGTATGGTAAGGTACCGTGTACCGAGTGGTACACGTAATTTAGGCATAAAATCCTCCGAAAATATCTGAAAATAAAAAAAAAGTTAGGATAGGGTTTTTAAGTTAGAAATAAATTTAGTAATTGTATAAATTTAGCAAAGTCAATGTAAATTAGGTAAGAATAGTATCATCTCTTTTTCGGACTTTGAGGAATAGTCTTGTGCAAGGTTCGTATTTCAATCCGTTACGGATTGTCCTTCTGTAAATATTAAAAAATCTACAAAAAAATCATTTGAATTATTAGACTATTTTGTTACAATATAAACTCTAAAATTCAAATGAATTAAATAATCACATATTTAAATATACCTGATTGTTGATTCTACCACCAAAACGAACAACGGGCCTCCACGGGTAGTAGATCGGGGTTCTCGATCCTATACATCTGCATATTAATATGATATGTTTGTTGGACCCAATCATGGAATTGATCCCACGACATAGTGTATTGATACACCATATGCCATTGGTGCATCAATTTGGTAATGATCGTAGGCTGATCGTTATGAATCACATTTGTCCGAGGTAGCTCCTGAGGCATATATTGGTGAATGTTAGAGCTTTTACTTTTGCTACTGATCTATTGCTCTGTATCATATTGTTGCTCGGAGAAGTATGTCCAACTATCACCGTACTACTGTTGGCTGTATGATTCTCTATAATACGACGGCTGTAAATACGATGAGTTTCGTTCTTTGTCTACATCATGTAGGCTCTGTCGCATCTGCTCAAATTCATCCATTGCCTTCTCCTTCCTCTTCTATGCATAAACTTGACCAGTACCTTGTCGAGTTCCATGATTTGAATCTTGGGTGGCATGTGTAAAATATTGCTTCTTGGTCCATGCACCACCCTCAAGTTGTGTAGACGAGATCAACGACTGCTCGACATCGCCGCCATTGTCCGTCGAGGCACCGCTGTTCATGTTGCTGTCATATCTCTAAACCGAGCGAGTTGTTGAATGCGATTGTGAAGGTGTCTTGTTGCCTGACTCGATTCTTTCCAACGATGCGATTGATGCTATTGCCTTCCCCTTTGCCTTTGCACGCTGGGTGGACGACTATGACTATTGGGTGCCTGTAGTTCCTCGAGCACCAACCCGGTATGTACCGGTCTAATAGATCATCAAAACGGGTCTAGTAGCCAAAACAGTGATCTTTGTAATAACAGTAGTCTAAAAGTTTACATGCTTGTTTAGGTACTTATTAAGCCACAGGTCTCATGACGTGTGCAATTCTGAACTTATTAAATTAGGATTTGCACATCATTGGTTTGAATCATGCAGCAGTGGACAGTCTGATAAAAACCATTTATGTGCACATGTAAGATCATTTAAGTTTTGCTATAATTTGGCCTGACTCAAGCATTATAGTTGTTGATTATTCTGCAAAAAATGTGAATGGTTTGTAGTAAGTTGTCCATTTCATAGTATGGGAGTACATAGTTGGGGTTTGAACTTTAAAGTTTGAACTACAATCATCCAACGGCATCAGGTAAAATTGTTGTTTCAGCTGTTATTGATCTGCATTATCTTTCTTGAATGGCATCCTTGGTCAATTGTGGATATGCTGCTACTCAAATTTTTATTGAAAAGTAGTACCTACTTAAGGAATCTTTGCGTTTTGTACATTTTATTTTTCCCCATTCTGTAACAGATCATGACTTCAGATTTCCTGTTAATAGCATTTGCTTCTCTCAGATATATGTGCACAGCAAGTTGATGATAGTTGATGATCGGGTGGCATTGGTTGGTTCAGCTAATATAAATGATAGAAGCTTGTTAGGATCTAGAGATTCTGAGGTATGATCCTATCTTTTTATTTGGTTTTCTGCATTTAAGAATATATCTAGTCAATAAAAATTGGTAGAGAATACTTGTACTGCCTAAATTGTTGTAGTTCTGTAACTTCATTGAAGACTTGCTTCAAGATCACTTGTCTGTTTATATCAACATTGTCCATACTCTTGAGGAATTTTATTTTATTCTTTTGTATGGTAAATCATTTCATTTTTAATGTAAAGCAGAAAACACTTCTACATGCATAATTGTTCAGTATTCTGTAGCATTCTAATTATTGTACATAACTACATTGGGTCCTTTCCTTCGTAAGTAATTGGATGACTAAATTAGCCTTCATTTCTTATATAGCTAAACTTGTCCAAGTAGACTTGTTTCTGGAGTGATGCAAGGAAACATGACTTGGAAAAATTTCTATAAATGTAGTTATTTTCTCGAACTTCCAATATCTCTTATTAGTGGCCAGGGTTTTTAATTTTGAATAATATCATTTGGTACAGGCGGTATGTACCGGTCTAATAGATCATCAAAACGGGTCTAGTAGCCAAAACAGTGATCTTTGTAATAACAGTAGTCTAAAAGTTTACATGCTTGTTTAGGTACTTATTAAGCCACAGGTCTCATGACGTGTGCAATTCTGAACTTATTAAATTAGGATTTGCACATCATTGGTTTGAATCATGCAGCAGTGGACAGTCTGATAAAAACCATTTATGTGCACATGTAAGATCATTTAAGTTTTGCTATAATTTGGCCTGACTCAAGCATTATAGTTGTTGATTATTCTGCAAAAAATGTGAATGGTTTGTAGTAAGTTGTCCATTTCATAGTATGGGAGTACATAGTTGGGGTTTGAACTTTAAAGTTTGAACTACAATCATCCAACGGCATCAGGTAAAATTGTTGTTTCAGCTGTTATTGATCTGCATTATCTTTCTTGAATGGCATCCTTGGTCAATTGTGGATATGCTGCTACTCAAATTTTTATTGAAAAGTAGTACCTACTTAAGGAATCTTTGCGTTTTGTACATTTTATTTTTCCCCATTCTGTAACAGATCATGACTTCAGATTTCCTGTTAATAGCATTTGCTTCTCTCAGATATATGTGCACAGCAAGTTGATGATAGTTGATGATCGGGTGGCATTGGTTGGTTCAGCTAATATAAATGATAGAAGCTTGTTAGGATCTAGAGATTCTGAGGTATGATCCTATCTTTTTATTTGGTTTTCTGCATTTAAGAAATATATCTAGTCAATAAAAATTGGTAGAGAATACTTGTACTGCCTAAATTGTTGTAGTTCTGTAACTTCATTGAAGACTTGCTTCAAGATCACTTGTCTGTTTATATCAACATTGTCCATACTCTTGAGGAATTTTATTTTATTCTTTTGTATGGTAAATCATTTCATTTTTAATGTAAAGCAGAAAACACTTCTACATGCATAATTGTTCAGTATTCTGTAGCATTCTAATTATTGTACATAACTACATTGGGTCCTTTCCTTCGTAAGTAATTGGATGACTAAATTAGCCTTCATTTCTTATATAGCTAAACTTGTCCAAGTAGACTTGTTTCTGGAGTGATGCAAGGAAACATGACTTGGAAAAATTTCTATAAATGTAGTTATTTTCTCGAACTTCCAATATCTCTTATTAGTGGCCAGGGTTTTTAATTTTGAATAATATCATTTGGTACAGGCGGTATGTACCGGTCCGATAGCATGCCAGTACGTAAACCATCCGCTACTGGGCAGAACGCTCAATAACGCCTCGTATCGGATGATATGGGGGATAACAAATCGATCGTTACCGCTCGACATAGCTTGGTAACAGATCGATTGTTACCGTTCGACACAGCTCGGTAACGGTCAAAATTAATCGTTACCTATCTGTAACAGTACTCCAATGGTCAAAATGATCGTTGGAGCTCTTTCTCATAGGTTTTTAAACTCATCTTCTCCTCTATTTCATTCCATTTCACTCTTACACTCTCTTAAACTATCTTAAACTTATTTTTTCTTACATTTGCACTCTCTTAAACTCTACAAAGTAACGATTTGTGAATTGAATCAAGGTTAATTTAGGAAGATTAAGAGGAAAAACTTTTTAATCAAGAGGTATGTATTTTACTCATTAACCGAGGAGCAATATTTTACACATGCCACTCAAGATTCTGATTATAGAACTCGATAAGGTACTGGTCAAGTTTATGCATGGAAGAGGAAAGGGAAGGGGAAGACAGTAGATGAATTTGAGCAGATGTGACAGAGCCTACATGATGTAGACACAGAACGAAGCTTATCGTATTCACAGTCGTCATATTATAGAGAATCATCGGCCAATAGTAGTACAGTGATAGTTGGTTCTACTTTTTCGAGTAATAGTATAATACAGAGCAGCAGATCAGTAGCGAAAGTAGAATATCTAACATTCACCAATATATGCCTCAAGAGTCGCCTCGGAGCGATCCATGACGATCAACCTATGATCATCACCACATTGATGTACCAATGGTATACGATATATTAATACACTATGTCGTGGGATCAATTTCATGATTGGGTCAATAAATTATGTCGTGGGATCAATTTCATGATCGGGTCCAACAAACATATCATATTAATATACAGATGTATAGGATCAAGGACCCCAATCCACCACCCATAGAGGCCCGTCGTTCGTTTTGGTGGTAGAATCAACAAGCAGGTATATCTACATATATGATTATTTAATTCATTTGAATTTTAATGTTTATATTGTAACCAAATAATCTAACAATTCAAATGATTTTTCTGTAAATATTTTAATATTTACAAAAGGACAATCGGTAACGGACTGAAATACGAACCTTGCACAAGGCTATTCCTCAAAATCCAAAAAATATATGTGGTACTATTCTTACTTAATTTATATTGATTTTACTAAACTTATATTATTACTATATTTATTTCTAACTTAAAAACTCTATCCTAACTTTTTTTTTATTTTCATGTATTGTCGGAGGATTTTATGCCTAAATTAGGTGTACCGCTCGGTACGCCCTGGTATACCGCTCTGTCACAGACAAAACTATAAACAAGGTGTTTAATGTAATGCTCATGTATGTCTGTGTCTTTTGGTTTATTCATGCTTTGCACAGTATATAGAGGGACGGTCAAAGGCTTAACAGCCTCATTTTAGTTGGGTTTGATGACCGTTTTAGATATTTAAATAAAGGTTGTCATGTGGACACTTATGAGAGATGTTCGGTCTGTAGTGGACCATTTTGGATCCTTTGTTGTGTGACCGTTCAGAATTTGTAAAGTCTGTTTGTAATTTGCATTGGTTATAAAGTGTTTCTTGAAATGATTGTTTGTGGATCCTGAGTGAGGCGCTTTCTTTAACCCATTTTCTCTTTTATAGGTCCTAAGAGACCATAGGAGGTTTCGGGGAGGTTGATCTTTCGGACGGACACGCAAAGGTGCCGCACGACTTAGGCAAAACCAGCTAAGTCCGTGACAGATGGTATCAGAGTGGGACAAGCACTTATAGAAACAGTTGGCATGCAAACGTAGGGGACCTAGCGGGGCTGCATTGAGGGCAGCTAGCACGCGCGACCGTTTAGGGGAAAGCGAGCATGGAGATGTAGGGAAAAGGAGTCGCTCAGAGGAGTGGGCATCTGAGATTGACATTCAGAGGAATGGCTAACCCTTCGCGCAAGAGGCACCATGAGGACAAACAAGCTGGGAAGAATACATGGCGCATAAAGGTTGGGATGACTGAGTTTGAGCTACGGCTCAACGTTGGCAACCATACTTGATGGTGCTCAAGGCAAGCGAGGCGCTTGCTAAAGGATGAGACCATGTAAGGTGGAATGGGTTGTTCAGCGATCGAAAGAGTTGTGCAAAGCTCACAGAGGTGAGGGGAATTGCTAACTCGAAGAATTCAATACTCATGCAAAGGCTTGTATGCGAATGATGGAGTGTTCGTGGCCATCCCAAGGCGACCGAAACTTGGTGCCAGGGAGCATTGAAACTTTCTCTTCAACATGAGAAGGATACATCCGTAGGAGGTTGAAGTGTGCAGCGAGTTTAGCATGTTGCTAGGCCTTTAGGGGTGCAGCGGGGGTTGTATTGACGTGGTGTCACAATCTAGCAAGTGCATTTGCGGGAGGCAGAACAATGCACAGTTTATTCAGCAAGGTGGAGTAGCCTAAGGGGATGTTGGTCTCCGAAACTTTCAGAGAGAAGGAAGCGAAGAGAGGAATTGCTCCAACGGGATAGATATCCCGAAGGGATAAGTCCTGGCTCTTCAGAGAGAGAACCATGTGCAACAAACTACACATGTTGAGAAGTACCTAAAAACAACTTCACAAAGCTCAACGGACCGAGCAAGCAGCGAGGAGTCGTCGAATGATCTCGCTTGAGATAATGCATTGGAGAATGCATTACGAGATCAAGTGGGGGAGCGACCCAAGACAACACATGATGAAGGTACACTTAGAGTCGATATGGAGATCGAACTTAATGGAGGGCTGACCCGTGGAATGGTGGGCATGAGGACCGTCATCAACTCAATGCAAATCGAGGAGCAGAGCAACTTGAGTGTAACTTGGCGAAGTACCTAAGTCGCATTAAGGGAGCCAACATAGAAGATTGAATATGGAGCAGAGGCACAAAGCTTTTTTTGACCAGAGGTCAAGGACATGAACTCTTGTAAAGGCAAGAGTGGGATCATGTCGTTCCATGGGTCCTTCATTCTGATGGAGCAGACTCATCTTGCATGGTGCTAAAGACGAAGGGAGCTTCTGGGCATATGCACCTTATCTCGAAGAAGCATTTGATGGAGGAACTAAGGCGACTCAACTTACGAAGGCGAAGTTGGGTTCAAACGGCCTTGGCACGGGGCAAGAGGATGCGGAGGCGGGTACTCTTGAAGAATATGCCATAGTGCTGCCATTTAAGTTGCCATGAAGGGAGCGGTGCGCAGTGGAGGTTGTGTTGGTAGGGGCAGAGGCCCAGGATCTAGACAATGATAACACCAATTTCAACGAAGTCGATGGACTTTGGGAGCTACTAGGCGACAGACTATCCTAGAGCAGTGTTTCATCTAGGTGTGACCCGAGAGCAGGTGGACGAAGGTAGATTGGTAAATGAGCGAACATAATCGAAGGTGAAAGAGGCCCTGCGATGTGTTGGCAAAGGCCACACATAAAGGGATCACAATCTGAGTTCATCCCACAAGGATCAAAATGCAATGGAGATGTTACCAGGAGGCGATATGGTGCAGCGGATCGTGGTGGAACAGTTCGTGACAATGTGATACACACGAATCTAGTCCCGTGAGGGACTATATCATACGAAGGTATGATCGGGAGCTACTGGGAGCTCCACTTCGGTGAATAACACGACGACAAGAAGGGTTATGGATTTAAGGAGTGAAAGCCATAGTACCATAGAGGCGGGTCTTCCGTGTGTGCATCGGATGAAAGCCTTGGTCATCAGTATATGGGGGTTGTATACCACCAAGGGAAAAGTTTGAATACAAGTACTAGTGAGTCCCATGGGAGGACTTGATCATGCAGAGGTATGATCAGAGCGACTGGAGTGTTGGACTTCTCCAGAGCCCATATTCTTTTAAGGGAGCTTGGTAAGTCAGAGAACAAGACTGAGTAGGCGAACATTGCTAACAAGGAAGCTAAGAAGAATATAATCGGTGCGAACCCTATAACATGATGGCAGAGGCCATGTATGGGAGTTGTAGTCTGTCTTTCCATCGACCAAGGGGAACTGCTTGGAGAACACATAAGTGTTGAAGTAGGGGGTCGAAAGGGGCGAGGAAGCGACGACGAGTCTAGATGGACTTAGTTACCCAAAATCAAGTATCGGTTAGAATGGAGGTAGACTCGGAGGAGTGTTATAGAGACAGATCTATCGATTGTGAAGAAAGGGATGCAGATGCGAGGCGACGGATAGTAAGGCTATGGGTATGGCAGCGTCATGGTACCGTAGAGGCAAGACTTCCGTGAAGTCATTGATCCTTTACTCTTATGGAGGGAGAGCGCTTGATCGTGAAAGGGGCTGAGGAAGTGGAGAATGCAGAGGCAAACTCCAAGTACCGAGACAAGTTTGAAGGGCAGAGGCAAGGGAACTTTGTAAGACCGGTGTTAACGAGCTTCTCATCAAGATAGCCGAAAGTTGAGGACTTCAGATTGATATAAGAGTACACGACCAAGAAACGAAGCAGGCAGTACGCGGTGCTGTACCTTTGCTACTCAGTGGAGTAGGCAGCTGGGTTGATGGAGAAGACGGTACAATCCCAGAGGCGACAAAAACTATTAGAGACTTACTCCAAGTTGGGATGAAAACTTCCTGCATTCCAGAAGTTCGATTGCATTAGGAAGGTAAATCACAGTAACTAACTTAACGCAAAGAGTGCAAACACTTCAAGTGCTTCAGAAGTGTGAGCAAAGAGCAAGCGAAGGCCAGTAATCTGCGCAATGTATGGAGTATAACCCTCGAGGTGGCAGGCGAAATCAAAGTAACCTTTGCCTTTTCAACTCTTAAGAGAATGGGTAAAATCGAGTACCCTAATTCTCTTATATATATCAAGCAGAGGAGCTATGCACATATTCAAAGACCCTTCGAAGAAACCAAATAGAAGACAATAGTTATCAAATCCTCACCAATGGTGATCAGTACTATTGAGAGTAGATTATCCGCTTCATTTCCTAACAGAATGCCAATCGAAAGCGGAAGTGATGCGAACCTACTTGGAAGTGACAACTAAGTGAAAAAAGAGTCGATGGGCAAATTTGTGGAGAAAGGACCCAAAAACTTCAAAAGTTTACGAGGTGATGCTTGTTAAAGCTCCAAAAGCATCCACCTAGTTCAAGCAGCATGAGGCATTTGAGAGACTAGCGCATAGTAAGGTTGCTTTTTTTCTTCATCTAAAGGATCCGTAGAAACCAACAGGGATCAACACAACTCAACCAACCCCACACTAAAGTCAGAGTCATTGGCGAGTTGAAACAGTATGACGGATCAAAAGTTCGACTACTCAACAACAGCGGCGGAGAGCAGTTAGGAGCCAGGAGGCGCATTGTAGTTGGAGTAGAAGATTAAAGGCTCAGCAAAGGTGAGGAGTTGCAACGTCGGCAAAGGCTTCGACAAGGACGTCGAAGGAATAAGTGAGGGAGAATATCATGGACAAAACTGTAAATAGGGTGTTTAATGTAATGCTCTTGTATGTCCGTGTCTTTTGGTTTGTTCATGCTTTGCACAGCATGTAGAGGGACGGTCGAAGGCTTAATAGCCCCATTTTAGTTAGGTTTAGTGGCCGTTTTAGGCTTGTAAATAAAGATTGTGTCATGTGGACACTTATGAGAGATGTTCGATCTGTAGTGGACCATTTTGGATCCTTTATTGTGCGACCGTTCAGAGCTTGTGAAGTTTGTTTGTAATTTGCATTGGTTATGCAGTGTTTCCTGAAATGATTGTTTGTAGATTCCGAGTGAGGCGCTTTCTCTAACCCGTTTTCTCTTTTGTAGGTCCTAAGGGACCATAGGAGGTTTCGGGGAGGCTGACCTTGGCGGACGGACACGCAAGAATGCCGCACGACTTAGGCAAAACCAACTAAGTTCGTGACAGCTCGGTACATAGTATCGTACCGTACTGAGCGAAGCTCAAAACTCCGGTACGATACAAAATTTCAATCCTTGTTAGTGGCAATAGTAAATTATCTAAAAAGTTGTGGGAAAATAGATATTGTACTTCTCATCAGTTTTTTAACTCTACCTTTCATGTTATGCCATAGACAAGTATACTTAAATTCAATCTTTAAAGATGACAATTCTGAAAACTTCAGAAGTTGTCTTCGAGGAGACATCATAGTGGTCAAAGTGCAGTGTGCGCACTTACAAGGTCAGGAATTTGAGATCTGCTGGAGGCATCAATCACACATATTATGTAATAGTTGGAAGGAGTAAAATTTTTAAAAGAAAAATTCATATGTTGCTGGAATTTGTCAAAGTTATTTGAGCCTGGGCCATCTTCTTTTAGCTTATTCGTTTCTTGGCAGACATTTTACTTTGTATTGTGTTGCCTATTTACCAAAGCTTTATATTTTGTTTCCTGCTCCAATTGATGTGCTTGTTAAAGGTAAAGGATTTGTTGAATCATATATGAACGGAAATCCGTGGAAAGCTGGAAAATTTTCTTTGAGCCTCAGTTATCTGCTTTTAGTTTATTGATTTCTTTCCAGGAAAAAGTTTTATTTTTATATTATTTTGCCTATTTAACAATGATTTGTAATTCCTTTTCATGGTGGCATGTGTTGCTTGCTCAGATTGGTGTTCTTATCGAAGATAAAGAATTTGTTGAATCATATATGAATGGAAATCCATGGAAAGCTGGAAAATTTTCTCTTAGTCTTCGCCTCTCACTATGGCAAGAACACCTGGGTCTTCGTGCTGAAGAGGTTTGTTAACTTTGTATACTATTCAAAAGATTTTGTCTTTTTTTTATTTTTAGTAAGTTCACCAGGTTTCAAGAACTCTAGTAGCATTCTGTGACTAGTGTTATGGTGAAACCGTATCTTGGGTGTTCCTTTTGGATACCCAAATACATCTAAAGATCCACAGATATCCTTCAATGATCTCTTCTTCAGTTTTTGTTTGTCACATGGAAAATCTCTGTTCGAAGGCAACTTGCTAAGACGGATCCTTCACTGACAGTGATGCATTATATCACAGTTACAAAAATGTGTTTGACCTTGAATAATGCTTAAAAGCTTATTGGTTTCTCTCATGTTTTACTTGTAATCTCATTATTTGGTTCATACAGATAAGTCAGATCAGGGATCCTGTCAACAATGCAACATATAGGGACATCTGGACAGCAACTGCTAAGGTGAGGAAACTGAAACCTTTAGGAAACAACTAATTTTCTTGTGGCAGTTCAATCCATTGTTTTCCTTTGAACATTGTGACTACTTTGGCTCGTCATCCAGAAGTCTTGTCATTCCAGGATTGGTCACCTTACGTAATATATTATTTTCTACCAGCACTAGATATTACCAAGTATTTATTTATAGACCACCATTGACTATATACTAAACACATTAGACTAGAAAGAAATATGACTGATTGCCTTTGGATGAACTCCTGATAGGATTAGTAATGGGGTCGATCCTAGATCCTAATTCCTCTCGAAGTCATAGGGTCACAGCCCCCTATGTGGCAACCAGGGAAGATCATGGCACCCTTATCACTTTCTTCAATATGGTTCCTGGTTCGATCAGGTTTGGGGTTGGACCAGGCTATTTTATTGTATTGCCTTGTTATAATAGACAAGCGATCAGGGACGATCAAACTTAGTCCAAGTCCTACTCCAATTTAGCTCAAACTTAGTTCGAGTCAGGTTCGGCCAAACTCAAGCTCAAAGCTCAGGTATGACCAGCTCAAGGACTCAACCCAGCCCAATCCGAGTTGGACTCGAATTAGAAGTAGAGTTGGACTCCGATTAGCAGTCCTGTAGGCAGCCAAATATCACCAGAAACGAACAGCGCCAGCCAGCCCTAGAAGGAGAGAAAGCCGTCGACCAGCAGGAGTCACAGCAAAGAAGGGAGCAGCTGGCCCTTAAAGAGGAGAGAAAGCTAGAGGCAGCAGCAAACTGCAGCCTCAAGAAGTTAGCGCTTATCCGCAAGAAGTCGGAGCTTTATCGCTCAGGAAGTCCGTTCATAGATTCGTGTTTAAGTATTCTTTTTCAAGAAAAAATCTAGATTGTTTTCCTCTTTGTTCTCTTCTTTCAGTACCTTTATTGAGTCTCCCTCAAAGCATTAAATCCACCTGAAGGAAGGATCGAAATCATCAAGTCCTTTCCCAAAACATATCAGGTGGTATTAGAACATCTATCCTCACCTAGGATGGTTACCATGAGGAAAGGATATAAAGATTAGGGGAAGAACTTCAGGAGTTAGGAATTTTAACCTTGATCGCCAATGAAAAGTGCCGATGACATGATGGCCTGAATTACTCTAGTAGCATCGTCGAATCTTGTTACCCAAGTCGCAGTGCTCATGCAAAAGGTGGAGAACGTGATCGATTGGATTTGATCTCAAGCCAACACGACAGTGAAAAATGATGGAGATAAGGGTGCCACAACAAACGAGGAGCTATCTTCATTGACAAACAAAATCAGTTCACTAAAATGCACCATGATGATGATGACGCTGCAAAACCAGTGGAGAAGGCAAAGGTTCCGACCTTTCCAAGTTGAGGTATGGATTTATTTCGCCTCCTATGACTGCTTTATCAATGCAGAGATGTTAAATGTGTGGCTTGATCAACCTGACACCTACATATAGTAGCAAAGACAAAGTCATGCTCATGCGAGTCAAGTTGATCAGCCATGCTCTAGTAGAGTGGAACGTCTACTTGCGATCCTATGGTAACAAAGAAATTACATAAGGGAAATTTAAAAGACTCACTCGACAAGAACTCTATCTGATGGGCTTCCTCGAAATCGATGGAAAAGATGGCATAGCTTGCATAAGGACAAGACTAATAGTGCAAACTACACCATTGAGTTTTAACGACAAGCGTTGGCACTCGGAATTTCCTTCGACAACCACTCGACGGTGATGAAGTTTACTGTTGATTTGCACACTCAGATCAGTACCAAATTGAGCCTCTTCAAGGTTCACGACATATCGAGCACTAGTGGAATGACCATGCTGATCAAAAGGAAGAACCAAACCTGCAGTGGCAGGGCTGTGCAGAAGACCAAAGAGGGTTCCTTGAAGGTCAAGAAAAATTTTGAGAATAGTAAGAATCGTTCTTTCTCGAAGAAAAGTGACCTCTTTTGTGGTCACTGTAAAATTGCACATATAAGAAAAAAGTGTCAAAAGGTTTACCTAGAATTTTTCCCAAAAATGTAGAAGAAGAACGACCAAAGTTGACGGATAATATCTGTGATCACTAGTGAAGATTCTACCAAGTTTGCGACTGTTGATCATGCGGATCCAAGTCTATCGCTGATGGTGAGGCTGAAGAGTATAGACTCAAGTTCAACCCCCGGTCCAAAGGTTCGGGAGGAGCTATTCCTTCTGAAAATTCAGGTGAAACAAGAAATTCACACCGGCATTCAAAAGAAGCTTGGTTCAGAAGTTTGGCCTACAAACCATACCTCATCTAAACCCATATCTATTGAGTTGGATCCATAAAAGTGTGCATATAAGGATAGATTGATAGTGCAAGTTTCGCTTTGCCATCACTAGCAAATGCATCAATCAGGTATTATGCGAAGTGGTGCCCTTGACATAAGCCAAGTAATATTCGTAAGTCCATACTTTTGAGATTAAGATGTCTACTACCGCTAGCCCCAACGATACGAGTTTTGGTAAAAGGTTCATCATTAAGCAAGAAAAAAAATGGACGTGCAATCGATCTCATAACAATCGGCCAAGCAAAATGGATGGTGAACAAGTGCCAAAAATTTGTGCTAATGCTTATCCTACTAGTCAACATGGGAATAAAAGACTTAGCATGCAAGAAAGAGGATGATGGAAAGTTATAGGAACTGATGAATCGGTATTCGAATCTCTTTATCGAAAACAATGGACTACCTCTGTGACGAGCAATAGAGCATAAAATACAACTCATCTCTGATGCACCTCTATCGAATCTCAGCAATGGTTTTGGAGGGTGAAAATATCTAATGATAAGTGACCGAGCTAATCGAGAACGACATCACCAGACTGAGTTGTTCCTTTTGTGGATCATCAGTGGTGACGTTGTAGAAGAATGGAGGATGGTATATGTGCATTGAGTTTCGTGCCTTGAATAAGATCACGATAAATCGGTATCCCCTATCTCGGATAGATGACTTGCTAGATCAGCTCCATCACACTACCATCTTCATCAAACTAGTGCTGGATTAATGCCAACACGCCACCATCTTCAGTAAATTGGATCTCAAGTCGGCTATCATTAAGTCTAAGTTCGAGAAGAAGACACATGGAAGACAGCCTTCAAAACACATCAAGGGTTCAAGTGGCTAATCATGTCATTTAGACTTTACAACGCCCCTGCCACATTCATGAGGTTGATGGACAATGTACTCCATTCACACA
Source organism: Musa balbisiana (assembly GCA_004837865.1). NCBI lineage: Eukaryota > Viridiplantae > Streptophyta > Magnoliopsida > Zingiberales > Musaceae > Musa > Musa balbisiana. The sequence goes on from CM017189.1 coordinate 9,221,005, forward strand.
TTGATGACTCATCTACCTCGATAACATCCTCATCTATAGTCGATGGAGCGAAGAACACATTCAGCACGTGCAGAAGGTGTTCGACCTTTTAGAGAAACACCAAGTGCAGGTCAACTAGAAGAAGTGCAAGATCGGGAAACAAACCCTCATCTACTTCGGCTTGGTCATAAGCGGAGGGAAGTTTCAAATCGACCCGGACAAAGTCAAGGCAATCTAAGAGTGGCTGAGGTCGAGGATGGTCATGAAGGTTCAGAGCTTCATGGGGCATGCCAATATCTTCGTAAGTCCATCCAAAACTTCTTTGTCTTTGCCACAACATTGTACTCCCGCACCAAGGTAAGTCAAAGCTTCGAGTGGATGACAAAACACAAGGATACATTTCTCTTTCTGAAGAGGAGTATTAGTGAGGCTCTTGTCCTAGCCTTGCTAAACTTTAAAGATTGTTCGATTTGGAGGCAGATGCATCCAGACATGCGATGGGGGTTGTTGTTTTGATACAAGATGGCCAACCCGTGACATACAACTTTAAGATGTTCCAAGGATCTCAGAAGAACTACCTGATCAACAAAAAATTACTCGCGCTACACCGAAGTCTTTCTGATATGCATTTTATGTTCAACTCGACGTCACAAACCTCCAAAAAAGACAACGCAGCCCAGAAATTTCTCGAGCACATCCGACAAGTGCACGAGGAAGTTGAACAACCATGTTGAAGTTTAATGAGCTCAGCAGGCTCAGGAAAAGTACAAAGAGCGATTAGATCGACACTGCATTAATGGTTAGTACCAAGGTGGCATTGTCTAGTTGCATGCACCTACGGAAGGAATGATCGAAAGGATGAGGAAAGAAACTTGAGCCCATCCGATATGGACCGTTGAACTGTCTTAGAGCAAATAGGAGACAACACTTGCCAATTTAAGTTGCCTTCGTACAAGGAGATGTACTCAGTTGTGAATGTGGAGAACTTAAAGGAATTTGGGACATCACCTGATAACAAGCTGAGTAAGAAGCTGCCTTCGATAGATGACTTGGTAATCGACTAAGAGTAGATTCTAGACGAAGATACCATCCTTAAAAAGAAGGTTACTACCACAAGATGAGACATAAAAACAACTTCCGAGTAAAACGCAAAAGGAAAAAGCCGAATTCAGCAAGGTGGTTCACGAAAAAAGCCAATGAGGTAGAGTTTCCCTATCCTATCTTCAATTTCACATTAAATTGGAAATAAATCATCAAATTGGGGAAGCCATGATCATGGCTCAAACTCGGTTCAAGGCATACCCCAATTCAGCTCAAACTTGGTTCAAGGCACACCCCAATTCAACTTAAACTCGGTTCAAGGCATACCCCAATTCAGCTCAAACTCGGTTCAAGGCATACCCCAATTCAGCTCAAACTCGGTTCAAGGCATACCCCAATTCAGCTCAAACTCGGTTCAAGGCATACCCCAATTCAGCTCAAACTCGGTTCAAGGCATACCCCAATTCAGCTCAAACTCGGTTCAAGGCATACCCCAATTCAGCTCAAACTCGGTTCAAGGCATACCCCAATTCAGCTCAAACTCGGTTCAAGGCATACCCCAATTCAGCTCAAACTCGGTTCAAGGCATACCCCAATTCAGCTCAAACTCGGTTCAAGGCATACCCCAATTCAGCTCAAACTCGGTTCAAGGCATACCCCAATTCAGCTCAAACTCGGTTCAAGGCATACCCCAATTCAGCTCAAACTCGGTTCAAGGCATACCCCAATTCAGCTCAAACTCGGTTCAAGGCATACCCCAATTCAGCTCAAACTCGGTTCAAGGCATACCCCAATTCAGCTCAAACTCGGTTCAAGGCATACCCCAATTCAGCTCAAACTCGGTTCAAGGCATACCCCAATTCAGCTCAAACTCGGTTCAAGGCATACCCCAATTCAGCTCAAACTCGGTTCAAGGCATACCCCAATTCAGCTCAAACTCGGTTCAAGGCATACCCCAATTCAGCTCAAACTCGGTTCAAGGCATACCCCAATTCAGCTCAAACTCGGTTCAAGGCATACCCCAATTCAGCTCAAACTCGGTTCAAGGCATACCCCAATTCAGCTCAAACTCGGTTCAAGGCATACCCCAATTCAGCTCAAACTCGGTTCAAGGCATACCCCAATTCAGCTCAAACTCGGTTCAAGGCATACCCCAATTCAGCTCAAACTCGGTTCAAGGCATACCCCAATTCAGCTCAAACTCGGTTCAAGGCATACCCCAATTCAGCTCAAACTCGGTTCAAGGCATACCCCAATTCAGCTCAAACTCGGTTCAAGGCATACCCCAATTCAGCTCAAACTCGGTTCAAGGCATACCCCAATTCAGCTCAAACTCGGTTCAAGGCATACCCCAATTCAGCTCAAACTCGGTTCAAGGCATACCCCAATTCAGCTCAAACTCGGTTCAAGGCATACCCCAATTCAGCTCAAACTCGGTTCAAGGCATACCCCAATTCAGCTCAAACTCGGTTCAAGGCATACCCCAATTCAGCTCAAACTCGGTTCAAGGCATACCCCAATTCAGCTCAAACTCGGTTCAAGGCATACCCCAATTCAGCTCAAACTCGGTTCAAGGCATACCCCAATTCAGCTCAAACTCGGTTCAAGGCATACCCCAATTCAGCTCAAACTCGGTTCAAGGCATACCCCAATTCAGCTCAAACTCGGTTCAAGGCATACCCCAATTCAGCTCAAACTCGGTTCAAGGCATACCCCAATTCAGCTCAAACTCGGTTCAAGGCATACCCCAATTCAGCTCAAACTCGGTTCAAGGCATACCCCAATTCAGCTCAAACTCGGTTCAAGGCATACCCCAATTCAGCTCAAACTCGGTTCAAGGCATACCCCAATTCAGCCAGCTCAAAGCTCAACCCAACTCAATCCGAGTTGGAACTGAATTGGAAAAAGAGTTGGACTCTGATTGAGAGTGCTACTCTAGTTAGGAGTCCTCCCCTGTACAAATCTTTTTATAAAAAGAGGAGTTGGCAGCTAGAAAGGGAGAATTGGTGGCTAGAAAGAAGAGGAGATCAGTAGCAGCCTAAGAAAGAAGAGTCGGTGGCTAAAGAGAAGAGGAGAAAGGGAGAGAGGCTGTAGATTGCAGCCTCAAGAAGTCCGAGGATCACTCATGAAGTCCAAGCTATCACACATGAAGTTCAAGCTATCGTTCAAGAATTCCAAATTTGTTGTTCAAGAAGTCTCTTCTTAGTTGTAGGTATTCCTATTCAAGAAGCAATCTAGATCATTTTCCTTTTAGTTTTTTCTTTTGTTTCATCAACTCTATCAATTCTCCACAAAGCATAAGTCCACTTGTAGGAAGGATCAAGATCACCAAATCTTTCCCCCAAATGGATCAACAAATCTAGAAGGATCATGTTTGGTTTGTTTTTGCAGATGCTTCAGACTCTATATTGCTCTTGTCGTGATAAAAGGGCAAACTTTTTCCTTACCAATATAAGAGCATGAAGGTCTAAATGTCTAACCAGTAAACTGAAGATTCCATCATCTAATATTTTTGGTGTCTTGAGCCAAAAGGTTTGTGGTTAGCTAAAATCTGGTCATCTTGGAAGAGAGTATCCAATGAATATAACTTGACATGCTTGGTGATTTCATTGAGTTTTGTTTGGGATTGCCCTTAAATGTAGCTGTTTTTTATCATACCCCTTCTTGTTCACTTTAATAGAAGATATCACCAAGTCTTATTGTCAATGTGTTGGATGCATTTATATAGTGTCTCTGTAGGCAGAACTTTCTAAATAAATATTCATTTTGAATTCATTTAATAGAGGAATTAACCCATCTCTTGAAGGAGTCAAGGAAGACTGTTGGGCTATCATCATGGATTGATGGCATGTGCCAAGCCATGTTGGATCTGTACCATGTTATACCATGCTGAACCATGATATATGTGATGAAACATGGCCAAGTTAGTTATTGGCTTGTGCTGATTCAGTGGTGCATGCAAAACGGCATGACATATATATACCATGCTTGTGCTGATTCTTGTTTTACAAGACTTTGGAGTCAATTTCATAAATTGATTCCTTGTGGAGTAAGGATTTTGTATTGGCTGTGGTACCAGATCAGCCTGTTGTTTGCCTTGTATAGCTTATTCAAACCCAAGTTATTAAACTCTGTTTCTGTGGCAGACAAACACCATGATCTACCAGGATGTCTTTTCATGTGTACCCAGTGATCTTATCCACTCAAGGTACAATCATATTTTCAGATATCTCTGCTCAAACTTTCTTGCTAAGACATTAATCACCGACAATGTCAAACATATGCAGAGCTGCCTTCCGACAAAGCACCAACATCTGGAAGGAGAAACTCGGACATACAACCATTGATTTAGGAATCACTCCTGAGAAACTGGAGACTTATCAGAATGGAAATGTCAAACACACGGACCCGATGGAGAGACTGCAATCAATCAGAGGTCATCTTGTTTCTTTCCCTTTGGACTTTATGTGCAATGAGGATCTGAGACCAGGTTTCAGTGAAGGTGAGTTCTACGCATCATCTCAGGTGTTCCATTAGGCTCTATTCATTCATTTTGTTACTTTTCTAAGTTTAAAGGTTGTACATTTGTTACTCTTACAACATCGAAGTGTTGTACACCACTTAATGAGGCAGCCGTCATAGCTTGTAAAGGTATCAAACATTTGTCACAGAAAGAAGAAGAAAAAATGAGGCTCCTGAAAGGACAAGTAGTGGGGCAAAAATAAAATGTTATAAATTATTTGGATGGCTCAGTCAACTATTCGTTGATTCTTTGAAAAATGGAAATAGTAAAGTTTTTAGTTTTTCTTTCTTTCTTTTTTATTTCCTTTATCTTTCTCAATTGAAGTTGCACTTAACAGCACTTCATTTTGATTTGTTCGGTCTTTTTATTTTTAGGGCAAACGTGCGAGCAAGTGGTCAAAATTCTATTATATTTGACGCCACAAGTCTAGTTCAATTGACACCATAACACGTTTCCTCGGCATCCTGCACCATATATATATATATATATATATATATATATATATATATATATATATATATATATATATATTACAAGTTTACAAATTTGTATTTACCACACAAAACATTATTACGAGGTGACTCCCATATTCGTTTTTACTTTATCTCTTTTTTCTCAAATGACAATAGTCTATGATAAGCTCGTTGAACCAGGGCCAATCTTGAACCGATTGCTATTGAATCGGCTCAGTTAATATCCCATGGCCCCACCTAATTTGGGTTACACTACAAACAACTGTAATCCTGGTGTTTCCGTGACAAAGGGTTGGTAGTGATGTCTCCTTGGGTTTTCATCACGGCGATATCTTGTCGGCTTTCCATCCTCGGCCTCGACGTCTCCTAGGCGAACTCTCGTTGTCAAAGCTTTCTTGGCGATTCAATGGTCGAAGCTTTCTCGACCTTATGTCATCTAAAGAGTATAAGCATGCTGAAGCATCACGCACTTACTTTAACTTGATAGCATTTATTTTTTAAATAAAAAAAAGGCTCTTCGTTTATCCTTCGGCTCCGAAGTGCTCAGGAAAATATTGATGAAGGTCTTATGACATATATTTGAATATGCAATCATTAATATTAATTAATTTGATGTTATATACAACTTATCAATTATAAATTTTATCAATTGTAAAGTCTGGGATGTCTTCATTACCCTTGTCTTCATCACCCCTGACTTCATCAACTCTACAATTTGTCATAGTTTCATCGACCATTTTATAAGATTTTGTCTGTCCCAAGTTCTTGAGGTAGGGTCATTTACTCACCATTTCTCTTCCGCAGTGTCATATAGTAAGACTCCATTTTGACATCTAATAGATATTCCAACATATCGGGTACCCTTTTTGGTATTATGGATCAATTGGATGGATGCACTTTTGTGTTACATGGTATTATGGACATCTACTAGTCTGGGATGTTGCACTTATTTTGGATGTACCAAACCGAAGAGTAAGGAAAAGGTTTAGATTATATGTATTAGAAATAATTTACATAGAAGTCGACAAACTATAGAAGATCTCATGTGTATTTGTTTCCAGTGACGATTGTGTCAACATCGTCGACTTTTATTAACAAAATAAAATTAAGTGTTGGTTGTTTATTTTTATCTGGACAAGAATATTTCAACTATTGGGGATCAAACAAGGACTATAGGATATCTTAAAGGTTCTTGATGGTAAGGTGTAATTCATTAGTATGTATTATTTGGTTTATAGAATGATTTTAAATCTTATGATTAAATAATTTTTCCAAGGATACTCTACCAGATCTTTTTACTTCATCTCATGTTTCAGCCCACCCCAAAATTTGAAGATGGGCTCGTGTTAGTATCAGTAACTAGAATGTAGTCGAGATAAAATTGAAGGATATAATGAAGGATAAGATAACCATTAATTTATAATTAGGAGTGGATTTAGAGATATTTACATGTCTCTTATAATATTTTGTGCTTCTTATGCAAGTACGTCGTTTGTTCAATCCTCATCCTAGTGTTGGTCAATATGAACACTAACAGACGGTACCTTTATAATAGGATTGGCATGTAATTTGTTTTTGTTGAATACAAATTGCTTTAGTTCATTTATGAGATTGTGTCATTTGCAGGATACTTCTACTACAGTTGCAAACCATGTGCCAATTATTAAAAGGATTTAAATGAAAATAAGAATTTACTAAAGATCCTGCCATCTTCTCACCTCAATCTTCGATGAAGGTGATAGATGTAAAGACTATCTAGAGCCATTAATAGTTCATTCTTCTATATCTAGCATGAGGAATGATGGATCAAGGCCTTCATAGTTCCATATTTGTAGTTTCTATCGGATGAAAATCTATCGAGCTTTAAAATGAAATCTATATTTCTTTCAGTATGAAAGAATTATCTAAAGAAAAATATAATATTATGTATCAGTAATACTCCTGATTACTTTCACATTGAAAGTGAAAAAGACTAAGATTAACTTATATAAGTCTGATAAATAAATTATTATTAATTTCAACCTAAATATTTTGACCAATGACTTAGGTCAAACAAAATTGATATGTCAATTAATCCATCAGCCCAGGTCGTGATAATATCAACAACAAAAAATTTATGTCTTGTGTCCTTGAACCCAACGTCGATAAACACTAGCATAAGAATCTTAAAATGACAAATTTATAGAGGTTATTATATGATACTTTTCTAATACAAATAATTTTATTATGTTTACTAATATATTACATTTTGTTGATATATAAAAAGCTAAGGAACAATGAAGAAGAGGCTACCAAATTAGTATCAAATTTTAAAAAATTATAGTAAGTCTTCAATTGTAGTTAGTTGACAAATTGTGTTTATTACTATAACTGATATAATTATCATTTGTTATTTGTAGTTTAAATTGTTCATCTTTTTTGAAGGGGAGGTAAGGTCATTTGCAAAATATATATCTTTTTGAACATTAATTAAATAAAATGATTTCACTGATAGAGAGGTGATAGATACTTAGAAAACTATAAGTTGCCATAATGTACACTATTGACGGGATAAAAATTTTGACCAACAATGTTGCTGTGGAGAGATTTTGATGTTTGTGATATATATTTAAATTCTATTCATTAATGATAATTATGATATATATTTAAATTCTATTCATTAATGATAATTACTTCATGATGGATTGATAACTAAGATGTTTGTTGGCTTACAAATCTAGAAACCATATCTTGCATTTGTTGAAGAATTCAAATATAAGTTGCAAAATCACCTCTATGACTCTGTACGATATATTTTTATCACACTACTAAGCATGAAGTATTGGCATCTAATGGTCATAGATCTTTAAGGAAAGTTTTGTTTTCATTATAACAGTCCCCCAAAATAATCGCATTCAAATATTTTCAAATCAACTGTAAGTATTTGGAAGAATTAGTTGGTGCGTAATAATGTTGTTTCAAACATTAATATTCAACGGTATGAAAACAGATGCAGATGTTTAAGAAAATGCCCACTTACAATTTAGACAATCTTCACCGTGGTATTTCTGAGAGGATCATTAGGAAAAGGTGGAAGTCAAAAGTTGTGAAATGCCAAAAGCAAGATGGATCATAAGCTTTTGTATATTTCATTTCAAAGAATTATAGTGGTGATTTTACAAATTAATTCACATGTTATGTAGGAATGACTGCACCATCTTTAAAATGAAATAAATGGATCACTTGCTTGTGGAGAAAAAAAAAAAAAAAAAGTTCAAACAAAGCAATACGTTCATGTATTGAATGAAAATTGCAAATGCTATATTAAAATATTTATCGTGTCACAATTCAAGGAGAGAAATGATTGTGTACATGTATAGTTTTGCTTATGGGATGTCAGATTTGTTCTAAGATGTTATGTTACATTCGGACATTGTAATTGGTACTTGTCAAACCTATAGTAGATTACAAAAGTTACTTGGTATATGATGTGTAAACATGTTTGTATCGTATATCAATGTTATGTCATTGTTGTGAAAGTTGTTTGATATATCCAATTCAAGGAGAGAAATGATTGTGACATTATGTTACATTTGGACATTGTAATTAGTACTATGTCAAACCTACAATAGATCACAATTATGAAAGTTGTTCGATATATATTTGGTGTCTTGTTTTCTGTGATGTGTACAATTATGAAAGTTGTTCGATAGATATTCGGTGTCTTGTTTTCTGTGATGTGTACACATGTTTATATCGTATATAGTTGTTTAATATGTCTCTGTTGTCCCGATACTATTTTTGACTATTAACAGTAATGTAGATGTGAAAGTGAAGTGTACGCGTATGTTTGTATTATATAAATGTTATATTGTTGTTGTTGTGAAAGTAGTTTGATTCGTCTTTGGTGTGTCTATGTCATTTTTTATTCTTAAGATTTATGTATATGTGTTTGTGATGCAATGTCTTTTTTTTACATAAAAGGGATGTGAAGTGATGTGTATATATATTTGTATCATATATAAATATTATATTATTATTATGAAAGTTGTTTGATATGTCTTTGGTGTATCCAAACTGTTTTATTTACTCTTAAGAGTTACGTATTGCTAGATAGATGTCTTTGGTATGTGGAGACTAATTTTGAATCTTTGAGTGTTTTGTAGATGTGAAAGTGACGAGTATGTATGTTTGTATCATGTTGGTGTTGTGAAAGTTATTTGATATGTGCTTAGTGTGTTGATACTATTTTCAAGTCTTGAAATTCATATTAATGCGAAAGTAATGATACATGTTTGATTAAAAGGTGGGTTATGTGAACGAGTGTATTTTAGTTTATTTTTTTATGATTAGATCAATTTTTATTAGGACATCTCAAACTTTCATAAATTTACTAGAACAATATTTAAACATCATTAATATAATTTTTTCTATTTTTATTTTATTTTTTAATGTTTAATTATTAATTTATATATTTTCTGGATAAATTATGTCAATGAGTATATTTTAATTCATTTCTCAAATATAATTGAGTTAACTTCCACTAAACAATCTCAAAATTTTATATATTCACTAGTACATCATTCTAATATCATTAGTCTTAATTTTTATATATTTAAAATATTTTAAAAAACTTCATTAGCAAAATTTAAATGTTTTATGATAAATTCATTAAGCAAGTATATTTTAGTTCATCGTCAAGTGTAATTGGGTCAACTTCTATTAAACCATATAAAACTTTCACAATTTCAAAAATTCTAACATCATTAGTATCATTTTTTCTAATTTTAAAAATTTTAGGATAATTAATTATTTAAAATTTAAAATTTTAAAATATATTTTGTGAACGAGTATATTATAGTTTGTTTTCAAGTATAATTAGGTCAACTTCCACTCGACCATCATAAACTTTTGTATATATATATACATATATATATACATATATATACATATATATATATATATTTATTTATATACATATATATATACATTTATATATATATACATATATATAATTATTAATATCTTTTTATGACTTCTTCTCCTACCTTCTACTATATATATTGATTAATATATAGCCCATTCTTGTTCAAATATTTTATAACTATCTTTATTCTCATCTAATACAAATGTTTCATTTCAATCAAAATTTGAAGCGTGGAAGTAGAACCTTTAAACTGGTCTTGTATCTTATAACTACTTCATAAATTAAAACTAGAAGTTTGAGAATTTATGAAAGTAGATACTTTAATTTGGTCTTATATTATTGAAACCCAATTAATAAATTTGATGAATGAATATTCTTTTGAGATAAGTGACATAAGAAATATTTCGATCAAAGACTTAGACCACTTAAGGATTAAATATTAAGCAAAAGAGTCGATTATTGTGTTGAAAGATTATCATGCTAAAAATTAAACATCGAGTAGAAAGATTGGTAAAGAACGAACTTTGTGCTAGAGGTTTGAACATCATGTTAGAAGGATCGGATTTCACATCGGAAGATTGGATGTCATGGATGTTGGAAAATCTAGGGTGACATCACATGCAAAAATCCTAGAATTCCCATAGAAAAATAAGGTTTCATTGTCGTGCGAAGATTGGTATGCAAAAACCCACAAAATCGAAAAACTATTCGTATAAGAAAGATATGTTACCTAGGGAGATCGTATATCCTTGAAAACCTATAGATCTGTAGGAGAAAATGAAAGAGGTCAACTGGCCACCTCTCTATTAGTGATCTACACAATAGGGGCTATGAAAATGCTCCTCAAATCGCTGCCCATATATCTTCCTCGCATGCACCATGCAATCAATAAGGGGTTGCCCCTTCTTGCTGTCCACATGCCCCAAATAGGGGTTATAATATGAGGAGAGGGAGAGAAGGGAATAGGAGGAGGCAGCAAAAAAGAACCTAGCTTATGGCCCTTTGGTTCTCTCCTATTTATAGAAGCTCCCTATCAACTTACCCTACTGGATCATTAGATACTAGATCTCCATCCAACTACCTATACTACTTAGATTAGTAGGTCTCTACCCAATAATCTCTCATTGGCTCTTATTGGATCTCATTTATATAATCTAATAATTTAAAAACTTATTGGATATCCAATAAGATAGGGGCTTTAGTGGATATCTCATATCCGAACTTCTACTCATAGTAACACCTACCATATATGTGTGACCCTCTAGACCCAATATCAAGCTAGCCGTAAGTCATGCCTGTCAAAACTCATTCTGGCTCAATGAATTATCATCTCTATAATAATTCACTCAACTCATCGACTACGGACGTACTAGGCCACTACGTCGTAGTCCCCAAACTATACAAGAGAATTTAATTTATTAGACTTGTCTATCCTTAGTTACCGTGTATCTATAGTCCCTCGTCCATCTAATACCCCAGAGACCGTATACCGAGCATGGTGTTATCAGAACCAAACGATTTCTACTCGAGTCTCGCTCTAATCAGATTCTCCTAGAGAATTCTTTCTCTCTCAATCTGAATGACCTTAACTAGGGATTTGTTTGAGCGAGAATACATGAGATATTTCTCTCATAATACCAAGAGTAGATGATCCTCTATTAACACTCAATAGTCCTCGTAAGGTTGGCTACCACTCCCGATTACCGGCTATGCTAGATCTAGAACTTCTAGGCCTATAAGTCCGGTTTTAAAGAGTATAGTACTCATACAGGACATCTTTGGTATCTGAAGTCTAAGGACCAAATACACTACTAAAACCACAGAATCGTTGTTTGACAATAAGGCATCATCAACCATCTAGCATTTCATTAGCAAATCAATCAGTGAACTCATTCTCCAATGAGCATCTGCATTGTATCCCTAAAGTCCCTATATGAGCAAATATGAGACCAGCTACCTCTATCATATGGATGGGTAGTACTCAAATCTGTTTGGTTATCACGATGTCCCTCCTGAGTAACCTATGCCCGGAATTATTTAGGGTTGTGTTTAAAGGTAAATCAATCTCATTATCATGATCTCATCACGATCTGATTCCTATTATATAGATCAATGGGACATCACTATATATATATTCATGTAATAAGTAATATAAAGTGATATAATACCAAATAATATAATAAGCAAAAAGAGTACGTGTTATGTCATGCGTGCTATCACACACGTGATTGGCTTGCAAGGCACCTATGACTAACAATGAATGAGTTGATATGCCAAAAGATTGGACGATATGTTGCAGGATAAGACAATATGCTAGAGGTTCGGATAAAGTGTTAAAAAATTGGATGATATGTCAGAAGAGTGAACAACATGCTAAAAGCTTTAAAGATATAACAGATGAGTGGATGATGAGTTCAGGTCTTTATCGAGGTAACTTTGGGCTAATTTGTGTTAGTATTAGGTGGAAATAGAGTTTATTTATCATGAAAGTCATTGGATTTAAAGTGGGTTTAATTTGGGTTATTAGAAGGCCCCTAAACTACTTGGTCCAGCAATAGTTACCTATGGCAATGGTAATATATCCAAAGTCAAGTTTTGCGACATTATGTCAAATATTATGATAGTAGTATCGTCGAAGCCTAATATTGTGGCTTTGTGTCAAAATTATGATAGTAGTGCTTTGTGTCAAAATTATGATAGTAGTACTATCGGAGTCTACTATTGCAACCCTCTATAAAAAATATCAAAAATTTCAGTGAAAGCATCATAGGAGTCTAATACTATGGCACTATTTCAAAGATTATAGTTATAGTACCATCTAATGCCAACAGTAGTATCGCTCATATCTTGAAATGTTAGGAATTTAAATTTTAGCTCCATTTTAGAAGCCTTTTGGGGGCTATAAATGTTCTACTTGGGCTTGGTTGATAGAGCATCTATTCTTGAATTTGTGAAGTATTGTAGTTTTCTCTTTAAGCATTGTTTTAGTCTCTTCCTTCCTCTTGAGTTTAGTTATAATACTAAGTAGTAAGTGTTGGGAAATCTGAGATGACATCACATGTGTAGTGGAAAAATATTAAAAATAAAATCCCTAATTTCCTAAAGATGTATTCATTATCATGCAAAGATTAGTGCACAAAATCCGTAAAACAGAAAATGTTGAATCTCACATTTTGATGATGAAACCAATTGATAGTGTTGATCTAATGTACATTGAGTGATGCAAGGCTAACATCGATTAGGAAAGGCAAATTGATTAAAGCTGTAAGAATTATGTTGGGCCAGAGTGAACATATTAGAATATTAGACGTTAGGCTAGAGGAGTGGTTGACGTGTCAGTAGAAGGCTTCAGGCAAAGAATTCAGGCATCAGAATTAGAAGAGCAGACATTGTGCCAAGAAGATCAGAGTTGCGGAGGTCAACATGCTGATTGAGCAAAGGACGCAAAAGAGGATGATGCGTTGAAGGATCGGACAAAGCGTCGGAAGAACCAATGACATGTCGGATAACACACGATTAATGCTTGTAATAATTTGCCTAGATCGAGTTAGTTTAGGTCTAATTGAGTCGGTATTTGGGTGAAATAATGCCAACTCAATTAGGGGTCAATTGAGTCTAAATTGAGAGTGATTTGGGCTCATTGGAAGGTCTATTCAATGACCCAAATGTTGAGCCAAGCGATGGCATCGCCAGAACAAGCGATAGAACTGCTTGTGAGTTGAAAAACTAGAAAAACTCGATCTTCGAGGTTGTCAAGCGATGGTACTGCTAGTCTGGGCAGTGATTGGCGGTACCACCCAGACATAGTCTCCCAAGCAGTAGTACCACCAGATTGGGTGGTGGTACTGCCTAGTGTCAGGCTGTAAGCGATGGTACCGCCCAATGCAAGCGGTGGTACCACCCGTACCTTGAAATCTCGGGGGTTTAAATTTTGGGCTCTAAATTTGAATCCATTTAGGGCCCTATAAATACCCTAGCTATTCCTGCATAGAGTAGTAAGAAAGATAATCAAAAACTCTGTGTTTCTAAGTTGAAAACCCTTGTAAAGTGTAGAGTCCCTCCTCCTAAAGTTTAGAGACCATTCTAAGGGAGAGTGTGAGGGAAGCTTTGTAAAAAGGGGTTGTAAAAAGTTCTCTCCCAAAAGGAGAATAGAGTTATAAGAAGGTGTTTGGTCTTCACCTATTGAAGGAAGACCATTAGTGAATGCCTGTGGCCTCGACGGAAGAGGAATCGGTAGAGTGGATGTAGGTCACTATGATCGAATCACTATAAAATGGTTTACATTTTTATTTTGCTATTTATATTTATTACAAACCTCTTTATTTCCTTATTACTTTTGCTGCACATCCTTCTGAACGTATTTTAAGTTAACATCCTTTTTGAAATCGATTTTAATTGAACGAAATATATTTGAACCGACGTGGCTCTTTTCGACTTTTAAGAGGGTTATTCTCTCATTCGTCCTCCCTTATTTAATGGGATGGACTACACATATTGAAAAACTCGAATGAGAGATTTCTTGCTTTATTTAGATTTGAATTTATGGAATATTGTCGAAAGAGGTTTTGAATGGTCTTCTTTTTCAATGAACCATTGGAATTATTTGAAGAAGAAACTTTTTCTTGAAATGCTAGAGCTATGAATGCTCTATTTTGCGCTTTAGATAAAAATGAATTTATTCGGGTTTCTATATGCAAAATAAGTTTTGACATTTGGCATACACTCGAAATCACACACGAAATCACTAATAGAGTTAAAGACTCTAAAATTAATTTTTTGATACATGATTTCAAGTTGGTTCATATAAAACTAAGTGAAACTATTGTTGACATGTACACCCATTTTATGGATGTCGTCAATAGTTTAAAAGCACTTAGTAAAGTTTTTTAAAATTTGAACTTGTTAATAAAGTTTTACGTTCACTTCTAACAATAATCCAAGAATTAAAGAACTTAAACTATTTTCCTATTGAAGAACTGATTGGATCTTTAATGACATATGAAATGAATTGCATGGAACAAAACGAATTTGAGAACAACCTTCCAAAGAACAAGAATGATTTTTCACTTTGAACAAAAGAATACCACTTGAGTAATGACTCAAGTGATGATGATGATGATCTCGAACTCCTTATAATGAAGCTTAAAAAATTCTTAAAACAAGAATCAAAGAATAAAAATAAAATTAAGAAGAACACAACTACTTGCTATGAATGTAAGAAGAAGGAAGCACTTTAGGACAAATCAAGCTCATCTGAAGATGAAGAGCAAACCGATGAAGATGAAGTGGCAAACCACACTTTAATGGCTTTCGACAATGAGGTAAACAACTCAAACGACACTCTTTTACTATATTTTGAAATTACTTGATGATTTTTCATGAGTTGTTTTAGTTAGTAAAAATAAAGATAAAAAATACAAAAATTATATCATGCTTCTTTTTCTAGCTATGTTGAAAAATTGATCATGACAATTGTATTTTTTATGAAAATATAACAAAATGTTAATCTAACGCCTATACTGTGCAGCGAAAAACTTTCGACGATTAAAACTGTGTTCGTACGATAAAAAACAATTTCGATACGAAAGCTAATTCGAAAAGCTCTTTAACTTAAGATTAAGCGAGGTGCTATTAAATTAAAGCTATGGAGGCAGTTTGCAGTTAAGATAGAGAACAAAATATAAATGGAAATCGAGATTTAGAGTGGTTCGGTCAATCTAGACTTACATTCACTTTTAGCTTCCTCCTCCGATGAGGTCACCGATGTCTACTAGAGGCCTTCCTTCAATAGGTGAAGGCCAACCACTCTTTTACAGTTTCAC
This sequence comes from Musa balbisiana, assembly GCA_004837865.1. Taxonomy (NCBI): domain Eukaryota; kingdom Viridiplantae; phylum Streptophyta; class Magnoliopsida; order Zingiberales; family Musaceae; genus Musa; species Musa balbisiana. The sequence continues at coordinate 9,236,749 of CM017189.1, forward strand.
TCCTTTTGATGAGCTTAGGAGACAACCCTTACAGAATTTTCACTCCTCTCTTGAATGATCAAAACTTGGAAGAAAAGAGGGAAAAGAACTTTTGGCCTTTACAACACTTTTGAGCTCTAAAAATCACAAAGTAAGATCAAGATTTCGGTGCACTTTCATGCATGAAAAGATGAGGTTTATATAGGCCCCAAACTAGTTTAAATTTGGAACTCAAAAATGTCATCTCCCAGATTTCCGGGATCCTGGCGGTACTACCGCTTGTCAATTGTCACTAAGCAGTACTATCTCTCAGTCTGGGTGATACTACCACCTGACATTGCTCGGAGACCAAGCTCAGGTAGTACCACCTCTTGACAGGGGTGGTACTACTGCCCAGAACTCTTGGGAGACCGAGTCTCCTGGGCGGTGCCATCCCCGGCCAAGAATTCTGGGTCTGAATGGGCTGACCCATTCGGCCCAATTTGGATCTATCACGGGCCTAATTGCCCCCTGATTAAGTTAATGGGATCACCTCCCATTCCTAACTTAATCATCATGCTAACTATGATGTTTAAGACATTAATACTACAACTTGCTATGGTGAGTCAATCGCTTCTTCCGGCGAGCTTCCGCGAACTACCGGCGAACATCCGATGAACCCTCGGCGATGCTCCGACAGAATTCCAGCAAACTCCTGGATATTAGGATCAAGAGTACTAAGAGGGGGGGGGGGGGTTGAATTAGTGCAGTGGAAAAGTTTCAATGATTTAAAATGACTTTCGTACGATAAAAACGATTTCGGTATGAAAGTCGATTCGGAAATTACTTTAACTTAAGATCAACCGAAGTGCAGTTAAAGTAAAGCTATGGAGGCAGTTGCAGTTAAGATAGAGAACAAAATGTAAATGCAAACCGAGATTTAGAGTGGTTCGGTCAATCTTGACCTACATCCACTTTTGGCTTCCTCCTCCGATGAGGTCACCGACGTCCACTAGAGGCCTTCCTTTAATAGGCGAAGGCCAACCACCCTTTTACAGCTTTACTCCTTTTGACGGGCTTAGGAGACAACCCTTATAGATTTTTCACTTCTCTCTTGAATGATTAAAACTTAGAAGAAAAGAGGGAGAAGAACTTCTAGCCTTTTACAACACTTTTAAGCTCTCAAAATCTTAGAATAAATGCTAAGTTTCTGTGCCCTTTCATGCATGAAAGGGTGGTGTTTATATAGGCCCCAAACTGGTTTGAATTTGGAGCTCAAAAGTGTCATCTCTCGGAATTCCGGGGTCTTGGCAGTACTACCGCTATAACTGGGTGGTACTATCGCCTAACAGAGCTCGGAGACCGAGCTCGGGTAGTACCACCACTTGACAGGGGCGGTACCACCGCCTAGCCTCACTCGGAGATCAAGCCCAAGCGGTGCCACTGCCTGACATGGGCGGTTCTACCACCCAACTTTCCTAGGAGACTCGGCTCTTGGGCGGTGCCACTGCCGGCCAGGAAATCTAGGTCCGAATGGGCTGATCCATTCGGCCCAATTTAGGTCTTTCAAGGGCCCAATTGCCCCAAGATTAAGTTAATGGGATCATCTCTCATTTCTAACTTAATCATCATGCTAACTATGATATTTTAAGGCATTTGTACTGCAGCTTGCTCCGGTGCGTCAATCGCTTCTTCCGACGAACTTCCGGCGAACATCCGACGAACCCTCGGCGATGCTCCGGCAGACTTCCAGTAAACTCCTTTACTTGCGATGATCCACTTGGCGAGTTCCGATGAGCTTCTTTGGCAAGCTCCTGGACTTCTCGGATTTGTTCCCGCAGAACCTCCGACGACATTCCGGACTTCCGTCGAACTCTCGAATTCCCAACGTGATCGTAGTTTTGACTTCGACGCAACTCCTGCTGCATGTCTTACTTTCATCGTAGTTATTCCTATGCACTTATCTCAACATATGGATTAGATAACAAATGACAATTGACTTCATTAGCAAAATCCGAGATTCAACAATCTCCCCCTTTTTGATGATGACAATCAATTGATAACGAAATTAACTCCCCCTATCTATATGTCATACTCAAGATAAGTCATTCTTGAATTCAAAGCCTTTGAATTCAGGAGATATATTGATAAGTTAAAATCATTTAACCTTATCAATACTCCTATCATGATGTATCTCTCTGAAAATGATGTCAAGGCTTGACATCCATTTTCAAGTCTTACATTTCAAGTGTAAAATTGCGATGCAAGTTCTTGATATCTTAACATGATGCATATATGGCATAATACAAATATGACAATCACAGCATTTCTATCATCAATTTACCATATATTTTGATGCAAGCTTCTTTTGATATCTTAACATAATTCAAATTCAAATATGGCACTCATAGCATCAATTCATATATTTCTCCCCCTTTGTCATCAACAAAAAGGAGAACGATATAAGCAAATTTTAAACATAAGTGCGATAATGATTCATGCCATAACTAGGTTTATGTCATTTTTCAATAATGCGTGATAGGATATCAATTATACAAGCATCTTAAAAAAAACATGACATGGAGATTACTTCTTCCTTTTTACTTGGAATTATCTGTTTGCATGAAGGTGGAAAGCCATTTGTGAGATTACTCGAATGAAGTTAAAATTAATAAGAGATTTAAATCATGTTTCATTTTTACAAGGATCAAGATATGTATGTGAATCAAATCCTTGCAAAAAAAAAAATCTTCCTTTTTCAAGAAGGAATTTATAAGAAAGAATCATTTCATCAAATCCATTTCTCAAAAAAAAAAATTTTTTCACACAATAAGTCTATGAGAGATGCATTTGATTCTATATGTCAAAAATCAATGATATGAATTAATCTCTATATGACATATGCTTATGAAAGCTGCATTAAGTCCGGAAGAGAATAATGTATCGTTAGGATCAAGAAAATCCGAAAATGAAATTTAACACTTTCATACATTCGGACAAGGTTTTGCTATAGATTTTTAAACACAATCATGAAGATAAAATATGCTTATTATCATGAAAATTTTTGTATCCAAAACACATAATTTCCAACGTGTTATTAAGGCATGTAATCGTATAAAATCATTATAGCAATTAAGTGATTTGATCATTGAATCAAGAACATCCGAAAAATAATTTTAATAAGTTCATGCATTCGGACACATTAACATTCCTAATTCTCTTCTAATGAAATCAAATTGTTCTTCACTTAAAGGCTTTGTAAAAATATCAGCTAGTTGATGTTTAGTATCAATGAACTCTATAACTACATCATGATTAGTGACATGATCTCGTATAAAGTGATGTCTAATATCAATATGTTTTGTTCTTGAGTGTTGAATGAGATTCTTTGTTAAACATATAGCACTTGTGTTATCACATTTACTAGGAATATTTTTAAGATGAACTTTATAATCTTCTAGGGTATTTTTCATCCACACAACTTGTGCACAGCATGCACTAGCTGCAATATACTCAGCTTCAGTTGTTGATAGTGCAATCGAGTTTTGTTTCTTAGATGACCAGGAAACAAGAGCATGTCCCAAAAATTGACATGTTCCTGATGTGCTTTTTCTATCTAGTTTACACCCAGCAAAATTTGCATCAGCATAAGCAATTAACTCAAACTTCTCGGTTTTTGGATACCATAATCCTAGATTTGTGGTACCTTTAAGATATTTAAGTATTCTTTTAACCGCTTTAAGATGAGATATCTTAAAATTCTATTGAAAACTAGCACAAAGTCTTACACTAAACATGATATCTGGTCTATTTATAGTGAGGTACAGTAAACTTCTTATCATACCCCTATAAGTTTTTTGATCGAAGCTTTCTCCACTTTCATCAACTTCTAACTTAGTGGAGGTGCTCATAGGAGTATTAATAGCTTTTGAGCTTTCCATATTAAATCTTTTTAACAAATCTAAAGCATATTTAGTTTGACTAATAAAGATGCCATTTCTTAGTTGCTTAATTTGTAAGCCTAAGAAAAAGGTCAATTCTCTCATCAAACTCATTTCAAATTCAAGACTCATGGTTTTAGCAAAAGATTCACAAAGAGATTCGTTTGTAGAACTAAAGATAATATCATCAATATAAATCTGAACAATGAGAAAATTATTTTCAAAATTCTTGATAAACGATATAGTATCGACCTTGCCTTTTGTGAAATTATTTTCAATAAAAAAAGAACTAAGTTTCTCGTACCAAGCCCTTGGGGCTTGTTTTAAACCATAGAGAGCTTTAGTTAATTTAAACACATGATTAGGGAGGTTATTATTTTCAAATCCGGAAGGTTGTTCAACATAAACTTCTTCGGAAATAAAGCCATTAAGAAAAGTACTTTTAACATCCATTTGAAATAACTTAAAATTATTATTACTAGCATAGGCAAGGAGCATCCTTATGGCTTCTAATCTACCCACAAGAGTGAAGCCACAAGAGCGAAAGTTTCTTCGTAATCAATACCTTCTTCTTGGTTGAAACCTTTGGCTACTAATGTAGCCTTGTTTCTAACCACGATACCATATTCATTTTGCTTGTTTCTAAAGACCCATTTAGTACCAATAACTAAATTATCATTTGGCCTAGGAAGAAGCTTCCACACCTCATTTCTCTTAAATTGATTTAACTCATCTTGCATTGCAATAATCCATGAATAACCTTTCATGGCTTCGCAATACATTTAGGTTCAATTTGGGAGAGAAAAGCGACATTGGCACAAAAATTTTTAAGAGAAGAACGTGTTTGAACCTCCTTAGATGTGTCTCCTAGGATTAGCTCCTTAGGATGAGCATCTACATACTTCCAATACTTGGGTAAGGATGTTTCGGAAGTAGATGCATCCAAGTTGCTAGTTGGAGAAGGGGTTTCATTTAAATTCAAAGAATCAAAATTAACATCATCATCAAAATCATTTTTCTTGATTTCAGAAATCTCATTGAAAACAACATGAATAGATTCTTCTATAATTAAAGTTCTTTTATTGAAGATATGAAAAGCTTTAGAAACCGAAGAATAACCAAGGAAAATTCCTTCATCGGATTTAGCATCAAATTTTCCTAAGGCATCTTTTTCATTCAAGATAAAACACTTATAGCCAAAAACTTTAAAATATGAAACATTGGGTTTTTTTGTTGTTCCACAACTCATAGGGAGTTTTGGTGAAGAATTGAGATGGATCTCCGGTCATATGCCTTGAGCATCCACTATCAAGGTACCATCTCTTGCTCCTAGTTTATGATGGTATATGTTTCTACAAGAAAGGATGATTTTTAGGTACCTATTTACTTTTGGGTGCCTCAAACACTGATCTAAATTATTTATCATGTTGCATAGAATTTATCGTGGTTCCTTTAGGAACCCAAATCAGTTTGTTCGGACTAACTTTCTTGAATGGACAATGATAAGTTCTATGTCCATATTTGCAATAAAAGTTGCATTTGCTTTGGTGTCGAACATGTAAAATAGGGCCTTTAATGAAGGTGGTTGGATTTTGGTGAGGACTTCTCACAAATCCGGTTCCACTTTTTTTAGGAACATGACCCTTATTTGTAAAGATCATATTCAAAGACTTGCTATCAACCTCAAATTTCTTCAAGGTGTCCTTAAGTAGCAAGTTCTCCTTTTGGAGAGTTTTTAGAATATGGCATGGAGCTAAACTATCATGATATTCAGTTTTTAATTTATTAAAATTACAAGTAAGACTATCATACTCCTTTTTTAGTAATTGGTATTTTCTACTAATAGTTTTGCATTCATCAAATAAGTCATGGAAGGCATTTAGTAATTCGTCAAATGATAAATCTACATTAATTAAATTCGTTACCTCATCTCCGATGGCCATTAGGGCGTAATGAGCAACTTGCTCGGTGTTGGACTCCTCTTCTCATGTTGCTTGAGTCATCTCATGTTGCTTCGAGCACCATCTTCTTTGGTGCTCTCTTTTTAGCTTGGGGACATTCACTTTTGTAGTGTCCCGACTTCTTACATTTGTAGCAAATAACTTGGTCCTTTTTTGGGTTCAAATTTATTTTTTGTGTCATTTTTAAACTTGTTTCTTTTAATGAATTGTTTGAATTTTCTTGTTAGAAGTGCCAAGTCATCGTCACAGTCTTCATCACTTGAGTTTTCTCTCAAGTGGTCTTTGAAAGTTCTAAGTGTCATATCCTTCCTATTTTTTAGAAAGATGTCTTCTTACTCTTCATGAGCTTTGCAAGTCATTTCGTAGGTCATTAATGACTCGATTAATTTTTCAAGAGGGAAGTTATTTAAATCTTTAGCCTCTTGAATAGCAGTGACTTTAGGGTCCCAACTCTTAGGAAGGGATCTTAGAATCTTATTTACGAGCTCAAAATCTGAAAAACTTTTGCCGAGTCCTTTTAGACCATTGACAACATCTGTGAAATGGGTGTACATGTCGCCAATAGTCTTGCTCGGTTTCATTCAGAAAAGTTCAAAAGAATGTATCAAAAGATTGATTTTTGACTATTTCACTCTACTTGTGCTTTCGTGAGTCACTTCGAGTGTATGCCAAATATCAAATGCAGTTTCACAAACCGAAACATGATTGAACTCATTTTTATCAAGCATACAAAATATGGCATTCATAGCCTTTGCATTAAGAGTGAAAGTCTTCTTCTCCAATTCATTCCAATCGATCATTAGAAGAGAAGACTTCGAAAATCCATTTTCGATAAGATTCCAAAGTTCAAAATCGATTGAAATAAGGAAGATCCTTACTCAAGTCTTCTAATAGGTGTAATCTGTCCTATTGAACATTGGTGGACGTGTAATAGAGTGGCCCTCTTGATTTCCGACGTATGCCATCTCTCTTGGGTTTTAATCCGATTGAGAGTTAACCCCACTCTGATACCAATTGTTAAGATCAAGAGCACTAAGGGGGGGGTGGGGTGGGGGGGGGGGTGAATTAGTGCAGTGGAAAACTTTCAATGATTTAAAATGATGTTTGTACGATAAAAATGATTTCTGTATGAAAGCCAATTCGAAAATTACTTTAACTTAAGATCAAGCGAAGTGCAGTTAAAGTAAAATATGGAGGCAGTTGCAGTTAAGAGGCAGTTGCAATTGAACCCTCGGCGATGCTTCGGCGGACTTTTGGCAAACTCCTGGACTTGCGATGATCCACTTGGCGAGTTCCGATGAGCTTCTTTGGCAAGCTCCTGGACTTCTCAGATTTGTTCCCGTAGAACCTCCGACGACCGTCTGGACTTTCGTCGAACTCTCGAACTCCCAACGTGATCATAGTCTTGACTCTGGCGCAACTCCTATTACATGTCTTACTTTCATCGTAGTTAATCCTCGCATTTATCTCAACAAATGGATTAGATAACAAATGAAAATTGACTTCATCATCAAAATCCGAGATTCAACATTAGCGAGTTCCGACGAGCTTCTTTAGCAAGCTCTTGGACTTCTCGGATTTGTTCCCGTAGAACCTCCAATGATCGTCCGGACTTCCGTCGAACTCTCGAACCCCCAACGTGATCATGGTCTTGACTTCGGCGCAACTCCTACTGCATGACTTACTTCCATCATAGTTAATCCTACACACTTATCTCAACATATGAATTAGATAACAAATGACAATTGACTTCATCATCAAAATCTGAGATTCAATAATCTCCCCCTTTTTGATGATGACAATCAATTGATAACGGGGTTAACCTTAACTCCCCCTATCTATATGCCATACTTGAGATAAGTCATTCTTGAATTCAAAGCCTTTGAATTCAAGAGACATATTGATAAGTTAAGATCGTTTAACCTTATCAATACTCCCATCATGATTCCTATCATGATGTATCTCTCTGAAAATGATGTCAAGACTTGACATCCATTTTCAAGTTTTACATTTCAAATATGAATGATTGTAATCATAGCAATTCATCATATGGTAAGATATCAATATATAAAATTGTGATGTAAGTTCTTGATATCTTAACATGATACAAACATTTCAAGTGTTTAGCAATCATCATATTGCAAGATATCAACATATAAAATTGTGATGTAAGTTCTTGATATCTTAACATAATGCAAACATTTCAAAGCGTTTAGCAATCATAGCATTTCATTACATGGCAAGATATCAATATGTAAAATTATGATATAAGTTCTTGATATCTTAACATGATACAAACATTTCAAGTGTTTAGCAATTATAGCATTTCTCACATGGCAAGATCAATATGTAAAATTGCAATGTAAGTTTTCAAAGCGTTAGCAATCATAGCATTTCATTACATGGCAAGATATCAATATGTAAAATTTATGATATAAGTTCTTGATATCTTAACATGATACAAACATTTCAAGTGTTTAGCAATTATAGCATTTTCCTCACATGGCAAGATATCAATATGTAAATTGCAATGTAAGTTCTTGATATCTTAACATAGTGTAAATATGGCATAGTGGAAATATGACAATCATAACTATTATCAATTTACCATATTTTTTGATGTAAGCTTTTGTTATCTTAACTAATTCAAATATGGCACTGATAGCTATTATCAATTTACCATATATTTCTCCCCCTTTGTCATCAACAAAAGGAGAGCTATTTAAGCAAATTTTAAACATAAGTGCGGGTAAAGATTCATTCCATAACTAGGTTTATGTCATTTTTCAACAATGAGTGATAGGATACCAATTATACAAACATCTCAAGGAAAACATGACATGGAGATAGCTTTCATTACTTCTTCCTTTTTATTTGTTATTATCTTTTTGCATTAAGGAGGAAAGCCATTCAAATGAAGTTAAAATTGATAAAAGATTTAAATCACGTTTCATTTTTACAAGGATCAAGATATGTATGTGAATCGAATCCTTGCTAGTAAAAAAGGTCTTCCTTTTTCAAGAAGGAATTTATAAGAAAGAATCATTTCATCAAATCCATTTCTCGAAAAAAGATATTTTTCACACTATAAGTCTATGAGAGATGCATTTGTTAATTGATTCTATATGTCAAAAATCAATGATATGAATTAAACTCTATATGACATATACTTATGAAAGCTGTATTAAGTCCGAAAGAGAATGTATCGTTAGGATCAAGAAAATCCAAAAATAAAATTTAATACTTTCATGCATTCGGACAAGGTTTTGCTATAGATTTTCAAACACAATCATGATGATAAAACATGCTTATTATCATGGAAATTTTTATATCCAAAACACATAATTTCCAACTTGTTATTAAGGCATGTAATAGTGTAAAATTCTCATCATAGCAATTAAATGAATAAATTAAGAACGTCCAAAAAATAAGTTCATGCATTCGAACACATTTTTGCTATAGTTCTTTTTATGAAGATAAAACATACTCATCAACATGGAAACCAAGGCACAAGATTTTCAAAGTAAGCATGTTATAAAAACATTCAATTTCAACATGAAATTTAAGTGATTAAGGAAAATCCGAAAATGAGTAACGTAAAGAGATTCAAGGAAAATTCGAAAATGATGTTCAATCTACATTAATATTCCTAACTCTGCATATGCTCACCATCAAGTAAAACATATTAAGGATTAGTAGTCATCAAGGCAAGGGGCATTGTGAGCATAAAGAGTTTGCAACAACATAGTTTTTACATCATGACAAGAAAAAATTATGTCCACATTTACATATATATGCTCATTCAGGAGGTGAAAAATTAAGATGCCTAAATAAGGAGTCAAATTGTCGATGAATTTACTGTAGCTCAGATAGGATTTGATCTTGGCGATGTTCAAGCCGATCTTGTCTTTGTTCAAACCGATCTTGTCTTTGTTCAAAGCGATCTATCCGAATCCCTATGTCTTCGATAGATGATGCAGGAGCTTGCTCAAATGGATGTGTTTCCTCAAAGGGACCAGTCGGAGGAGATTGAGTACCCCTAAAGATTGGTGTTTCTGGTTCTGGTTCTGGTTGAGGGGGATCGGTTCCTCTAGGCATTCTAACCCAGATACCATTTCTAAATATACATCTCATTCGATGAAGTAGATTTTTATTTATGATGCTAAATCTATCTACCTTTATAACCTCTTCGTTGGATAGTATTGCAATATCATAGGCATTAAGTATTCTAGTGATTATGCCACCATATGGAAGCATCATATCCCTTTTTGATATTTCTATCATGTTTTGTTGGATAAGGTAACCAAAACAGTTGTTATATCCTTTTATGGTCCAGTACATGGTTCCTAGTTCCATTTGACTCACTTCATCATGATGGTATTGTTTAGGGAGAATGATGCTAATTAAAATGTGATGAAGTATTTTGATGTTTAATGGTAATAGATGTTCACAACTTTTAGGAAGTACCATTAAGTTAGGATTGCCAAAAATTATTCCTAAGGCATCAATATAAGTGGTCCCAATTGTTTCATCGTCCCATTATCCTCTAAAATAACAACATTTTTCTTTCGCCGGGATGCCTATTATGTCGCAAATAGATCTATCTGTAATGAATATATGATGTCCTAAAAGATAGGTAGACATTCTTTCTTCTTCATCTACATGTAGATTGTTATAAAACAACCTAACAAGTCTAGGGTAGATTGGTTCATTTATTTGTAGGATTGGAAGTAGGTTTGGATTTGCAAACCATTGAATAGGTTCTAAGTTACTTAGTTCATCTAAGTCAACATATTTTCCCTTATGAACATGTCTAAATTCTATGGAAGCAAATTTTTGGGCATGTAGATTTGAATCAAAAAGTGTGGAATCAAAGTTTTCTTCTAATCTCTTCTTCCCTTTGTCCCTAGAGGATCTTCTAGAGCCCATAACTACTGTTATTTAAGAAGATAGTAATGAGCAAGAGTAAATGACACAAAACAGAAATCAAAATCCTCTTAGAGAATACCTTAGTTGAGATCTTCAAGAGAATGCATGATTGATTCTTGATCTTGCACGAATGGGTAGTTTTTGGGCAACTAAAGGGGAGGAATGGAGGTGGAGAAGAGTTAGAGCTGCTAGGAGGAGAAGAGAGTGAGTTGGGGTCGGTTCTACCACCGACCCTAGCTCGGTTTAAAAGGGGCAGAGTTGCGGGCAATGGCACCGCTGGCTAGGCGGTGCAACCGCTTGCTACCCGTGACAACTGGCGGTGCTACCGCCAGTTAGGCGGTGCCACTGCCAACAGGCGGTGAGCACTGCTTTGAAGGCTGTGTGGGCTGATTTGGATGTTTTTTGTTTGAGGAGAATTTTACCAACTTTAATTACGTAATTACGTAAGAGTTTCCATCTCAAGATGAGAAATTTTGTAAGTTCATGATAGATCTTGTGAAGAGCATGCTTTACTTCAAATGTCGTATACAATTTTTGACATGTTCATGACTTATTATTTTGTAAGCTTCACTAGTTCATGACAAACTTGGCTTGCTAGGCGTAGGTTCATGATATAGTTAGATCGGAAAATAAAGAAGGAATGAATCCGATGAATTCGGAAATCCAAAGGAGAATTATGAGTTCCAAAATTTGAGGGATCAAACAGGATTGTATCAGTATCACTCTGTAATTGGTAGTATAAATTCTACTAATCCTCTTTTTATCATTTAGGCTAGAGAGCATCACGAGTTTTTTAGATCTCGGACCATGAATATTAAGTGCCCAAAAAGCACGATATTATCTCTTACTCCTAGCTTGTGATGGTCTATATTTCTACAAGAAAGGATGATTTTTATGTACCCATTTACTTTTGGGTGCCTTAAAAACTGATCTATATTGTTTATCATGTTGCATAGAATTTATTATAGTTCCTTTAGGAACCCAAATCAGTTTGTTCGAACTAATTTTCTTAAATAGACAATGATAAATTTTATGTCCATGTTTGCAACATAAGTTGCATTTGCTTTGGTGCCGAACATGTAGGATAGGGCCTTTAATGAAGGTGGTTGGATTTTGGTGAGGATTTCTCACAAATCCGATTTCACTTCTTTTAGGAACGTAAACCTTATTTGTAAGGATCATGTTCAAAGACTTGCTACCAACCTCGAATTTCTTCAAGGAGTCCTTAAGTAGCAAGTTCTCCTTTTGGAGAGTTTCTAGATCATGACATTTTTTACATGGCGCTAAACTATTATGATATTTAGTTTTAAATTTATCAAAATTATGAATAAGACTATCATGCTCATTTTTTAGCAATTTATATTTTCTACTGATTGTTTTGCATTCATCAAATAAGTCATGGATGGAATTTAATAATTCATCAAACGATAAATCTGCATCAATTAAATTCGTTACCTCCTCTCTGATGGCCATTAGGGTGTAATGAGTAACTTGCTCGGTGTTGGACTCCACTTCTTCGGATGCACTTGAGTCATCCTACGTTGCTTTGAGCGCCTTCTTCTTTGGTGTTCTTTTCTTGGCTTGGAGACAATCACTTTTGTAGTGTCTCAGCTTCTTGCATTCGTAGCAAATAACTTGATCCTTTTTGGGTTCAAATTTATTTTTTGTATCATTTTTAAACTTGTTTCTTTTAATAAATTTTTTGAATTTCCTTGTTAAAAGTGCTAAGTCATCGTCACAGTCTTCATCACTTGAGTTTTCTCTCAAGTGGTCTTCTAGAGTTCTAAGTGCCATATACTTCCTGTTCTTTGGAAGGATGTCTTCTTGCTCTTCATGAGCTTTACAAGTCATTTCGTAGGTCATTAATGACCCAATTAATTCTTCAAGAGGGAAGTTGTTTAAATCTTTAGCCTATTAAATAGTAGTGACTTTAGGGTCCCAACTCTTAGAAATGGATCTTAGAATCTTATTTATGAGCTCAAAATCTGAAAAACTTTTGCCGAGTCCTTTTAGACTATTGACAACATCCTTGAAATAGGTGTACATGTCGCCTATGGTCTCGCTTGGTTTCATTCGAAAAAGTTCAAAAGAATATATCAAAAGATTGATTTTTGACTCTTTCACTCTACTTGTGCCTTCGTGAGTCACTTCGAGTGTATACCAAATATCAAATGCGGTTTCATAAACCGAAACACGATTGAACTCGTTTTTATCGAGTGGGGGCACCCACGGGCTGCCAGCCCTGTCGGCCGCAAGCCTGCTGCATGCAGGCCACCGCCCGGCTACTGCAGGCGCAGCGCCTACGCATGCACCGGCGCTGCGCTGCCTGCGGTTGCACGCACGTAGATCGAGGGAAGCAATAGCTGTTGCCCTTTCTCGCTTTTGCGTCAATGATTTTGACATCAAAATTCTTCCTAAACACAACACACGCAGTTCAAAACCCAATCATTCGCACGAACAACCTGGCTCTAATACCACTATTGGGAAATCTTGGGGGTGACATCACATGCGCAGCGGAAGATCAAGAAAAACAAAATCTCCAATTTCCCAAAAGGATGTTCATCGTTGTGCAAAGATTGGTGCACATAAATCCATGAAACAAACTACGTATAAGATAAATTATGTTACCTAGGGAGATCGTATATCCATGTTTCCTTGCAGATCTCTAGGAGAGGATGAAGGAGGTCAAGCGTCCTCCTCTCTAGTGGTGATCCACACAGTAGGGTTACGACGACGCTCCTCAAAAACTCCAGGCCAACTCTGAGGTAGAGAGGGGGAGGAGAATAGGAGAGGCAAGCAAAGACTCTAGCCTATGAAGCTCTGAATCCCTCCTATTTATAGAGGCCCCCTATCAAACCCTAATAGATCCTCCCCTAATGGGTATTGGATCTGCATCCAATTATCCAAGCCTTTTAGATTAGTGGATCAATATCCAATAATCTCTCATGGGCTTTTATTGGATCTCGTCCATGGGATCCAATAATTCAAGGGCTTATTGGATATCCAATAAGATAGGGGCTCCGGTGGATATCTCATATCCGAACCTCTACTCATCGCAACGCCTACCATATGTGTGTGACCCTCTAGGCCCAATATCGAGTTGGCCATGAGTCATAGCTGTCAGAACTCCTTTTGGCTCAGTGAATTATTATCTCTATAATAATTCACTCGACTCATTGATTACGGGCGTACTAGGCCACTACGCCGTAGTCCCCAGACGATAGAGGGAAATCCAATCCATTGGACCTGTCTGTCCTCAGTTACTGTGTACCTATAGTCTCTCATCCATCTAATATCCCAGAGACCGTATATCGGGCATGGTGTTGTCAGACCCATATGATTTCTACTCGAGTCTCGCTCTAATCGGATTCTTCGGGAGAACTCTTTCTCTCTCAACCCGAATGAGGCCAGGGATTTGTCTGAGCAAGAACACATAGGATATTCCTCTCATGACGCCGAGAGTGAATAATCCTCTATTGACACTCAATAGCCATCGTAAGGTCGACTGCCACTTCCAATGACCAACTGTACTAGATCTGGAACAACCAAACCTATAAGTCTGGTATCAAAGAGTGGAGCAGTCATACAGGACATCCTTGGTGTCTCAAGTCTAAGGACCAGATACACCATTAGGACTACGGAATCACTGTCTGATAATAAGGCATCATCAACCATCCAGTATTCCGTAAGCGGATCAATCAGTGAACTCATTCTCCAATGAGCACCTGTACTGTATCCCTAGTGTCCCCACATGAGCAGCTATGAAACCAACTGCATCCATCATATGGACGGGTATATAGCACACCAGTCTGTCCGGTTATCACGATGTCCCTCTCAAGTAACCTATGACCGGGATTATTTAGAATCTATGTTTAAAGGTGAATCGGTCTCATTATCGTGATCTCATCACGATCCGATTCCCATTGCGCAGATCCAAGGACATCACAATATATACATGCAATAGACAATATATAAAGTGATAAATGCCAAAATATAATAAGCAAAAAAGATTCTGTGTCAAGTCACACGTGCCATCACTCACGTGATTGGCTTGCTAGGCACCTATGACTAGCAGTACCACTGCTTAGCACCTTAACAAGGGCGGTATAACTGCCTAGACTAGCGGTACCATCGCCTAACATAGTCTCGAAGACTATGCCATGATGGTGAGACTTCTTTGGGCATTGTTTGGGCCTCTTATTGGGCCTAACACAGTTCTTACATAGGCCTAGCTGGCCCCTAATTGGGTTGGCCCAAATCCAATCCCAATTACGAGCTAACTACGATTCCTAAGACATATTCTAAGCTAAACAAATCTCTATGTCAATTCTTCTAGTGAGCTTTTGGCGATCTTCCGGCGAACCTCCAATGAACTCTTGGCAATGTTCTGGCGGACTCCCGGCAAGCTCCTAGACTTCACAATGATCTTCTTGGCGAGTTCCGTCGAGCTTTTCTGGCATGCTCCGCGACTTCTCGGCTGGTTCCCGCAGAACTTCCGACGAACGTCCGGACTTCTAACGAACTCTCGAACTCCCAATATGATCGCGTCCTTGACTCCGGGACTTCATTTTGCTCCATGCCTTGCCATCGTAATTAATCCTGCACATGTAAAATATACTTTGATCTAGACAATTAATACTAAGCATTAATCACATTGTCCGGTCATGTCATTAGTCTCTCGATGCTTCGTCCAATTCTTCGGCACATCGTCCTCTCTTACGGCCTATTACCTAATCGGCCAATTGACTCCACAACTCTGATATTCTTGGAACAATATCCACTCTTCTTGGCCCGATGCCCAAATCCATGGCCCGAAGCCTTCTATCGATACATCAACCGATCCACCGGCCCGATGTCCAATCTTTTGACATGTTCCTCCGGCCCAACATGATTTTTCCTACTTTAATTGTCTCATCCTAATCGAAGCATCCTACGTCACTCAAAACGTAGATTAAAACATAAACACAATTAATTGGTTTCATCATGAAAATCTGAGATTCAACAATTTCTCCCGTTTCGATGATGACAACCAATTGATGACGGAGTTAACCTTAACTCTCGGAGTTTAAATAAACTCCCCCTATCAATATACCATATTGATAGAAACTCTTAGATTTAAAAATCCAAGCAACATGTTATAGTCAAATCATGCATGACATCAACATACTTCTCTCCCTTTGTCATCAACAAAAAGGAGAAGTCCAACTATTCATATGTTTAGAAGTACATGTTCAAATCATTGCATATTAAACATAATTTCCAATTTGATCATTATGCAAGATAGCCATAATTAAAGATGTGCAAGTTTAGCATTTTTGCTTCTTGAGATAGGCAAGATAACACTTCTTTATAATGTTCAAGATAGCAAGTTCTACATCATGCAAGCTAGCAAATTAGAGATGTTCAAGAAAGCAACTCTTGCTTCTTGAAATATGCAAGTTGCAAGCTAGCAAATTTTTGATTCCTTTACAATGTTTGAGCTAGCAATTTTGCCACCGTTGCAAAGTGCAAGTTAGCATGTTTTGCATCTTGAGATAGGCAAGCTAGTGATGTTCAAGATAGTAAGCTCTTTCTTCTCTTTTGAGAAGTGTCATTTTTGCTTCCTTTGCAAAGTGCAAGCTAGCAAAATTTTACATTATTTTACAATATGCAAGCTAGCAATTTGGCAAGTGTTACTTCTCTTTGAAGTATGAAGGCTAGCAAAATTTTGAAAAATAATGCAAGATAACAAGCTAGAAAGATACAATGTTTTACATGAAGCATGCTACATGAAGTACGTTTGCATCTTCTCTTTAGATGTGCTAGCAAGTTTAGGTGATGTTTAAGATAGCAAGTTTTACATCTTCTTGACTTGTGCAAGCTAGCTCTCTCCCCCTTTGTCATTGTCAAAAAGAAGGAAAGAATACAACTTTGTATCTCTTTTTCCCTTTATAACAATTTTCAAATCATGACAAAGATAAGTAATCATTCTTATTTCAAAATGTCATGATTGAGATAAACCTTGAATTAAAATCAAAGCAATTTTAATCATGATTCACATTATATGCAATACGTCACATACATCATCAAAATAAAAAGCATAAGTATTGCATGCATCATTTCACATCATAAATATTTCATATCATGATGGTGCCAATTTTGTCAAATTATATCCTAGCATGCATGATCAAAACTTCTCATTTGCATACATCAAAATAAATTCATGAATATTTCATGCATTCATATCATCATAAAGAATATCAAGAAGAATTAATTGGGTGATGAGTACAAGGGGTTATACAAAAATAAGTCATATCATGAGAGATAAGATCATGTAAATACCAAAAGACATGATTCATATATTAAATCTCCTCTCAAATAATCAAAAGAAAATTGTAGGAGTACAAAGAAGAGATCTTGATTAAAAAAAAATCAAGAAATAAATCCAAGAACTCACAAGAAAAATCATGATTTATTAGAAAATCTCCTCTTAAGAAAATGCCAAGTAGAATCATAGGAGAACGATTAATAAAAAATGTTGATTCATAACATATCTTTCAAGTTATAATCAATTCATGAATACTAAAAGAACATCCATGATTCATTTGGATAATTTTTCTCTTTTGTAAATGATAAAAAGAAGCATAGGAGAAAAAAAATTTTGATTCATAAATCTCAAGAACATTTGAAAGATTTGGATAATGGGTCATTCAAATTTAACTCATCAAAATCATTAAAATCTCAACATTACCTTCAAGAGATTCAAAATGGCATACATGGATTTATCATAATAATCATCAAGATCAATAAGATAGAGAAAAATAATTTTCAAGAAAAATATTTTCCTCTTTTTAGTTGTTTCAATTCATATGATTTTATTTCATTTATGCCAAATAAAAACATGTATCAATGTTTAGGATCGAAAAATGAATTATGTCATAAAAACCATCCATCCTTCCTAAAATCGAAAAAGCCACTTTTATTACCATGAAAGTCGATAATCCATAAATCTCTAGAATCATCATGCATAATTTTGAAAAATAAACTCATTAAGCATGATTTTAAATCATCATTACATTATTTCATCAAGCATGATTTCGTAAAGTATTTTCAATTAAATACGAAGATCATCAAGATACACATTATCACTTTATCACATCATTAAAACATCTAGCATGATTTAAGTCTAACATTATGTTCCTTTATCATTGCAGTTTTCATGATTATTTTAAAAATTACCAGCATGATAAACATGATTCTAATTCGTTAGCATTTTTATTATATTATTTAAACATGCAATTTTCAAGAAAATTAATTCTATAAAAAAAAAACATCATGGAAAACATCATGTAATTTCGAAATAAATTAAGGGGGTTTCGATTACCTCCTCGTCGAATGCTGTTAAGGCGTAGTTTGCCACCTCACCTTTCTTGATTTTCTCCTTGTCTTTGGAAGAGCTCGATTCATCCCAATTTTTGTTCTTCTTCTTGCGTTCAAAATAAGTAGTTGTATTTTTTTTGTTTTTAAATTTTTGTTTCATAATTTTCATTGGAAGTTCAAGTTCACCATCACTTGAGCTTATGCTCGAGTGGTCTTCAAATGTTCTATGTCCCAAATCCTTCCTGTTCTTTGGAAGGTGGTTTTGTTTATCATGTTTATCATGTGTATTGTACACTATTTCATATGTCATCAATGTATCGATAAGTTCTTCAAGTAAAAAAATATTTAAATTTTGTTAACGAGTTCAAAATTTGAAAAGTTTTTACCAAGTGCTTTTAGACTATTGACGACATCCGTAAAATGGGTGTACATGTCTTCAATAGTCTCTCTTGGTTCCATACAAAACTTCTCAAAATCGTGCATCAAAAAATTTACTTTAGAATCTTTTACACTACTTGTGTTTTCATGTGTGATTTCAAGAGTGAGCCAAATATTGAAAGTCGTTTCGCACAAAGAAACTTGATTAAACTCTGTTTTATCTTAGGCGTAAAATAAGGCATTCATAGCCTTTGCATTTAGAGAAAACGTCTTCTTCTCCAAATCATTCCAATTGTTCATTGGAAGAGAAGACATTTCAAATCCGTTTTCGACTATGTGCCACAAATCGAGATTTAATGAAAGCAAGAAAACTCTCATTCGAGTTTTCTAATAAGTATAGTTTGTCCTATTGAAAAAAGGAGGACGAATGAGAGAGACCCTCTTGAAAGTCGAAAAGAGCCATTTTTATTTGGGTGTCAAACCAAGTTATAAAATTGTGGCTCTGATACCAATTGTTAGGATCGGGGTCGGCACTAAGAGGGGGGGTGAATTAGTGCAGCGGTAAAATAACGTCGGTTTAAAAACTTTTGTACGATAAAAACTATTTTCGACAAAAAGCCTTTCGTAAAGATAATAACTTTGAAAGTGTATTCGTAAAGATAGCTTGAAAGTAATAAGCACTTAAAGAGGTTTGCAGTAAGGTAATAGCAAGAATAAATGCAAACCAGAGAAGATGGCAATTTATAGTGGTTCGGTCAATCATGACCTACATCCACTCCTCCGATTCCTCTTCCGTTGAGGCCATCGGCATCTACTCGAGGCCTTCCTTCAATAGGCAAAGGCCAACCACCTTTTACAACTCAATTCTCCTTTTACCGGGTTTAGGAGATAACCCTTACACCCCACTCTCCTCTCTCAATCTATTCTAACACTTAGAACTTTGAGAGGAGCTCATACAAGATTGCAGCAGTATTTCTATACTTTTTCTCTCTCAATACTTATGTGCTTTAACCAGGGATGGGAAGGGTATTTATAGGCTTCAAGTTGATTCAAACTTAGAGCCTAAATCTTTCTCACCCTGGGTTCCTCGGGCACGGGCGGTACCACCGCTTGTGTTGACCACTTCCCAGTGTCAGTTTGACTAACTATCCTGGGTGGTACCACCACCCAAGTCTAGTGGTACCACTACCTAGGGGCTAGTGCTGGGCGGTACCACCGTCGAGACTGGTGGTACCACCGTCGAGACTGGTGGTACCACCGTCGAGACTGGTGGTACCACCGCCTGACATAGTCTCGAAGACTGTGCCATAATGGTGAGACTTATTTGGGCACTGTTTGGGCCTCTTGTTGAGCCCAACATAGTTCTTACATGGGCCTAGCTGGCCCCTAATTGGGTTGGCCCAAATCCAATCCCAATTACATGCTAACTACGATTCCTAAGACATATTGTCAGCTAAACAAATCCCTATGCCAATTCTTCTAGCGAGCTTCCGGCGATCTTCCAGCGAACCTCCGACAAACTCTCGACAATTTTCCGGAGGACTCCCAGCAAGCTCCTAGACTTCACGACAATCTTCTTGGCGAGTTCCGTCGAGCTTCTCTGGCAAGCTTCGCGACTTCTCGGCTAGTTCCCGTAGAACTTCCGACGAACATCCGGACTTCCAACGAACTCTCAAACTCCCAACGTGATCGCATCCTTAACTCCGGGACTTTATTTTGCTCCATGCCTTGCCATCGTAGTTAATCCTGCATATGTAAAACATACTTTGATCTAGACAATTAATACTAAGCATTAATCATGTTGTTTGGTCATGTCATTGGTCTCTCGATGCTTCGTCTGATTCTTCGGCACATTGTCCTCTCTTGTGGCCTATTGCCCAATCGGCCAATTGACTCCGCAACTTCGATATTCTTGGCGCAATGTCCGCTCTTCTTGGCCTAATGTCCGAATCCATGGCCCGAAGCCTTCTATCGAAACGTCGACTGATCCACCAGCCCAACGTCCAATCTTCTAACATGTTCCTCCGGCCCAACATGATTTTTCCTACTTTAGTTGTCTCATCTTGATCGAAGCATCCTGCGTCACTCAAAACGGAGATTAAAATATAAATATAATTAATTGGTTTCATCATCAAAATCTGAGATTCGACAGAGTGAACATGTCAGAATATTAGATGTCAGGTTGGAGGAATGGTCGATGTGTCAGTAAAAGGCTTTGAGCCAAAAATTCGGGCATCGAGCCTAGAAGAGCGGACATTGCGCTAAGAAGATTGGAGTTGCAAAGGCCAACATGCTAATTAGGCAAATGTTGCAAAAGAGAACAATGCATCGAAGGATTGGATGAAGCGTTAGAAGAACCAATGACATGTCAGACAACACACAATTAGTGCTTGTAATAATTTGCCTAGATCGAGTTAGTTTAGGCCTAATTGAGTAGGTATTAGGGTGAAACAATGCCAACTCAATTAAAAGTTAATTGGGCCTAAATTGGGAGTGATTTGGGCTCATTATGAGGCCCATTCAATGACCCAAATGTTGGGTCAAGTAGTGGTAATGCTAGAACAAGCGATAGAACTGCCTGTGAGTTGGAAAACTAAAAAAACTCAGTCTCCAAGGCTATTAGGAGGTGGTACCATTAGTTTGGGCAATGATACCACCTAGACATAATCTCCTAGGTGGTAGTACGACCAAATTGGGTGGTGGTACCACCCAGTGTCAGGCTGCAGGCGGTGGTACCGCCCATGCTTTGAAATCTCGGGGGTTTAAATTTTCGGCTCCAAATTTGAATTCATTTGGGGCCTATAAATACCCTAGCTATTCCTTCATAGACTAATAAGAAAGGTGATAAAAAACTCTATGGTTTTAAGTTGAAAACCTTTATAAAGTGTAGAGTCCCTCCTCTTAAAGTTTAGAGACCATTCTAAGGGAGAGTGTGAGGGAAGCTTTGTAAAAAGGGGTTATAAAGGTTCTCTCCTAAGCCTACAAAAGAAGAATAGAGTTGTAAGAATGTGGTTGGTCTTCTCCTATTGAAGGAAGACCCTTAATAGATGCCTATGGCCTCGATGGAAGAGGAATCGGTGGAGTGGATGTAGGTCACTATGACCGAACCACTATAAAATGGTTTACATTTCTATTTTGCTATTTATCTTTATTACAAACCTCTTTACTTCCTTATTACTTTTGCTCCATATCCTTCCGAATGTATTTCAAGTTAATATCATTTCCTAAATCAGTTTTAATTGAATGAAATATATTTGGACTGACGTTTTTAATCCGCTGTACTAATTCACCCCCCCCCCCCCCCCCCCTTAGTACCGACTCGTTTCTAATAAAAAACTGCATATATTAAAGATTGTGTTACCTAGGGAGATTGGATATCCCTAAATCCTTGCATATCTTTATGAGAGGGTGAAGGAGGTCAAGTATCTACCTCTCTAGTAGTGATCCACACAGTAGGGCTACGACGATGCTCCTCAAACTCCAAGCCTGCTATTTGAGGAGGAGAAGGGGAGGAGAATAGCAGAGGAAACCCAAAAATCTCTAGCCAATGAACCATTGGTTCTCTCATATTTATAGAGGTCCCATGTCCACTTAACCTTAATGGATCCTACCCTATTGTGTATTAGATCTCTATCCAATAATCTCTTATTGGCTCTTATTGGATCTCATCCATAGGATCCAATAATTCAGGGGCTTATTGGATATCCAATAAGATAGGGACTTCAACGGATATCTCATATTTGTACCTCTGCTCATCGTAACGCCTACCATATGTGTATGCTCATCTAGGCCCAATATCGAGTTGGTCGTGAGTCATATCTGTCAGAACTCTTTCTAGCTCAATGAATTATTATCTCCATAATAATTCACTCAACTCATCGACTACAAATGTGCTAGGCCACTATGTTGCAGTCCCCAAACGATACATGGGAATCCAATCCATTGAACCTGTCTATCCTCATTTGTCATATACCTATAGTCCCCCATCTATCTAATATCCCAAAGACCATATACTATACCGAGTATGGTGCTGTCAGACCCATACTGTTTCTACTCGAGTCACACTTTAATCAGATTCTCCTGAAGAACTCTTTCTCTCTCGACCATATACCGAGTATGGTGCTGTCAGACCCATACTGTTTCTACTCGAGTCACACTTTAATCAGATTCTCCTGAAGAACTCTTTCTAGCTCAATGAATTATTATCTCCATAATAATTCACTCAACTCATCGACTACAAATGTGCTAGGCCACTATGTTGCAGTCCCCAAACGATACATGGGAATCCAATCCATTGAACCTGTCTATCCTCATTTGTCATATACCTATAGTCCCCCATCTATCTAATATCCCAAAGACCATATACCGAGTATGGTGCTGTCAGACCCATACTGTTTCTACTCGAGTCACACTTTAATCAGATTCTCCTGAAGAACTCTTTCTAGCTCAATGAATTATTATCTCCATAATAATTCACTCAACTCATCGACTACAAATGTGCTAGGCCACTATGTTGCAGTCCCCAAACGATACATGGGAATCCAATCCATTGAACCTGTCTATCCTCATTTGTCATATACCTATAGTCCCCCATCTATCTAGTTGGCTACCACTCCCGATGACCGGTTGTGCTAGATTTGGAACCTCCAGACCTATAAGTTTGGTATCAAAGAATTGAGTACTCATACAAGACATCCTTGGTATCTCAAGTCTAAGGATTAGATACACCACTAGGACTACGGAATCGCTGTTTGACAATAAAGCATCATTAACCATTCAGCATTTCATAAGCAAGTCAATTAGTAAACTCATTCCCCAATGAGCACTTGTACTATATCACTAGTGTCCCCACATGACCAGCTCTGAGACTAGTTGCATCTATTATATGGATGGGTATACACACTAGTCTATCTAGTTATCTTAATGTCTCTCTCGAGTAACCTATGACCGGCTCGAGTAACCTATGACCGGGATTATTCATGATCTATGTTTAAAGGGGAATCGGTCTTATTATTATGATCTCATTGTGATCCGATTCCCATTGCATAGTGTTAAATCTTAGATTTTGATGATGAAATCAATTGATACTATTTATGATTTGATCTATGTTTTGAGTGACGTAGAAAGCTTCGATCTGGGAGAGACAATTAAAGCAGGAAGAATCATGTTGAGCCGGAGAAAAATATGTTAGAAGATTAGACGTCGAGCCAAAGGATCGGTCGACATATTGGTAGAAGCCTTTTGGCCATGGATTTGGGCATTAGGCTAAGAAGAACAGAAATTACGCTAAGAAAATTGGAGTTGTGGAGGTCAAATAATCGATTGTGCAATAGGCCATAAGAGAGGACGATGCGCCAAATAATCGGATAAGGCGTCGATGAACCAATGACATGATCGAACAACATTTGATTAGTTTTGTAATAATTGTCTAGATCAAAGTAGGTTTTAAGTGTGTAGGACTAACTATGATAGCGATCAAGGCATAAAGCAAAATGAAGTCCCGGAGTCAAGAACAAGATTTCGTTGGGAGTTCATCGGAAGTTCTGCTAGAATTGATTAAGAAGTCTAGGAGCTTACCAAAGAAGCTCATCAGAACTCGCTAAGAAGATCATCGTGAAGTCCAAGAGTTTACCGAGAGTCCGCTAGAACATTGCCGAGAGATCGTCGGAAGTTCGTCGAAAGATCGCTAGAAGAAATCTAGACTTACGGACTTATTTAGCTTAGTAAATGTTTTCGAATTCATAGTTAGCACATAATTGGGTTGGAATTGGGTCAACTTAATTAGAGGTCAATTAGGCCCAAGTTTGGGCTATGTTGGACCAAGTGAAAGGCCCAAACAATGACCCAATAGGTGGAATCGTTATGGCATAGTCTTTGAGATTATGTGAAGCGGTGGTACCACCCAAACTCAATCTCCAAGACTATCAAGCGGTGGTACCATCAGTTTGGGCGGTAGTATCACCCAGTCATAATCTCCCAAGCAGTAGAATCGCCAGATTGGGTGATGGTACCGCCAAGTGTTAGGCTGCAGGCGGTGGTACCGCTCGTATCCCGAAATCTCAGGGATTTGAATTTTGGCTCCAAGTTTTGAAGCCATTAGGGGTCCATAAATACCCTAACTATTCCTACATCGAGTAGGAAGAAAGGTAATCAAAAACTCTATGTTTCTAAAGTTGAAAACCCTTGTAAAGTGTAGAGTCCCTCCTGCTAAACTTTAGATACCATTCTGAGGGAGAGTGTGAGGGAAGCTTTGTAAATGGGGTTTATAAAAGTTCTCTCCTAAACCTGTTAAAAGGAGAATCGAGTTGTAAGGGTAGTTAATCTTTGCCCATTGAAGAAAGATTATTAGTAGATGTCGGTGGCCTCGAAGGAAGAGGAATCGGTGGAGTAGATGTAGGTCACGATGACTGAACCACTATAAAATGGTTTGTATTTTTCTTTTGCTATTTATCTTTAGTGTAAACTACTTTACTTCCTCATTACTTTTGCTACATACCCTTCCATGCACTTTTAAAGTTAATATCTTTCTGAAATAGGTTTAATCGGAATGAAAGATTTTTGAACTGACGAGATTTTTACCGCTGCACTAATTCAACCCCTCCCCCTCCTCTTAGTACCGACTTGTTCCTAATAATTGGTATCAAAGCCATGTTATTTCTCATTTTGTTTAACACACAAGAGAAATAGCTTTTTTCGGCTTTCAAGAGGGCTTTTCTATTGTTCGTCCTCCCATGTTCAATGTGACAGACTACACTTATTGAAAAATTCGAATGAGAGTTTTCTTGCTTTCTATGGATTTGAATTTATGGAATATTATCGAAAGTGGTTTTCAAAAATTTTCTACTCCAATGAACGAATGGAATGATTTGGAGAAGAAAACTTTTTCTTTAAATGCTAGAGTTATGAATGCTCTATTTTGCACCTTAGACAAAAATGAATTCAATCGGGTTTCTACTTACGAAATGGCTTTCGATATTTGGCACAGTCTTGAAACCACACACAAAAGCATAAGTAGGGTTAGAGATTCTAAAGTTAATATTTTGATATATGATTTTGAGTTATTTCATATAGAACCAAGCGAGACTATTGGAGATATGTACACCTATTTTTCGGATGTCATTAATAGTCTAAAAGCTCTTGGTAAAAGTTTTTTGAATCTTGAACTTGTGAATAAAGTTTTATGATCACTTTCTAAAAATTGGGATTCGAAAGTAACGACAATACAATAATCAAAGAACTTGAACCATTATCTGATTGAAGAACTTATTGGGTTTTTGATGACCTATGAAATGATGTGCAATGTACATGAAAAACTCAAGAATAACCTTCTAAAGAATAAGAAGGATTTGATACTTAGAACAAAGGAAGACCACTCGAGCGAAAGCTCTAGTGATGATGAACTCGAACTTCTCACTATAAAATTTAAAAAGTTTATTAAATAAGAATTAAAGAATAAAAATGAACTTAAAATGAAGTTGCCAAAGAAGAAGAGAGCACTCAAGGTGGCTTGGAATGAATCGAGTTCATCCGAAGATAAAAAACAAACCAACAAAGGTGAGGTGGCCACTATGCCTTAACGACTTTCGACGATGAGGTAACCAAAACTCCTTTGCCTTATTTCAAATTCACTTGATGCTTTTTCGTTAGTTATTTTTAAATTAGTTAGTAACTAAAAAAATATATATATCATGCTTCTTTTTCTAGCTATTTTGAAAAAAATGATCATGACAATTGCATGTTTATGATAAAGGAACAAAATGTTAGATTTAAATCTAATGCTTGTATATCAAATAAGATTAATCTTATGAATGTTCTTAAGAAGAAATAATATGCATTTTTATTATCTCTGTATAGCTTTTCAATTTTGATTAAAGATTCCTTATGTTCAATTAAACCATGCTTAATGAGTTTATAGTTTGCAATTATGCATGCTATACCTTGAAAACTTGAAACCATGTTTGGATGTCATGCCCAATGTAATGATGCATAATAATCATGCTTAATGAGTTTATATTTTGAAATTATGAATATTGATCTTTGTGATGTATGGCTTATTGATCTTGTCGTAAAGAAAATTCTTTTTCGGTTTTAAATATTGATGCATGTTTTTATTTGACATAAAAATTTGGACATGCCTATATGAAATCAATCATATGAATTGAAACACTAAAAAGAGGAAAGCTTTCTCCTTAAAAGAATTTCTTTTTCTCTACTTTATCGATTTTTTAAAAGAGATTAATGAATCTATTTGTGTTACTTTTATTGAATCTCTTGAAAAGTGATTTTGATGACTTGGCAATTAGAAATTGAACGAGGAACAATTTGATTTCATTAGAAGAGAATTAGGCATGCTAAATCTTCCAAATGTATGAATTCCTTTCTCGGATTTCTCGGTTCTTCATAACTTGAATTTTTTTTTAAAATCAAGATCATCTTTCTACTTGCAAAAGAAGAGCCTTGATTCATGGATTTTTTATCCTTCATTTAATGATCATTTCCCATGAATTTTTCCTCACTCTTCTCATGACAGAAGAATAAGGATTTGATTTTGTATGAACATCTTGATCCTTTTAATGAATCCTTTCTCTTTGCTAAAATAGAAGCTTGATTCAATGAAACTCATTTATTATGGATTTGACTTGGTTCAATTCCTTTCATGAAATTGGTTCTTGATTTTTTTTTAGAATGAATTTCTCCCTTACTCTTCTTCCTCTTCTTCTTATCTTTTTATGACAAATGAAGGAAGAAACTTGCTAAGAAAAACCAAAAAGCTTTAAAGCAAAAATGCTAGCTTCTCATTTTTCATGCAAAGTTTTTGCTTAATTTCTCATTTTTGCTAGCTTGGATAAATTAGTGTAAAACTTACTTGACATGCTTTCAAATACTTGCATTGTTGAATGATTCTTCTTTTTTTAGATGACAAAGGGAGAGAAAATAAATAATGAATGTTTGGTACCAACAATCATGAAGTGATAAATGCTTAAAAAATATTGATTTAATGTTTGGTATTATAAATGCTTTAGTATAATGTATGATATGCCTATAGTGATGATTGATTGGTATCATGCAAGGATGAAATGTAATGGTTTGAAATTATGAATATTATATATTGAAGACTTGAAACCATGTTTTAGTATCATGCATACCCAAGTAATATTGATTTAAAAATTTATTGATTTAGTATCATGCCCAACGTAATAATGATGATGACTTGGCATTTCTTACAAGAAAACTTTATAGGGTAAGATTTATTTATTTTTATCCAAATCATGATCTTGATTTCTCGATATTTGATACATGAGATTTTTCTATGAATCAAGATCTTGTTTTTGGACTCCCATATTTCTTACTAAAAGGGCAAAGAATTATAACATTGTATTCTTCCCTTTTATTTGACAATGAAATAGGGGGAGCAAATTTTGTTAGCTTACTAGCTAGCTTGCATACTTCAAAGAGAAGTAAAAAGCTTGCTCATCTCAAAAGATGCAAAAATTTTGTCAACTTTCATGTGTAAAATTCGCTAGCTTGCATGTTCGAAAATTATATAAAACATACTAAATTTGCTAGCTTACAAATTGCATGGAGAAAGAATTGCTACAAACGCAAAAATGCTAGCTTGCATGTTTCAAGTAGATGCAAAAAACTTGCTATCTTGCATATATCAAAAGGTGTAAAAATTTTGCAAAGAAAATTACTAGCTTGCAAGATGATAAAACTTGAGATTATGTTACAATGATTTGAAATTGTATCTCAAAAAATTGAATAGTTGCACATGTCCTTTTTGTTGATGACAAAGGGGAAGAAGTTATGTTGAAGATCATGCATGGAATGATGTATTGAAAATTTGATTATGCATGATTTTATGATGCATGCAATGATGTGATAAATTGATTATTTTAATACTCATATTGTATGCAATGGTGAAATACTTATAATTTTTTTTAATTCAAAAATTCTATCGATATGACATACTGATAGGGGGAATTTGTTTAAACTCTGGGAGTTTGTTTAAACTCCATCATCAATTGGTTGTCATTATCAAAAAGGGGGAGATAGTTGAATCTCAGATTTTGATAATGAAACCAATTGATACTATTTATGATTTGATCAGCATTTGAGTGACGCAGGAAGCTTCGATCAGGGAGAGATAATTAAAGTAGGAAGAATCATGTTGGGCCGGAGAAAAACATGTCAGAAGATTGGACGTCGAGCCGAAGGATCGGTTGACGTATTGGTAGAAGGCTTCAGGCCATGGATTTGGGCATCGGGCCAAGAAGAGTGGAAATTACGCCAAGGAAATCGAAGTTATGGAGGTCAACTAACTGATTGGGCAATATAGGCCGCAAGAGAGGATGATGCACCGAAGAATCGGATGAGGTGTCGATGAACCAATGACTTGACTAGACAACATTTGATTAGCTTTGTAATAATTATTTAGATTGAAGTATGTTTTAAGTGTGCAGGATTAACTACGATAGTGATCAAGGCATAAAGAAAAATGAAGTCCCGGAGTCAAGAACGAAATTTCATTGGGAGATCGAGAGTTCGTCGGAAGTCCGAACGTTTGTCGGATGTTCTATTGGAATTGATCGAGAGATCCAGGAGCTTTCCAAAGAAGCTCATCGGAACTCGCCAAGAAGATCATCGTGATGTCTAGGAGCTTGCCGGGAGTCTATAGGAACATTGCCGAGAGATCGTCAGAAGTTCGCCGGAAGATCACCGGAAGAAACCTAGACTTACGGACTTATTTGTCTTAGTGAATGTCTAAGAATTTGTAATTAGCACATAATTGCTAGTTATATGTGCCCTGTAAGCCAATCAAGTGAGTGATGACACGTGTGACTTAAGACGCAGTCTTTTGTTTATTATATTTTGGCATTTATCACTTTATATTGCTTATTGCATATATATATATATATATATATATATATATATATATATATATATATATATATATATATATATATATATATAATGATGTCCTTGGATATGTGCAATGGAAATCAGATCGTGATGAGATCACGATAATGAGACTGATTCTAAATAATCCTAAATAATCCTGGTCATAGGTTACTTGAGAGAGACATCGAGATAACCGGACAGATTGGTATGTTGTGTACCCATCCATATGATGGATGTAGTTGGTCTTATAGCTGCTCGTGTGGCGATACTAGGGATACAATACAAGTGCTAATTAGGGAATGAGTTCACTGATTGATCTGCTTGTGGAATGCTGAATGGTTGATGAATCCTTATTGTCAAACAACGATTCTATAGTCTTAATGGTGTATCTGGTCCTTAGACTTGAGATACCAAGGATGTCTTGTTTGAGTGCTCTACTCTTTGATACCGAACTTATAGGTTTGGATGTCCTAGATCTAGCACAGCCGGTCATTGGGAGTGATAGTCAACCTTATGAGGGCTATTGAGTGTCGATAGAGGATCATCCACTCTCGGTGTCATGAGAGGAATATCCTATGTATTCTTGCCAAACAAATCCCTAGCTAGGGTCATTCGGATTAAGAGAGAAAGAGTTTTCCGAGAGAATCTGATTAGAGTGAGACTCGAGTAGAAATCGTATGGGTTTGACAGCACCATGCCCGGTATATGGTCTCTGGGATATTAGATAAATGAGGGACTATAGGTATACGGTAACTAAGGATAGATAGGTCCAATGGATTGGATTCCCCTGTATTGTTTGGGGATTGCGGCGTAGTGGCCTAGTACGATCGCAGTTGATGAGTCGAGTGAATTATTATAGAGATAATAATTTACTAAGCCAAAAGGAGTTCTGACATGTATGAGTCACGGCCAGCTCGATATTGGGCCTAGAGGTTCATACACATATGGTAGGTGTTGTGATGAGTAGAGGTTCGAATACGAGATATCCGTCGGAGCCCCTATCTTATTAGATATCTAATAAGCCCCTGAATTATTGGAACCTATGGATGAGATCCAATAAGAGCCCATGAGAGATTATTGGATAGAGATCCATTAATCTAAGAGGCTTGGGTAGTTGGATGGAGATCCAATACCCAAACGGGTAGGATCCATTAGGGTTAAGTTGACAAGGGGCCTTTATAAATAGGAGGGAATCAGTGGTTCACAAGCTAGAGCTTTTTGGTTGCCTCTCCTATTCTCCTCCCCCTCTCCACCTTAGAGTAGGCCTAAAGTTTTAAGAAGAGTCATCGTAGTCTATTGTGTGGATCACCACTAGAGAGGAGGGCGCTTGACCTCCTTCACCCTCTCTTAGAGATCTATAAGGATTCAGGGATATACGATCTCCCTAGGTAACACAATCTATCTCATATGTGGTTTTCTGTTTCGTGGATTTTTGCGTACAAATCTTCGCACGACGATAAACTTATGTTTGGGAATTGGATATTTTATTTTTTTGTTCTTTCACTGCGCATGTGATGTCATCCCATGATTTCCCATAATGAACAATAATTAGGTTGGAATTGGGCCAACTTAATTAGGGATCAATTTGGCCCAAGTTTAGGCTATGTTGGGCCAAGTGAAAGGCTCAAACAGTGACACAACAGGTGGAACCGTCATGGCACAGTCTTCGAGATTATATCAGGTGGTGGTATCATTGGTCTAGGCGATGGTACTACCCAGACTCAATCTTTGAGACTATTAAGCGGTGGTACCACCAGTTTGGGTAGTGGTACTGCCCAGTTTCAGGTTACTGGTGGTGGTACCACCCAGTGTAGGTGGTGGTACCACTCGTACTGCGAAATCTCAAGGATTTAAATTTTGGCTCCAAGTTTTAAAGCCATTTGGGGCTATAAATACCCTAGCTATTCCTACATGGAGTAGGAAGAAAGGTCATCAAAAACTCTATGTTTCTAAATTTGAAAACCCTTATAAAATGTAGAGTCCCTCCTCCTAATGTTTAGAGACCATTCTAAGGGAGAGTATGAGGGAAGCTTTGTAAAAAGGGTTTGTAAAGGTTCTCTCCTGAACCTGTCAAAAGGAGAATCGAGTTGTAAGGGTAGTTGATCTTTGCCCATTGAAGGAAGATTGTTAGTGGATGCCGGTGGCCTCGATGGAAGAGGAATCAATGGAGTGAATGTAGGCCATGATGACCGAACCACTATAAAATGATGTGCATTTTTGTTTTGCTGTTTATCTTTAGTGCAAATTGCTTTATTTCCTCATTACTTTCGCTACACACCCTTCTGTGCACTTTCAAAGTTAATATCTTTTTGAAACGAGTTTAATCAGAATGAAAGATTTTTGAACCGATGAGATTTTTACCATTGCACTAATTCACCCCCGCCCCCTTTTAGTATTGACTCCTTTCTAACACATAGATCTATGGACATCACAATATATTCAAGCAATATGCAATATAAAGTGATAAAATATCAAATAATAATAATAAGTAAAAAGATTGCATGTCAAGTCACATGTGCCAGCACTCACGTGATTAGCTTGCAGGGCACCTATGACTTGCAATCTCCCACTTGACCTAAAGTCAATCACCTATATGTCTGATCTCCATCATACCCTTGTGATGCTCAAAGAAAATATGAGATAATGGCTTTGTCAATGGATCTGTGATGTTATCTTCGATAGAACTCTTTCCACTACTACATTTCCTTAAGTCACGATCTCTTTAATATATTGGAACCTCCTCAAAACACTTCTGAGGAGACTTGAGTTTCTTTGCTTGAGTAATCACCCCGCAGTTGTCGCAATATAATGGAATCAACTCCTCGCTACCCGACATGACTCCCAGATCTGTGATGAACTTCTTCATCCAGATTCCCTCCTTTGTTGCCTCTACTATATGAATGTACTCTATCTTTGTAGTCGATTCAGTAGTAATATCTTGCTTGGAACTCTTCCAACATACTGCTCCTCCAGTTAGGGTGTACACATACCCCAAATTTGACTTGTTATCATCGATATTAGATTGGAAACTTGAGTCCATATAGCCTTCAACTTTGAGACTACTACCTCTATATACCAGTAAAAGATCCTTAGTCCTTCTCAAGTACTTAAAGATACACTTTACTACTTTCCAATACTCCAAGCTTAGATCAGTATAATACCTGCTCATGACACTCAGAGCATGTGCTATATCAAGCCTGACACATAGCATGGCATACATAATAGACCCTATCACTGAGGCATAGGGGTATCCTATCTATGTTTGCTCTTTCTTTTGGAATCTTTGTGGACATACTTCTAGAAATCGATATCCCATGTCCCATCGGTATGAGACTTCTCTTGAAATTTTTCATGCCAAACCTTTTGACAATGATGTCTATGTACTTAGATTGGGACAAGCCAAGCATTCTCTTATATCTATCTCTATAGATCAAAATCCCCAAGATATAGGATGCTTCCCCTAAGTCCTTCATGGAGATGTGTCTAAATAACCAAGCCTTTGCTATGGATAGCATTCCTACATCATTCCCAATGTTCATCCATATATAATACCAAGAAGGTGATAGCACTCCCACTTACCTTCCTATACATACAAGACTCATCTTCGTTCTTAACGAATTTATAAGATTTGATTACCTCATCAAATCTTTTGTTCTAACTTCAGGAAACTTACTTTAGTCTATAAATAGACCTAAGTAACCTTCAGGAAAGATTTCATAAAATAATGTGATTTGCGTATTAATCGGGTATTTTTTCTTTGAAGTATCTGCCAAATATGTTTTTGTAATTCCGGTCTTTTATCATGATAGGCTGGAACTATTTTCTTCTTGTCTTTTGTGATTCCTTCTATTTGATTCCTTATTGTGATTGTCTTATCAGCAAGATCTTTCATTTTTTTTTCTATGAGTAAATAATTTGTCCAATTCATAGATCGAATTTGAATGGTCGATTCGTGAATAATCTGATTATTTTTTTTTGAATCTTTTGCATTTTCATTTGGTGGTGCTTATTTGGGCAGTCCTTAGACACGAATCCCTTAGGCTGTATCATATACACCTCCTCTTTGAGGTTGCCATTGAGGAATGTAGTTTTCATGTCCATTTGCCAAGTCTCATAATCATAATGTGCTACAATAGCCAATAGAATTTAAATGAATTTTAGCATGGCTACAAGTGAGAAGGTTTTATCATAGTCAACACTTTGCCTTTGACGATACCCCTTAGCCACTAGCTTTGCTTTATAGGTCTCTACCTTTCTATCTACTCCGATCTTCTTCTTAAAGATCTACTTGCAACCGATGGGTACAATACCCTCGAGTGCATTAACTATGTTCTAAACCTTATTGGAGTACATTGAATCCATCTTAGAATTCATGGCTTCTTGCCACTTCCTGGAGTCTAAACTCATAATAACCTCCTCATAGGTTTGAGGATCAATATCGTCTCCTTTAATATGTCCCACATATCTCTTAGGAGGATGGGATACTTTGACAGAACTACGTAAAGTCAGAACTTGTGTGCTAGGTACTTAAATAGACTCGAGCTGTAGAGTGGTGCTTGAGCTAGGTTCTCTAACCTCACTCAACTCTAACATGCTCCCACTATCTTTGCTAAGAATGTGTTCCTTCTCACGGAATACCGCTCTCTTGGCTACAAAGACCTTTTAGTCCTCCGGATGATAGAAACATCACCGACAAGTTTCCTTGGGGTATCCCACGAACTTACACCACTCCATCCTCGATTCCAACTTATCAGGGTTATATCTTTTAACGTAGATAGGGCAGCCCCAAATTTTAATAACATTAAGATCGAGCTTCTTCCCTTTCTATATCTCATATGGTGTAAACACTACCGATTTAATTGGAATTCTGTTTAGAAGGTAAGTTGCGGTCTCTAAGACGTATCCCCAGAATGAGATTGGTAGGTCAACTAATCTTATTATGGACTGCACCATATTTAATAGTGTACGATTCCTCCTTTCAGATATACCATTGAGCTAAGGTATATAAGGAGGTGTCCATTAGGATAGAATCTCATGGTCCTTAAGGAACTAGGTGAACTCTATGCTCAAGTACTCACCTCCTCGATCTGATCTAAGAGTCTTGATACTCTTTCCATTATGGTTCCCCACTCCATTCTTATACTCTTTGAATTTTTCAAAGGCCTCAGACTTGAGTAATCATTAGTAAAAGTAATAA
Organism: Musa balbisiana; assembly: GCA_004837865.1. NCBI lineage: Eukaryota > Viridiplantae > Streptophyta > Magnoliopsida > Zingiberales > Musaceae > Musa > Musa balbisiana. Next base: position 9,271,374 of record CM017189.1, read on the forward strand.
AGTAAGAGTAACCACCTATGGCATGAGTTGACATAGATCCACATACATCATTATGTATGAGTTCTAACAACTCAATAGCTTTCTCTTCAATTCCACTAAAAGGAGAGTTGGTCAGTTTTCCACGAAGGCAAGGCTCACAAATTGCATATGTCTTATAGTCGAATGGATCAAGATATCTATCCTTTAGCAACTTTTGAATCATTCCCTCATGGATGTGACCTAGCCTACAATACCACAGGTATGCATTGTTCACCTCATCTCATTTCCTCTTGGACAAACTTAAATTAATGATATATGGAGCAATATCTAGCATAAACAAACTATTATACAAGATTCCTCTTACGAATCTCCAAGGCTTTGCTAGAATTTACAACAAATTGTAGATATAATAAGCAATACCAGTATCCAATACCAATGCACTATCATAAAAATTTGATAACTAGAGATTGATTATAAATATACCTGAAGCTTATCCAAACTTCTATTTCTCCCTCTCTATAAGATACTCCTTGTAGTTCCTCTTCCAATGCCTATCTTTGTCATAGTGGAAGCACTAACCTTTATCTTTTGTCAGGTCTTTCTTACCAACCTTTGCTTTACCTAGTCTGCCATTGCCTTTCTTAAGGGACTTTTCTACTTTTCTTTTCTTTCTGGTCTCACTAGTATATAGAACTGGCTTCTCTTTCTTGATAGTGCTCCTTGCCTCCCTCAACATATTTAGGACCTTAAGGAGAGTTACCTTAAGCTTGTTTATATTAAAATTCATTATAAACTGTGAAAAAGAATCTGATAGGGACTGAAGCATAAGATCCACACATAGGTTATCCTCTAGGACCATTCCTAGACATGTGACTTTCTCTGTCCACTCAATCATTTTTAGGACATGATTTTAAACCGATATCCCCTTAGTCATCCTAGCACGGAAGAGGCTCTTATATATCTCATATTGTTGAGTCATTCTCTGTTCCTCACATAGTTTGTAGACATGTCGGAGAATGGATCTAACATCCATCTTTTCATGTTGTCTTTGTAACTCAGGAGTCATGGAGCCTAACATATAACATCGAGTAAGAGTGGAGTCATCTATGTACTTCATGTAATGAGTGATCTCATCCTCTATAGCCCCTTCCTCGGGCGTAGGCATCACTGTATCAAGGACATACGTGATTTTCTCCGTCGTGAGAATAATTCTCAAGTTGCAGAGCCAATCCATATAATTTAGACTAGCGAGATTATTGACATCAAGTATACCACATAAGGAATTTGAATGCGATATATTTCTGAAAATAAAGATGTAGCAAAAATAAATAACATGTAGATTTTATATAAAAAAATAAACAATCAAGATATGAACTTCTATCTTAATATGCTCCCACTATTTTACTAGTGAGTCATGTGACACTCTCAGCATGTGAAACGAAAGTATCCAACAGACTCCTAGTGGGGATCGAGATTCAATTAGCATCTTAGTATAACCTCGAGGGACTCGACCAATCAAACTAAGCCTAAAAGGTAGGCAACTCTTGACGATCACAACTCCTTATGATTCCTATCCTGTTCGGCCTCCGAACCACCATGGTCTCGAGGGACTCAACTAACCATGATGTGTGGTTAAGTCAACACCATCATTACCAGATGAGTTTGATTCGATGATATATCCTCGAGGGACTCGACCAAGTATAACATGTTCTCAGGTCACTAGCGGCATCTCTATGTCATAGGCAAGATAGCGAATCGCAATATAGGTGAGCCTCAAGGGACTCGACCAACTCAACCTACATCGAGAATCGATCCCTACCTATAATGATGGAAGGCCGTGTGGGTCAATTTAATTGCCTCACGTTTACCAACTTAATATTATTGAGAGAGAGGATTTTTGATTTAGTATTCTAATATGACATGTCACACATATACATATTTAATATATATCTACATCGCATGCAAATATATATATCTATCTAGTAGGTGTATAAGCAATCACACATCATATGAGCAATCACACCAGATGATCATGAACAATAGCCTAATATGATCAGGCCCAAGCTAGTGGGCCTAGTCACTCACATTAAGATCTATATATGTAGCGGTACATCTCCATGCCCTATGATCATCTATCTCAACCTCATCGATTCCATCAGCATCTCGACGCATCGATTCCATCGGCATCTTGTCTCATGGGTCCTGCTATCGCTTCCCCACTCTCGTTATGCCTCCTCATTTGATTGCAACTTAATCAAAGGCATGCAGGCCTGACAAAAAATGAGAAATAAAATGGAGGCTCATAGGCCCTAATAATAATAATCACAAGTACACACCATACACATCATACGGTCCATGATTATCCGTCCACACATCATACATCACATGTAAATATTATTATATACAACTACTAGATAATAATAATAATAATAATTAACTAAACTTTTAAATTAATTAATATTTTCTGAAATCAAGGACATGTAGAGAATTTTTTAAATTTTGAGGGCTATTTGGGTAATTCGGACAAAAGGACAAATTTAAAATTTTTGAAATTTTGAGGGGCAAAACTATCCTTTTGCTCAAAAACCCTAATCCCTTCTCCCTTGCTATGTTGTAGGTGCCACCACCATGCCGGCGATGGCCACTGTAGGAGGGGGGGCGGGGGCACCGCCTTTGCCCCGACGGTTCGCTCGCGGGCATCACTGCCCCATGTGGGCGGGTGCCCATGCGGGCACTACTATGGGCAACTCGCCCGTGAGTGCTATGCTCGCAAGCAGCATAGCTCGTTGAGGGTGATCGCCGCCCCCCCACAAGCACTGCCCTTGTAGGTGGCTCACTCGAGGGCGAGCCCCGCCTTTGTAGGCAACTCACCCCCGGACGAGCATCGGCCTTGTGGGCGGGTCACCCGTGGGCTGCGCTGCCCTTGCGGGCATTGTTTGCATAAGCAGTGGGTGGGGCACCTGTAGGATGCCAGCCCCAGCCGGCCACAAACCTACTGCAAGTAGGACGCTGGCCGGCTACTATAGGTGCAGCACCTACGCGTGCGCCGGCGCTGCGCTGCCTACCTACAACCGCCACCCTTGTGATTGTATGCATGCAGATGGTAGTAACAGTTGTTGCCCTTTCTCACTTTTGCGTCAACGATTTTAATATTAAAAACTTCTCCAAAACACAACACATGCAGTTCAAAACCAATCTTCCGCACGAACAACTTGGCTCTGATACCACTATTGGGAAATCTGGGGGTGACATCACATGCGTAGTGGAAGAACAATAAAAATAAAATCTCCAATTTCCCAAAAATGTGTTTGTCATCATGCGAAGATTGGTGCGCAAAATCCGTAAAATAAAAAACTATGTATATTAAAGATTGTGTTTTCTAGGCAAATCATATATTCTTGAATCCCTATAGATCTCTAGGAGAGGGTGAAGGAGGTTAAGTGTCCTCCTCTTTAGTAGTGATCCACACAGTAGGGTTGCAACAATACTCCTCAAACTCCAAGCCTACTATCTAACAAGAAGGGGGGGAGAATAGGAGAGGCAACCCAAAAAGATCTAACTAATGAACCATTGGTTCACTTCTATTTATAGAGGTCTCCTGTCAACTTAACCCTAATGGATCCTACCCTATTGGGTATTAGATCTCTATCCAACTACCTAAGCCTCTTATATTAGTGGATCTCTATCCAATAATCTCTCATTGGCTCTTATTGGATCTCATCCAAAGGATCCAATAATTAAGGGGCTTATTGGATATCCAATATGATAAGGGCTCTAGCGGATATCTCATATCTGAACCTCTACTCATTGCAATGCCTATCATATGTGTGTGACCCTCTAGGCCCAATATCGAGCTAGTTGTGAGTCATACCTATCAGAACTCTTTTTAGTTCAGTGAATTATTATCTCATAATAATTCACTCGACTCATCGATTGTGGACGTACTAGGCCACTACGCCGTAGTCCCTAGACAATATAGGGGAATCCAGTCTATTGGACCTATCTGTCCTTAATTACCATGTACATATAGCCCCTCATCTATCTTATATCCTAGAGACTATATATCGAGCATGGTATTATCAGACCTATACGGTTTCTACTCAAGTCTCACTCTAATCGAATTCTCTTAAAGAACTCTTTATCTCTCAATCCGATTGACCCTGACTATGGATTTGTCTAAGCAAGAACACATGGGATATTCCTATCATGACACTGAGAGTGGATGATCCTCTATCAACAATGAACAGTCCTCGTAAGGTTAGCTACCACTCCCGATGATCGGTTGTGCTAGATCAAGAATCTCAAACCTATAAGTCCAGTATCAAAGAATGGAGTACTTATATAGGACATTCTTGTTGTCTCAAGTCTAAGGACCAAATACACCACTAGGATTACAAAATTATTGTCTGACAATAAGGCATCATCAACTAACTAGTATTTCATAAGCGGATCAATCAGTGAACTCATTCCCTAATGAGCACCTGTACTATATCCCTAGTGTCCCCACATGAGTAGCTATGAGACCAACTGCATCCATCATATGGACGGGTATATAGTACACTAGTCTATTCGGTATCGCGTTGTCCCTATTAAGTAACCTATGACCAGGATTATTTAAGATTAATGTTTAAAGGTGAATCAGTCTCATTATCATGATCTCATCACGATTTGATTCTCATTGCATAGATCCATGGACATCACAATATATTCAAGCAATAGATAATATAAAGTGATAAAATACCAAATAATAATAATAAACAAATAAACTACATGTCAAGTCACACGTGCCATCACTCACATGATTGGCTTGTAGGGCACTTATGACTAGTAGTAAGAGATGAGAGGTTTTTGATAAAAAATTGAGTGTGGAGGTTCTCTCTTAAACCTATAAAAAAGAGAAAGGTTGTTTAGAGTTATTGATCATCATCTATTAGAAGTAAGATCAATAATGAAAGTCAATCTCCTTAAAGAAAAAGAAATCAAGAGTGGATGTATATCAGAAAGACCAAACTATTATAAATCAATTTATATTCCTTCTCTTGCTTATGACTCTTGTTCGCACTCGATTGAATTTTAAAAATGATTAAAATTGTTAGGATCTTAGTGGTACTAAGATCAACTATCCTTGTTCAACTATCTTGAGGTTATCATTTACTACCAATCTTCTTTACAATAGACGAATATTAAATATCCTTGTTACAACTTTCTCCTATAAGATATCTTCTATCATAAGATATCTTCTATCTTCTTATAAGATATCTCTCATCTCCTATAATATAAAATTTTAACCAAACTCAGGAGGAAGAGGAAACTCAAACTTTACTCAAAATGAGAGCCTATAATACTTTACTAGCTCAGGAATAGATGCTACATCAACGAAGCCTAATTGAGATGTTTATAGGCCCCAAAAGGCATTAAGAATGGAGTCAATAATTCAAATCCTTGAAATTTCGAGGTATGAGTGGTACTATCACCAACACTGAATGGTACTACCATCATAACTTGCTCATTTCACCAATATGTTGACTTTCCCATGATATATGAATTTCTAGTGTAATATATAATCCTTCCTACATGATGCCTTAGCCTATAGAATGATGTTCGATCTCTAACACATTGACCAATCATCTAGCTTGATGTCTAATTGTTGACATGATAATATTTTTGACACAACATTCGACTCTCATGCTTGATAATTAGCTCTTCGATGGTCTAATTCTATGATCAAAGTATTTTCCTATATCAATTAATTTTATTATTAAAATTTGATATTTAATAATCTCATCCTAATTTTTTTATGACAATCAATTAATGATGGAGTGTTAACCAAGCTCCCCCTATCTATATGTTATTTTAAAAATATGATGAACTTGAATTTAAAATAATAACCTTTTTTACTAGTCTTGAATTCAAGTTATAATAATTTGATTATAAATTCTAGTGAAAATCATAATTTCAAATGCATAATTTCAAGTAAGAAGCATCATAAGGCATCAGTTAAAAACATCATAAGTTAAAACACTATAAGTTTTCATATTCAACATGACAAGGCAAATATAAATATAGTTACGACAAAGAGGGAGAATATACAATCTAATCATATGGTGGCAACCCAAAATGCCTAAATAAAGTATGAAAGTATATATCAAAAGTATAAATATGTTGATTGATATGTTGCATCTTAATCAAAATCTGATCTTGATAAAAGCTCAAGATGATCCAATCGAGTTAGTATAGAATCAAAATATGAAACAGGTGTTGGATTTGCTAGAGGTCTTTCCAGTGAAGGACTAGTAGGAAGAGAATAACTACCCCTATGTATAGGTATATTTGGAATAGGCTCAGGTGAAGGAGGGTCAGTTCTCCTATGTTAGCTAGTTCATATTCCATTAATTATAATGTATCTCAATCTTCTTAATAGGTTTCTATTAATGATATTCTAGTTTATGTTTAGTGTCAATGAAGTTTATAATTACATCATGATTAGTGACATGATCTCGTATAAAGTGATGTCTAATATCAATATGCTTTGTTCTTGAGTGTTGAATAAGATTCTTTGTTAAACATATTGTACTTGTGTTGTCACATTTAATGGGAATATTTTTAAGATAAACTTTATAATCTTCTAAGGTATTTTTCATCCACACAACTTGTGCACAACATGCACTAGCTGTAATATACTCAGCTTCGATTGTTGATAGGGCAACCGAGTTTTGTTTCATAGATGACCAGGAAACAAGGGCATGTCCCAAAAATTGACATGTTCCTGATGTGCTTTTTTTATCTAGTCTACACTCAGCAAAATTCGCATCAGCATAAGCAATTAACTCAAAATTCTTAGATTTTAGATACCACAATCCTAGATTTATGGTACCTTTAAGATATCTAAGTATTCTTTTAACTGCTTTGAGATGAGATATCTTAGGATTCGATTGAAACCTAGCACAAAGTCCTACACTGAACATGATATCCGATCTAGTTGTAGTGAGATAAAGTAAACTTCCTATCATACCCCTATAAGTTTTTTTATCAAAGTTTTTTCCACTTTCATCAATTTCTAACTTAGTGGAGGTGCACATAGGAGTGTTGATAGCTTTTGAGCTTTCCATATTAAATCTTTTTAGTAAATCTAAAGCGTATTTAGTTTGACTAATAAAGATGTCATTGCTTAGTTGCTTAATTTGTAAGCCTAAAAAGAAGGTTAATTCTCCCATCAAACTCATTTGAAACTCAAGACTCATAATTTTAGCAAAAGATTCACAAAAAGATTCGTTCGTAGAACCAAAGATAATATCATTAACATAAATCTAAACAATAAGAAAATTATTTTTAAAATTTTTAATAAACAATGTAGTATCGACTTTGCCTTTAGAGAAATTATTTCAATAAGAAAAAAACTAAGTCTCTCATACCAAGCTCTTGAGGCTTGTTTTAAACCATAAAGAGCTTTAGTTAATTTAAATACATGATTAGGGAAACTATTATTCTTAAATCTGGGAGGTTGTTCAACATAAACTTCTTCGGAAATAAAGCCATTAAGAAAAGTATTTTTAACATCCATTTGAAATAACTTAAAATTATTACTACTAGCATAGGCAAGGAGCATCCTTATGGCTTCTAATCTACCCACAGGAGCGAAGGTTTCTTCGTAATCGATACCTTCTTGGTTGAAACCTTTGGCCACTAATCTAGCCTTGTTTCTGAACACGATGCCGGATTCATCTTGCTTGTTTCTAAAGACTCATTTAGTACTAATAACTAAATGGTCATTTGGCCAAGGAACAAGCTTCCATACCTCATTTCTCTCAAATTGATTTAACTCATCTTGCATTGCGATAATCCATGAATCGTCTTTTATGGCTTCGTCAATACATTTAGGTTCAATTTGGGAGAGAAAAGTGACGTTGACATAAAAATTTTTAAGAGAAGAACATGTTTGAACCCCCTTAGATGTGTCTCCTAAGGATGAGCATCTACATACTTCCAATCCTTGGGTAAGGATGTTTCAGAAGTGGATACATCCAAGTTGCTAGATGGAGAAGGGATTTCATTTAAACTCAAAAAATCGAAATTAACATCATCATCAAAATCATTTTTCTTGATTTCAGAAATCTCATTGAAAACAACATAAATGGATTCTTCTATAATTAAAGTTCTTTTATTGAAGATACGAAATACCTTAGAAATCAAAGAATAATGAAGAAAAATTCTTTCATCAGATTTAGCATCAAATTTTCCTAATGCATCTTTTTCATTCAAGATAAAACACTTACACCTAACAACTTTAAAATATGAAACATTGGGTTTTTTGTTGTTCCACAACTCATAGGGAGTTTTGGTGAGTAAGAGTCTTACAAGAACTCTATTCATAATATAGCATATAGTGTTTATGGCTTCAGCCTAAAAATATTTAGGTAGACTATGTTCATTCAACATGATTTTTGTCATTTCTTGTAAGTTTCTATTCTTTCTTTCAACTACTCTATTTTGTTGAGGATTTCTTGGAGTAGAGAAGTTGTGGTTATATCCATTAGATTCACAAAATTCTTGGAAATCATGGTTTAGAAATTCACCACCGTGATCACTTCGAATTGATGAAATCATAGAACCCTTTTCATTTTGAACAAGTTTATAATACTTGGTGAAATATCTAAAGCATTCATTTTTATGTTTCAAGAAATAAGTCCATGTGTATCTACTATAATCATCTACAATAACAAAAGTGTATTTGCTACCTACTAGGCTTGATGTAGAGATTGGTCTGAAAAGTCCATATGGATCAATTGCAAGGGTCTAGAGGTGCTTATTTGATTCTTAGATTTGAAGCTACCCTTTATTTGTTTGCCTAATTGACAAGCATCACACACATTATCTTTGATGAACTTGATATGAGGAATTCCTCTTACAAGTTCTTTGGATAAAATTTGGGTGATTAGTTTCATGCTAGCATGACCTAATCTTCTATGCCAAAGCCAAGCATCATCATTCAAAATCGAGAAACACATTTAATTACAAAGATCATTGATGTCAATGGTGTATACGTTATTTTGTTTTAATGTAATCATAGATGTGTTTTGTGTAGTTTTTCAACAAGCATTAGATTCAAATTTGACAATATATCATTTATCACACAATTGACTAATGCTCAAGAGGTTATGTTTTAAACCATCAACTAATAAAACATCTTCAATAAAGAAGTTGGATTTGTTACCTATGATTCCTTTGCCAATGATTTTACCCTTGTTGTTGTCTCCGAAGGTGACATAGCCTTCGTCTATACTAGTGAGCTTAGAGAATTGAGATGGATCTCCGATCATATGCCTTGAGTATCCACTATCAAGATTACCATCTCTTGCTCCTAGCTTGTGGTGATATATGTTTCTACAAAAAGGGATGATTTTTAGGTACCCATTTACTTTTGGGTGCCTTAAAAACTGATATAAATTGTTTATCATGTTGCAAAGAATTTATCATGGTTCCTTTAGGAACCCAAATCAGTTTGTTCGGACTAATTTTCTTGAATGTACAATGCTAAATTTTATGTCCATGTTTGTAACAAAAGTTGTATTTTCTTTGGTACCGAGCATGTAGGATAGGGCCTTTAATGAAGGTGGTTGGATTTTGGTGAGGACTTCTCACAAATCCGATTCCACTTCTTTTAGGAACGTGACCCTTATTTGTAAGGATCATGTTCAAATACTCGCTACCAACCTCAAATTTCTTTAAAGTGTCCGTAAGTAGCAAGTTCTCCTTTTGGAGAGTTTCTAGATCATGATATTTTTTATATAGAGCTAAACTATCATGATATTCAGTTTTTAATCTATCAAAATTACTAATAAGACTATCATGCTCATTTTTTAGCAATTTATATTTTCTACTAATTGTTTTGCATTCATCAAATAAGTCATGGAAGGCATTTAATAATTCATCAAATGATAAATCTGCATCAATTAAATTTGTTACCTCTTCTCCGATGGCCATGAGGGTGTAATGAGCAACTTGCTCAGTGTTGGACTCCTCTTCTTCGGACATGCTTGAGTCATCCCACATTGCTTTGAGTGCCTTCTTCTTTGGTGTTCTCTTATTGGCTTTGGGATAATTACTTTTGTAGTGTCCCAGCTTCTTACATTCATAGCAAATAACTTGATCCTTTTTGGGTTCAAATTTATTTTTTGTGTCATTTTTAAACTTGTTTCTTTTAATAAATTTTTTGAATTTTCTTTTTAGAAGTGCCAAGTCATCGTCACAATCTTCATCACTTAAGTTTTCTCTCAAGTTGTCTTCTAAAGTTCTAAGTGTCATATCCTTCCTGTTCTTTGGAAGAATGCCTTCTTGATCTTCATGATCTTTGCAAGTCATTTCGTAGGTCATTAAGGACCCGATTAATTCTTCAAGAGGGAAGTTGTTTAAATCTTTAGCCGCTTGAATAGTAGTGATTTTAGGGTCTGAACTCTTAGGAAGGGATCTTAGAATCTTATTTACAAGCTCAAAATCTGAAAAACTTTTGTCGAGTCCTTTTAGACCATTGACAACATCTATGAAACAGGTGTACATGTCGCCTATGGGCTCGCTTGGTTTCATTCAAAAAAGTTCAAAAGAATATATCAAAAGATTGATTTTTGACTCTTTCACTCTACTTGTGCCATCATGAGTCACTTCGAATATATACCAAATATCAAATGTGGTTTCACAAACCGAAACACAATTAAACTCGTTTTTATCAAGTGCACAAACTAAGGCATTTATAGCCTTTGCATTAAGAGCGAAAGTCTTCTTCTCCAATTCATTCCAATTGATCATTGGAAGAGAAGACCTTGAAAATTCATTTTCAACAATATTCCAAAGTCCAAAATCCATGGAAATAAGGCAGATCCTCATTCGGGTCTTCTAATAGGTGTAGTCCGTCCCATTGAACATAGGTAGATGTGTAATAGAGTAGCCCTCTTGGTTTTCGACATATGTCATCTCTCTTTGGTTTTAATTTGATTGAGAGTTAACCCCACTCTAATACCAATTGTTAGGATCAAGAGTACTAAGAGGGGGGGGGGAGGTTAATTAGTGCAACGGAAAACTTTCGACGATTTAAAATGACATTCATACAATAAAGATGATTCCGATGTGAAAGCCAATTCGAAAATTACTTTAACTTAAGATTAAGCGAGAGTATAGTTGAAGTAAAGTAATGGAGGTAGTTTGTAGTTTAAGACAAAGAGCAGATTGCAAATGCAAACCGAGATTTGGAGTGGTTCGGTCAATCTTGACCTACATCCACTTTTGGCTACCTCCTCCGATGAGGTCACCAATGTCCACTAGAGGCCTTCCTTCAATAGGTGAAGGCCAACCACCCTTTTACAGCTTTACTCCTTTTGACGGGCTTAGGAGACAACCCTTACAGATTTTTCACTCCTCTCTTGAATGATCAAAACTTAAAAGAAAAGAGGGAGAAGAACTTTTGGCCTTTACAACACTTTTGAGCTCTAAAATTCACATAATAAGATCAAGATTTTGGTACCCTTTCATGCATGAAAGGGTAGGGTTTATATAAGCCCCAAACTTGTTTGAATTTGGAGCTCAAAAATGTCATCTCCCAAATTTTCAGGGTCTAGGCGGTACTACCGCCATAACTGGGTGGTACTACCGCCATAACTGGGCGGTACTACTACCTGTCATTTACTACCGCTCAGTCTGGGCGGTACTACCGCCTGACATCGCTCAGAGATGGAGCTTAGGCGGTACCACTGCCCAGAACTCCTGGGAGACCGAGTCTCTTGGGCGGTGCCACCATTGGCCAAGAATTTTGGGTCCGAATGGGCTAACCCATTCGGCCCAATTTGTGTTTGTCAAGGGCCCAAGTACCCCCTGATTAAGTTAATGGGATCACCTCCCATTCCTAACTTAATCATCATGCTAACTATAATGTTTAAGACATTAATATTGCAACTTGCTTCGGTGCGTCAATCGCTTCTTCCAGCGAGCTTCCGGCAAACTTCCGGTGAACATCCGACGAACCCTCGACGGTGCTCCGGCGGACTTTTGGCAAACTCTTGGACTTACGACGATCCACTTGGCGAGTTCCGATGAGCTTCTTTGGCAAGCACCTGGACTTCTCGGATTTTTTTTCCGTAGAACCTCCGACGACCGTCCGGACTTCCATCGAACTCTCGAACCCCCAACATGATCATGGTCTTGAATCCGGCGTAACTCCTATTGCATGTCTTACTTCCATCGTAGTTAATCCTGCACACTTATCTCAATATATGGATTAGATAACAAATGACAATTGACTTCATCATCAAAATCCGAGATTTAACACTTCCAACAATCTCTCGGTAGTGTTCCAACGGACTCCCAGCAAGCTCCTGGACTTTATGATGATCTTCTTGGTGAGTTCCGATAAGCTTCTTTGGCAAGCTCCTAGTCTTCATAGTCAATTCCGATAGAACTTCTGATGAACTCTCGAACTCCCAATGAAATCTATTTTTGACTTTAGGACTTCATTTTACTTTATGCCTTGATCGCTATCATAGTAAATCCTACACATTTAAAATCTACTTTGATCTAGACAATTATTACAAAGCTAAATCAAATGTTATTCGGCATGTTGTTGGTTCATCGACGTCTCGTCTGATTCTCCGGCATATCATCATCCTCTCTTGCAGCCTATTACCCAATCGGCCAGTTGACCTTTGTAACTTCGATTCCCTTGGCATAATTTCTACTCTTTTTGGCCTGATGCTCGATCATATAGCCCGAGGCCTTCTGTTGATACGTTGATCGATCCTTCAGCTCAACATCCAATCTTTTGACATGTTCCACTCCAGCCCAACATGATTCTTCCTTCTTTAATTGTTTTTCCTAATCGAAGCAAGTCCTACATCACTCAAAATGCAAATTAGATCAACACTATCAATTGGTTTTATCATCAAAATATGAGATTCAACATGACCCTCTAGGCCCAATATCAATCTGGTAGTGAGTCATACCTATCAGAACTCCTTTTGGCTTAGTGAATTATTATCTCTATAATAATTCATTTGACTCATCGACTACGGACGTACTAGGCCACTACGCCATAGTCCCTAGACGATACAAAGGAATTCAATCCTTTGGACCTATCTGTCCTTAATTACTATATACCTATAGTCCCTTGTCCATCTAAAATCCCAAAGACCATATATCGGGCATGGTGCTATTAGGCCCATACAGTTTTTCCTTGAGTCTCGCTCTAATCGAATTTTCCCGAAGGACTCTTTCTCTCTCAATCCGAATGACCTTAGCCAAGGATTTGTTTGAGCAAAAAACATACAAGATATTCCTCTCATGATACCAAGAGCATATGATCCTCTATCGACACTCAGTAGCCCTTGTAAGGTTGGTTGCCACTCCTAATAACTAGATATACTAGATCTGGAACTTTCAAACCTATAAGTCTGGTATCAAAGAGTAGAGTACTCATATAGGATATCCTTGGTGTCTCAAGTCTAAAGACCATATACACTACTAAGACTATAGAATCAATGTCTAACAATAGGGCATCATTAGTGAACTCATTCTCTAATGAGCATATGCATTGTATCCTTAGTATCTCCACACAAGCAACTATGAGACCAGTTGTCTCCATCATATGGATAAGTATAAAATATACCAATTCATCTAATTATCTCAATGTTCCTCTCGAGTAACCTATGACTAGGATTATTTAGGATCTGTGTTTAAAGGCGAATCGGTCTCATTATCATGATCTCATCATGATCTGATTCCCATTGCACAGATCCATAGACATCACAATATATATGCATATATGTAACAATCAATATAAAGTGATAAAATATTAAAATATAATAAGCAAAAAGAATATGTATCATGTCACATGTGTCATCACTCACATGATTGGCTTACAAGACACCTATGACTAGCACCTATGACCGAGAATATTTAAGGTTTATGTTTATAGGTAAATTAGTCTCATTATCATGATCATATCATGATCAAATTCCCATTGTATAGATTGAGGGACATAACAATATATTCATCATCAATATAAAGTGATAAAATCCTATATTAATAATAATAAAAAAGATTGTGCAACGTATCACACTTATTATCACTCACGTGATTGGCTCGTAGGGCACTTGTAACTAGCAACAAGAGCTCATTGAATTACCCAATAACTGTAAAAGAATCGGTTTCAAATTAGTCTTTAAGATAAAATGTGACTTAAAGGGCAATATCGAATGATATAAAGATAGACTTGTGGCCAAAGATTTTTTATCAGAAAAATGCAACGACTATAACGAGACATTTTCTTCAATTTCTAAAAAGGACCCTTTGAGGATCGTTATAGAATTACTAGCTTATTATAATCTTGAATTACATTAGATGAATATAAAAATAGCATTTCTGAATAGAGATCCAAATGAGAAAATCCATATAGAATAACTTAAATTATTCACAGAAAAGAGAAGGGAAAGTTGAGCTTGCAAACTTAGGAAATCTATTTATAACCTTAAACAAGCTTTTAGACAATGGTAAATAAAATTTATAATATCATTACTTCCTTCAGATTTAAGAAAAATATTGTTGATTAGTATATATATCTAAAGGTTAATGAGAATAAATTTATTATATTGGTTTTATATATAGATGGTATATTACTTACCATTTGTGATATTGGTATATTATACGAAACTAAGATATTTCTCATCAAGAATTTTAAGATGGTTGATATAAATGAGATAGTTTATATTATTGGTATTGAGATATTCAAGAATAGATCTCAAGAATTACTAGCATTGTCTTATAAATGATATATTGATCGAGTCTTTAGAGATTAGTATGTTGCTTTGTTCTAATGGTACATCTATTACTGGAGGTAAAAGATTTAGTCAAAGTTAGTGTCCTAAGAATGTTTTAGAAAAGAATCCAATGAACTATATTCTTTATCCATGCATTGTTGAAAGTCTATTATATGCTCAAATTTATATAAGATCATATATCAGTTTTGCAATTGGAGTAGATAGTAGAGCAACCCAAGAAAGGAATATTGTAAAGTTGTAAAGAAAGTAATGAAATATTTGCATGAGATGGAATATTACATGTTCACATATAGGAGATTAGATTAGTTTAAAGTGATGAGATATTCATATGCTGATTTTACAAATTACCTTGATAGTATAAAGTCCACTTCAGGATTTATATGTTAGGAACGAGTCGGCACTAAGAGGGGTGAATTAGTGCAACGGGAAAAATATCGATTTGAAAAATCTTCGTATGATTAAAATCAATCAGAAATATGTTTAACTTAAAAACACTTACATAAGAGTGTAATGAGGAAGTAGAGCAGTGAGAGTAAAGAAGGGCAATTGCAATAAATGTAAATTGCAAGAAGTAAATGCAAACCGAGTTATAGTAGTTCGGTCGTCATGACTTACATTCACTCCACCAATTCCTCTTCCGTCGAGGCCACCGGCATCCACAAATGATATTTCTTTAATAGACAAAAATCAATCTCCTTCTTATAACTCTATTCTCCTTTTGCAGGCTTAGGAGAAAACCTTTACACCCCTTTTTTATAAAGCCTCCCTCACACTCTCCCTAGAATGGTCTCTAAACTTTAGGAGGAGGGACTCTATACTTTACAAGGGTTTTCAACTCTAAAAACATAGAGTTTTTGTTCACTTTTCTTGCTACTCCATGCAGAAATAGCTAGGGTATTTATAGGGTCAAATAGATTCAAATTTGGAGCCCAAAATTCAAACCCCTAAAATTTTAGGGTACGAGTGGTACCACCGCCTACACTAGGGAGACTATGTCTAGGTGGTACCATTGCCTAGACTAGTGGTACCACCGCTTGATAGCATCGGAGATCGAGTTTTTCGAGTTTTTCGAGTTTTTTAACTCATAGGTGGTTCCACCGCTTGTTCTAGCGGTGCCACCGCCTGACCCAACTTTTGGGTCACTGAATGGGCCTCCCAATGAGCCCAAATCAGTCTTAATTAAGGCCCAATTGGCCCCTAATTGAGTTGGCCCAATTCCAACCCAATTACGCCTAAAATCTACTTTGATCAAGATAATTGATTACAAGCGAATCCTTGTTGTCCGGCATATCCTTGGTTCATCTAACACGTCCTCCGATCCTTTGGTATATCGTCCACTTTTGCGACCTTTGCCCAATTAGCATGTTGACTCTGTAACTCCGATCTCCTTAGCACAATGTCCACTCTTCTAGGCCCAATACCCAAATTCATGTCCCGAAGCCTTCTGCCAACACGTCGATCGTTCCTTTGGCCCGGTGTCCAATCTTCTGACATGTTCACTCTAGCCCAACATGATTCTTCCTACTTTAATCAATTTTCCTCTCTTGATCAACATTAGCCCTACGTCACTCAAATGCACATTAAATCAAAAATACATCAATTGATTTCATCATCAAAATATGAGATTCAATAATCTCTCCCTTTTGATGATGACAACCAATTGATGACGGAGTTTAAACTAAACTCCTCCTATTAATATGCCCTATTGATAGAATCTTGAATTCAAAAATTCAAGCACCATGTTATCATAAAATTATGTATAACATATCATCGTCATACTTCTCCCCATTTGTCATCAACAAAAAGGAGAAGTACATCATCCAAGTAACATGTTTTTAGAGATATGCAAGTTTTGCAACATACATGCTAGTACATTTTTATTTCATTTTAGAGCATGTAAACTAACATTATTTACGACATAATTTTAAATCATTGCATAATTTCAAGTTTTTGAAATATCATTGCATATATCATCACTAGCAAGTTTTAGAGATGTGAAAGTCTAATATGTTTGTTTTGCAATGTTCAAGCTAGTAAGTTTTTGAAAAAAAAAAACAAGTTTTACAATATACAAGCTAGCAACAATTTTGAGTTGTGCAAGTTTACAAATTTAGCTTTTTGAGATATGCAAGATAGCACTTTTTCTTCTCTTGAGATTGCAGGCTAGCAATTCTTGGTGATGTTCAAGATGACGAGTTCTTTCTTCTCTTTTGAGAAGTGCAAGCTAGCAATTTTGCTTCCTAGCAAGTTTTTCTCATTGCAATTTATAAGCTAACAAATTTAGCAAGTGTTATATCATATTAGAGTATGCAAGCTAGCAAATTCTATATATATGAAAGTTAGCAAAATTTTACATCTTTTGAGATGTGTAAGATAGTCTATTTTTGCATCTACTTGAAATGTGTAACTTAGCAAACATTGCTTCTATTCGTGATGTATATGCTTACAATTCTTTCTCCCCTTTGTCATTGGCAAAAAGAAGGGAAGAATACAATTTTGTAATTCTTTTTCCCTTTACAATAATTTTTAAATTATGACAAAGGTAAAGTATCAATCTTATTTCAATATGTTTTTGCATCATTATAGTTTCAAATTAAAACATGCACAATTTCAAAACCTTACATATCATCCTTACTTTATGCATGATACTAAAAATAAATCATCACTATGGCCATATCATACATGATATGAAGATATTAAAATCTTTAAGCATTTATCACTTCATACATTAAATCAATCATGTTAAACATGATACCCAACATTCATTATTTTTCTTATACATGATACTAAAGCATTCTTGATACCAATCATTTCTTTCAAGCATGATACTAAAACATTCATGATACCAAACATTAAATCATCACATAAAGAATAACAAGAGAAATTTTGGTGATGAGATATGCTTCATGAATATAAGGAATTATAAAAATCATATCATGAAAGATAAGATCATGTGAATACCAAAAGACATGATTCACATAGTAAATCTCCTCTTTAAATAAAATACCAAGAAAAATTGTAGGGGTAAAAAGAAGAGATCTTGATTAAGCAAAAAAATCTCAAGTAATTCTAAGAAATCAAGACCATAATTTGAATAAAACTCATTCAAATTCAAATTATCAAGTCATCAAAATTATTTTCAAGAGATTCAAAATGGCATAAATGACTTTATCAATCTCTTAGTGAAAATTCGATAAGATAGAGAAAAAAAAAATTTCAAGAAAAATGTTTTCCTCTTTTTAGTTGTTTCAATTTATATGATTGAGTTCATATATGCATGCCCCAAATTTTTATGCCAAATAAAAACAAGCATCAACATTTAAAATGAAAAAAAACTTTCATTATGGCAAAGATCAATTATCCATAAATTACAAGAATTATAATGCAAAATTTTGAAATATAAATCATTTTCATTAGGACATGAAGTATGGTTTCATTGAACATAATGTTGAATGATTCTTAAAGATATCTTCTTTAGATTCAATTTGTATGATTGACTTTATATTAGCATGGCCAAATATTTGTTTTTATATCAAAACCATTCATCATGTTTAAAATCGAAATCCAAGGACAAGATTCATCATAAAAATCATCAAGCCTTCCATACAAAAGCCATCATGTATAACTTCAAAATCTCATGCATAAAATAAAGTCATCAAGCATTATATTAAAACTTTTATTAAAACAATAAGCATAATTTCATTTAGCATTTTCAATCAAAGTCAAAAATCATTACGAAAATCAATATGATACACATTATTGTTTCTTTAGACAAAAGATTTGATTTATCATTTGATTTTTCTTTTTATGTGTTTCATTTTTTGTGATTGATTTCATATAAGTATGCTCAAATTTTTCATATGAAAATCATCTAATAAAACTTGAAAAGTAATACCAAATCATCACAATACATATAATTGGTTATCCCATACAAGAAATTAATCACTAGATTTAATTCTAACATTTTGTTGTATTTTCATAAAACATGCAATTGTCATTATTATTTTCAAAATTACTAGAAAGATAAGCATGATCCTAAAACTTTGAACATTTTCATCACATTATTAAACATGCAATAAAAAAATTATATAACTTTTCTAAACTAAATTAAAAATCATGAAAAAAACATCAAGTAATTTCGAAATAAAACAAAGGGGTTTTAGTTACCTCGTTGTCGAAAGTCGTTAAGGCATAGTTTGCCACCTCATCTTCATTGGTTTGCTCCTCATAATCGGATGAGCTCGATTCATCCCAAAGTGTTTTCTTCTTCTTACGTTCATAGCAAGTAGTTGCGTTCATTTTAAGTTTATTTTTTTCTTTGATTCTTGTTTTAAAAAATTTTTAAGCTTGAGAGTTCAAGGTCATCATTATCATCACTTGAGTCATCACTCAAGTGGTATTCTATTGTTCGAAGTGTCAAATCCTTCCTGTTCTTTGGAAGGTGGTTCTTGTGTTCGTCAAGTGCATCATAAGTTATTTCATAGGTCATGAAGGACACGATAAGTTCTTCAAGTAAAAATTTATTTAGATCCTTTGTTTCTTGTATTGCATTCCCAATTTTTTAAAAGAGATCTTAAGATCTTATTAACGAGTTCAAAATTAGAAAAATATTTGCCAAGAGCTTTTAAACCATTGACGATATCCGTAAAACGGGTGTACATGTCAACAACAATTGCACTTGGCTTCATTCAAAGAAGTTTAAAATCATGTATTAAAAGATTTATCTTAGAATCTTTTACTTTACTAGTGCCTTCATGTGTGATTTCAAGAGTGTCATATATCGAAAGTCGTTTCGTAAGTAGAAACTCGATTAAACTCAGTTTTATTCAAAGCGCAAAATAAGGCATTCATGGCCTTTGCATTTAAAGAGAAAGTCTTCTTTTACAATTTATTACAATCATTTATTAGAAGAGAAGACTTTTCAAAACCAAATTTGACTATATTCCATAAATCGAGATTCAACGAAAGCAAGAAAACTCTCATTCGAGTTTTCTTATATGTGTAGTCCGTCACATTGAATATGGGAGGACGAATAAGGGAGTGACCTTCTTGAAAGTCAAAAAGAGCTATTTCTCTTTGGGTGTTTACCAAATGAGAAAAACTTGGCTCTAATACCAACTGTTAGGAATGAGTCGGCACTAAGAGGGGGGGTGAATTAGTGCAGCGGTAAAAACGTCGGTTTGAAAAATTTTCGTATGATTAAAACTGATCGAAAATATGTTTAACTTAAAAACACTTACATAACAGTGTAATGAGGAAGTAGAGCAGTGAGAGTAGAGAAGGGCAGTTTGTAGTAAATGTAAATTGTAAGAAATAAATGCAAACCGAGTTATAGTGGTTCGGTCGTCGTGCCCTACATCCACTCCACTGATTCCTCTTCCGTCGAGGCCACTGGTATCTGTTGAATCTCGGATTTTGATGATGAAGTCAATTGTCATTTGTTATCTAATCCATATGTTAAGATAAGTGTGCAGGATTAACTACGATGAAAGTAAGACATGCAGCAGGAGTTGCGCCGAAGTTAAGACTATGATCACGTTGGGGGTTCGAGAGTTCGACGGAAGTCCGGACGGTCATCGAAGGTTCTGCGGGAACAAATCCGAGAAGTCCAGGAGCGTGCCAAAGAAGCTCATTGGAACTCGCCAAGTGGATCATCGCAAGTCCAGGAGTTTGCCGGAAGTCCGCCGGAGCATCACCGAGGGTTCATTGGATGATCGCCGGAAGTTCGCCGGAAGCTCGACGGAAGAAGCGATTGACGCACCGGAGCAAGTTGCAGTAAATGTCTTGAAAAATATTGTAGTTAGCATGATGATTAAGTTAGAAATGGGAGGTGATCCCATTAACTTAATCTTGGGGCAATTGGGCCCTTAACAGACCCAAATTGGGCCGAATGGATCAGCCCATTTGGACCTAAATTCCATGGCCGACGGTGGCACCGCCTGGGTCGGCGGTGGCACCGCCTAGCAGCCGAGTCTCGGAGTGAGGCTGGGCGGTGGCACCGCCTGGGCTCAGTCTCCGAGTGAGACTGGGTGGGCGGTAGCACCGCCCTTGTCAGGCGGTGGCACCGCCTGGGCTCAGTCTCCGAGTGAGACTGGGCGGTAGAACTACCCCTGTCAGGCGGTGGTACCGCCCGAGCTCAGTCTTCGAGCTCTATCAGGCGGTAGTACCGCCAGGACCCCGAAAACATGGGAATTGACATTTTTGAGCTCCAAATTCAAATCAGTTTGGGGCCTATATAAACCCCACCCTTTCATGCATGAAAGGGCACCGAAACTTAGTATTTATTCTGAGATTTTAAGAGCTTAAAATTGTTGTAAAAGGCTAGAAGTTCTTCTCCCTCTTTTCTTCGAAGTTTTGATCATTCAAGAGAGGAGTGAAAATTTTGTAAGGGCTGTCTCCTAAGCCCGTCAAAAGGAGTGAAACTGTAAAAGGGTGGTTGGCCTTCGCCTATTGAAGGAAGGCCTCTAGTGGACGTCGGTGACCTCATCGGACGAGGAAGCCAAAAGTGGATGTAGGTCAAGATTGACCGAACCACTCTAAATCTCGGTTTGCATTTACATTCTGTTCTCTATCTTAACTGCAACTACTTCCATAGCTTTACTTCAACTGCACTTTACTTGATCTTAAGTTAAAGCAATTTCCGATTCGACTTTCATACTGAAATCGTTCTTATCATACGAACGTCGTTATAAATCGTCGAAAGTTTTCCGCTGCACTAATTCACCCCCCCCTCTTAGTGCTCTTGATCCTAACAATTGGTATCAGAGCGGGGTTAACTCTCAATCGGATTAAAACCTAAGAGAGATGGCATACGTTGAAAATCAAGAGGGCCACTCTATTACACGTCCACCTATGTTCAATGGGACGGACTACACCTATTGGAAGACCCGAATGAGGATCTTTCTTATTTCAATAGATTTTGAACTTTGGAATCTTGTCAAAAATGGATTTTCGAAATCTTCTCTTCCAATGATCGATTGGAATGAATTAGAGAAGAAGACTTTCGCTCTTAATGCAAAGGCTATGAATGCCTTATTTTGTGCGCTTGATAAAAATGAGTTCAATCGTGTTTCAGTTTGTGAAACCGCATTTGATATTTGGCATACACTCGAAGTGACTCACGAAGGCACAAGTAGAGTGAAAGAGTCAAAAATCAATCTTTTGATACATTCTTTTGAACTTTTCCGAATGAAACCGAGCGAGACTATTGGCGATATGTACACCCGTTTCACGGATGTCGTCAATGGTCTAAAAGGACTCGGCAAAAGATTTTCAGATTTTGAGCTCGTAAATAAGATTCTAAGATCCCTTCCTAAGAGTTGGGACCCTAAAGTCACTGCTATTCGAGAGGCTAAAGATCTAAACAACTTCCCTCTTGAAGAATTAATCGGGTCATTAATGACCTACGAAATGACTTGCAAAGCTCATGAAGAGCAAGAAGAGATCCTTCCAAAGAACAGGAAGGATATGGCACTTAGAACTTTCGAAGACCACTTGAGAGAAAACTCAAGTGATGAAGACTGTGACGATGATTTGGCACTTCTAACAAGGAAATTCAAAAAATTCATTAAAAGAAACAAGTTTAAAAATGACTCAATAAATAAATTTGAACCCAAAAAGGACCAAGTTATTTGCTACGAATGCAAGAAGTCGAGACACTACAAAAGTGATTGTCCCCAAGCCAAGAAGAGAACACCAAAGAAGAAGGCGCTCAAAGCAACGTGGGATGACTCAAGCACGTCCGAAGAAGAGGAGTCCAACACCGAGCAAGTTGCTCATTACGCCCTAATGGCCATCGGAGATAAGGTAACAAATTTAATTGATGCAGATTTATCATTTGATGAATTACTAAATGCCTTCCATGACTTATTTGATGAATGCAAAACTATTAGTAGAAAATATAAATTGCTAAAAAAGGAGCATGATAGTCTTACTTGTAATTTCGACAAATTAGAAATTGAATATCATGATAGTTTAGCTCCATGTAAAAATTGTCATGATCTAGAAACTCTCCAAAAGGAGAACTTGCTACTTAAGGACACCTTGAAGAAATTCGAGGTTGGTAGCAAGTCTTTGAATATGATCCTTACAAATAAGGGTCATGTTCCTAAAAGAAGTGGAATCAGATTTGTGAGAAGTCCTCACCAAAATCCAACCACCTTCATTAAAGGCCCTATCTTATATGTTCGGCACCAAAGCAAATGCAACTTTTGTTGCAAACATGGACATAGAACTTATCATTGTCCATTCAAGAAAGTTAGTCCAAACAAATTGATTTGGGTTCCTAAAGGAACCACGATAAACTCTATGCAACATGATAAACAATTTAGATCAGTGTTTGAGGCACCCAAAAGTAAATGGGTACCTAAAAGTCATCCTTTCTTGTAGAAACATACATCATCACAAGCTAGGAGCAAGAGATGGTACCTTGATAGTGGATGCTCAAGGCATATGACCGGAGATCCATCTCAATTCTCTAAACTCACTAGCATAGACGAAGGCTATGTCACCTTCGGAGACAACAACAAGGGTAAAATCATTGGCAAAGGAACCATAGGTAACAAATCCAACTTCTTTATTGAAGATGTTTTGTTAGTTGATGGTTTAAAACATAACCTCTTGAGCATTAGTCAATTGTATGATAAAGGATATATTGTCAAATTCGAATCTAATACTTGCATTGTTGAAAAACCACACAAAAACACATCTATGATTGCATTAAAACAAAATAACGTATACACCATTGACATCAATGATCTTTGCAATAAAAAGTGTTTCTCGGTTTTGAATGAGGATGCTTGGCTTTGGCATAGGAGATTAGGTCATGCTAGCATGAAACTAATCACTCAAATATCATCCAAAGAACTTGTAAGAGGAATTCCTCATATCAAGTTCATCAAAGATAATGTGTGTGATGCTTGTCAATTAGGAAAATAAATTAAGGGTAGTTTCAAATCTAAGAATCAAATAAGCACCTCTAGGCCCTTACAATTGATCCATATGGACTTGTTTGGACCTATCTCTACATCAAGTCTAGGAGGTAGCAAATACGCCATCGTCATTGTAGATGACTATAGTAGATACACATGGACTTATTTCTTAAAACACAAAAATGAATGCTTTAGATATTTTACCAAGTTTTGCAAACTTGTCCAAAATGAAAGGGGTTCTATGATTGCGTCAATTAGAAGTGATCATGGTGGTGAATTTCAAAACCGTGATTTTCAAGAATTTTGTGAATTTAATGGATACAATCATAACTTCTCTACTCCAAGAAATCCTCAACAAAATGGAGTAGTAGAAAGAAAAAATAGAAATTTACAAGAAATGGCATGAACCATGTTGAATGAACATAGCCTACCCAAATATTTTTGGGCCGAAGCCGTAAACACTGCATGCTATATTTTGAATAGAGTTCTAGTAAGACCCTTACTCACCAAAACTCCCTATGAGTTGTGGAACAACAAAAAACCCAATGTTTCATATTTTAAAGTTTTTGGGTGCAAGTGTTTTATCTTGAATGAAAAAGATGCCTTAGGAAAATTTGATGCTAAATCCGATGAAGGAAATTTCCTTGGTTATTCTTCGGTTTCTAAAGCTTTTCGTATATTCAATAAAAGAACTTTAATTATAGAAGAATCCATTCATGTTGTTTTCAATGAGATTTCCGAAATCAAGAAAAATGATTTTGATGATGATGTTAATTTTGATTCTTTGAATTTAAATGAAACCCCTTCTCCAACTAGCAACTTGGATGCATCCACTTCCGAAACATCCTTACCCAAGGATTGGAAATATGTAGATGCTCATCCTAAGGAGCTAATTCTAGGAGACACATCTAAGGGGGTTCAAACACGTTCTTCTCTTAAAGAATTTTGTGCCAACGCCGCTTTTCTCTCCTAAATTGAACCTAAATGTATTGACGAAGCCATGAAAGATGATTCATGGATTATCGCAATGCAAGATGAGTTAAATCAATTTGAGAGAAATGAGGTGTAGAAGCTTGTTCCTAGGCCAAATGACCATTTAGTTATTGGTACTAAATGGGTCTTTAGAAACAAGCAAGATGAATATGGTATCGTGGTTAGAAACAAGGCTAGATTAGTAGCCAAAGGTTTCAACCAAGAAGAAGGTATCGATTACAAAGAAACCTTCGCTCCTGTGGCTAGATTAGAAGCCATAAGGATGCTCCTTGCCTATGCTAGTAATAATAATTTTAGTTAAAAAGCGCTTTTCTTAATGGCTTTATTTCCGAAGAAGTTTATGTTGAACAACCGCCCGGATTTGAAAATAATAGCCTCACTAATCATGTGTCAATCGAACCCTAAGATATCTCATCTCAAAGCAGTTAAAAGAATATTTAGATATCTTAAAGGTACCACAAATCTAGAATTATGGTATCCAAAAATCGAGAAGTTTGAGTTAATTGCTTATGCTGATGCAGATTTTGCTGAATGTAGATTAGATAGAAAAAGCACATCAGGAACATGTCAATTTTTGGGACATGCTCTTATTTCCTGGTCATCTAAGAAACAAAACTCGGTTGCACTATCAACAACCGAAGCTGAGTATATAGCAGCTAGTGCATGCTGTGCACAAGTTGTGTAGATGAAAAACACCTTAGAAAATTATAAAGTTCATCTTAAAAATATTCTCATTAAATGTGATAACACAAGTGCTATAGGTTTAACAAAGAATCTCATTCAACACTCAAGAACAAAACATATTGATATTAGACATCACTTTATACGAGATCATGTCACTAATCATGATATAGTTATAGAGTTCATTGATACTAAACATCAACTAGCTGTAGCCTCACTAATCATGTGTTTAAATTAACTAAGGCTCTCTATGGTTTAAAACAAGCCCCAAGGGCTTGGTATAAGAGACTTAGTTCTTTTCTTATTAAAATAATTTTACAAAAGGCAAGGTTGATACTACATTGTTTATCAAGAATTTTGAAAATAATTTTCTCATTGTTCAGATTTATGTTGATGATATTATCTTTGGTTCTACAAACGAATCTCTTTGTGAATCATTTGCTAAAACCATGAGTCTAGAATTTGAAATGAGTTTGATGGGAGAATTAATCTTTTTCTTAGGCTTACAAATTAAGCAACTAAGAAATGGTATCTTTATTAGTCAAACTAAATATGCTTTAGACTTGCTAAAGAGATTTAATATGGAAAGCTCAAAAGCTATTAACACTCCTATGAGCACATCCACTAAGTTAGAAGTTGATGAAAGTGGAGAAAGCTTCGATCAAAAAACTTATAGGGGTATGATAGGAAGTTTACTTTATCTCACTGCAACTAGACCAGATATCATGTTCAGTGCAGGACTTTGTGCTAGGTTTCAATCGAACCCTAAGATATCTCATCTCAAAGCAGTTAAAAGAATATTTAGATATCTTAAAGGTACCACAAATCTAGAATTATGGTATCCAAAAATCGAGAAGTTTGAGTTAATTGCTTATGCTGATGCAGATTTTGCTGAATGTAGATTAGATAGAAAAAGCACATCAGGAACATGTCAATTTTTGGGACATGCTCTTATTTCCTGGTCATCTAAGAAACAAAACTCGGTTGCACTATCAACAACCGAAGCTGAGTATATAGCAGCTAGTGCATGCTGTGCACAAGTTGTGTAGATGAAAAACACCTTAGAAAATTATAAAGTTCATCTTAAAAATATTCTCATTAAATGTGATAACACAAGTGCTATAGGTTTAACAAAGAATCTCATTCAACACTCAAGAACAAAACATATTGATATTAGACATCACTTTATACGAGATCATGTCACTAATCATGATATAGTTATAGAGTTCATTGATACTAAACATCAACTAGCTGATATTTTTACAAAGCCTTTAAGTGAAGAACAATTTAATTTCATTAGAAGAGAATTAGGAATGTTAATGTGTCCGAATGCTTGAACTCATTAAATCTATTTTTCGGACTTTCTTGATTCAATAATCAAATCACTCAATTGCTATGATGATTTTACATGATTACATGCCTTAGTAATATGTTGGAAATTATGTATTTTGGATATAAAAATTTCCATGATAATGAGCATGTTTTATCTTCATGATTGTATTGGAAAATCTATAGCAAAACCTTGTCCGAATGCATGAAAGTGTTAAATTTTATTTTCGGATTTTCTTGATACCTTATTCTCTTTCGAACTTAATGTAGCTCTCATAAGCATATGTTATATCGAGTTTGATTCATTGATTTTTGACATGTGGAATCAATTAGCAAATGCATCTTTCATAGGGTTATAATGTGAAAAAATATTTTCACATACATATCTTGAAGAAAAAAAAAAAGGAAGATTTTTTACTTGCAAGGATATTGATTCACATACATATCTTGATCCTTGTAAAAATGAAGCGTGATTTAATCTTTCCTTGAGATGTTTGTATAATTGGTATCCTATCACTCATTGTTGAAAAATTACCTATCACTCACTTGTGTTTAAAATTTGCTTATATCGTTCTCCTTTTTGTTGATGACAAAGGGGGAGAAATATATGAATTGATGCTATGAGTGCCATATTTGAATTTGAATTATGTTAAAAAAGCTTACATCGAAATATATGGTAAATTGATGATAGAAATGCCATGATTGCTAAACACTTGAAATATTTGCATTATGTTAAGATATCAAGAACTTGCATCGTAATTTCACATGTTGATGTCTTACCATATGATGAATTGCTACCATTACTATCATTCACATTTGAAATGTAAAACTTGAAAAAAGATGTCAAGCCTTGACATCATTTTCAGAGAGATACATCATGATAGGAATCATGATGAAAGTATTGATAAGGTTAAACAATCTTAACTTATCAATATGTCTCTTGAATTCAAAGGCTTTGAATTCAAGAATGACTTATCATGAGTATGGCATATAGATAGGGGGAGTTAAAGTTAACTCCGTTATCAATTGATTGTCATCATCAAAAAGGGGGAGATTGTTGAATCTCGGATTTTGATGATGAAATCAATTGTCATTTGTTATCTAATCCATATGTTAAGATAAGTGTGCAGGATTAACTACGATGAAAGTAAGACATGCAGTAGGAGTTGCGCCGAAGTCAAGACTATGATCACGTTGGGGGTTCGAGAGTTCGACGGAAGTCCGGACGGTCATCGGAGGTTTTGCGGGAACAAATCCGAGAAGTCCAGGAGCTTGCCAAAGAAGCTCATTGGAACTCGCCAAGTGGATCATCGCAAGTCCAGGAGTTTGCCGGAAGTCCGTCGGAGCATCGCCGAGGGTTCGTCGGATGATCGCCGGAAGTTCGCCGGAAGCTCGACGGAAGAAGCGATTGACGCACCGGAGCAAGTTGCAGTAAATGTCTTGAAAAATATTGTAGTTAGTATAATGATTAAGTTAGAAATGGGAGATGATCCCATTAACTTAATCTTGGGGCAATTGGGCCCTTAACAGACCCAAATTGGGACGAATGGATCAGCCCAATCAGACCCAAATTCCCAGCAGCCGAGTCTCGGAGTGGAATAGCCTGGGTCGGCGGTGGCACCGCCCTTGTCAGGCGATGGCACCACCTAGGCTCAGTCTCCGAGTGAGACTAGGTGGGCGGTAGCACCGTCCCTGTCAGGCGGTGGCACCGCCTGGGCTCAATCTCCGAGTGAGACTGGGCGGTAGCACCGCCCCTGTCAGGCAGTGGTACCGCCCGAGCTCGGTCTCCGAGCTCTGTCAGGTGGTAGTACCGCCCATTTATGGCGGTAGTACCACTAGGACCCCGAAAACATGGGAATTGACATTTTTGAGCTCCAAATTCAAATCAGTTTGGGGCCTATATAAACCCCACCCTTTCATGCATGAAAGGGCACCGAAACTTAGCATTTATTCTGAGATTTTGAGAGCTTAAAAGTGTTGTAAAAGGCTAGAAGTTCTTCTCCCTCTTTTCTTCGAAGTTTTGATCATTCAAGAGAGTGAAAAATTTATAAGGGTTGTCTCCTAAGCCCGTCAAAAGGAGTGAAACTGTAAAAGGGTGGTTGGCCTTCGCCTATTGAAGGAAGGCCTCTAGTGGACATCGGTGACCTCATCGGACGAGGAAGCCAAAAGTGGATGTAGGTCAAGATTGACCGAACCACTCTAAATCTCGGTTTGCATTTACATTCTGTTCTCTATCTTAACTGCAACTACTTCCATAGCTTTACTTCAACTGCACTTTACTTGATCTTAAGTTAAAGCAATTTTCGATTCGACTTTCATACTGAAATCATTCTTATCATACGAACGTCGTTTTAAATCGTCGAAAGTTTTCCGCTGCACTAATTCAACCCCCCCTCTTAGTGCTCTTGATCCTAACAGTATCCAATATTAATCTTTCTTTAATAGGTGAAGATCAACCTCCTTCTTACAACTCTATTCTCCTTTTACAGGCTTAAGAGAAAACCTTTACACCCCCTTTTTACAAAGCTTCCCTCACACTCTTCCTTAGAATTGTCTCTAAACTTTGGGAGGAGGGACTCTATAATTTACAATGGTTTTCAACTCTAAAAACATAGAGATTTGTTCACTTTTCTTACTACTCTATGCAAAAATAGCTAGGGTATTTATAGGCCCCAAATGGATTCAAATTTAGAGCTCAAAATTTAAACCCATAAAATTTCAGGGTACGGGCAGTACCACCGCCTGCATTGAGCGGTACCACTGCTTGTAGCCTGACACTAGGTGGTACCACCACCTAGTCTGGCAGTACCACCTAGGAGACTATGTCTAGGCAGTACCACCGCCTAGACTGGAAGTACCATCGCTTGACAGCCTTGGAGACCGAGTTTTTTGAGTTTTTCAAATCACATGTGGTTGCACCGCCTATTCTGGCAATGCCATCGCTTGATACAACTTTTGGGCCACTGAATGAGCCTCCCAATGAGCCTAAATCAGTCTTAATTAAGGCACAATTGGCCCCTAATTGAGTTGGCCCAATTCCAATGTAATTACGTATAAAACCTACTTCGATCAAGACAATTAATTACAAGCAAATTCTTGTTGTCCGGCTTGTCCTCAGTTCATCCGGTGCTTCATCAATTAATTTCATAATCAAAATATGAGATTCAACATTATATTCATGTAAGCTGAAGCGGAAACTTTTAGAAAAGTACAATGTAATCACTTATTGCATCATCAACAATGGAACATAAATTTATGATATGCTTTGAACTTATAAATCAGGTTTTATGACTATAAAATTTTATCTCAGAACTTAATATGGTCGACTCAATTGCTAAGCCACTAAAGATATTTTGTGATAACACTAGAGCAGTTTTTTATCTAAAAATAACAAGTACTTTAACGGTTTTAAGTATATCAAGATAAAGTATTTGATAGTAAAGAAAGAGTCTAGAAACAACAAGTGTTAATTGAGAGCTTTAGCACCACTTTAATAATTATTGATTCATTTACTAAAGATTTATACTCTAAAGTATTTAAAAAATATATTTAAGCAAGCCAGAAATATTGTGATGGATGTTTATGTGAATGTTATTATTGATATTTTTTTACTTAATTAAGGTTATTTATTTCTATTATCTTACTTATATTTATATTTATGTATATTAAGTTGAATATGATAATATGATTATCTTGATAAGACAAATTAAATGGGTCATAATGAATTATATTACGAAAGGCTCATAGTATTGTGGTACATAGAATGAAGCATAATATTGATGATATACAATTGCTATGACTTGTATTGGTAGTTGGACTTAATATATTATTATTATACCTATTAAGTTAATTAGCTTATTTTAAAATTTCTAACTATGTATAAAATACTTTTCAAAATTTTTAGAATATAATTATGTAAAGTTGTTTTGAAAATAAATTATTTTATTTATTTTAATTTTAAAATTTTTATATATTATTAACTATGGGTGAAGTGAGAGAATGTTAGATAATATGACCCTATCTAATTAGGTAAGATATATTATAAATTTGTTTAGATTTTAATGATGGCTATAGAAAGAAAGTCCAATTATAATAGGATTTCTTAAGAGATAGTTTTGGTGGGAGAGACTCTCTTAATTATCATTTTTGACTCTTTGCTCTCGCCTATAAAAGGAAAGGATCGCCTGATGATATAACTAGTCGTTGAGATTATAGGTCTATTCTCAATCTTCTTTAGTCCCTAATCCATCGATCATAATAGTTCTATGAAGGATAGGGACAAAAGAGAAGGCGAATACAGTTTTTCTTACAAATTGACATCCTTATAATTTTTGGATCCGATGATGACATATTTGTAGATCAAATAAATACTTTCTGAATGACATCTAAAAGTATGCATCATAAATCCAATCTATCATTATTGGATTTTAATTTTTAATATTAAATTTTTTTGTATAATAGGAGCATAATCATGATTTTTATATTTACATATAAAACTTTATATTTGTTGCCTTTGAACTTAATATTTTGAAATGCATTTTTGGAGACGTAGTATTTCGTTTTTTAATTTTAATCACACTATGAATTATATATTTCCTATAATAAACACAACTTAGAAAGAAGAATTAATCTACTCTTGCTATGAATTTAAAGTATTTAAAATTAGAAACTAAAGCAAAGATTTTTTGAGTGATAATTGCTTAGAAGTTCTTGCATGGCAAGCATGGACAAATGGCTACAAAATGCTTGCTTCAATTCCCTTTTCTTTCCTTTTTAATCTCTCAATCGACAACACGCCTTTTAGGTGCTGCAAAAGACAACACCCCTTGTCATGTCTTTGGATATCGAGATGAAGATAAAGTCACTGGTTGATGTTGAATTCTACTATGGATTTTACCATAAGTTGAGCATAGTATCTCTTAGCAAAATCGATTGTTGCAAGCTTTGGTGCTATTATGTTGAGTTTTCTGCTATTAAGACCTCCTCCTAAGGCTATGATATAAAGTTAGGAAAACATTGAGGAAATGGACTTGCTAGAAGAGTCGAAGATGAGGGCCTTGACTCTCCTAGAGGCTCCTATCAAGAAGAAGGCAGATGGAAGGTGATGTTGCTGCTTCTTGTCTTTTGCTTCTCCTTTTCTTCTCTTCCACTTGTTAGTCTCTCCCTCTCTGGCTCTCGATCAAGGAGAAGCATGGCTTCTCTTGTTGTGATGGAGAGAAGAGGAGTTGGGGAAGTCGCTGGTTCTACCTAGACACATACAACTTGAGCAAGGCTATGATTCTTTGATCTCCCCATGGATAGAAGAGGGGCTACGACCTCCTTACGTTATAAGCTATGATTGAAAGAATCCTAAAGTGATCAAGACTCCTTAGAGACCAGGTAATGAGGTAATTCTTAGGTGCGCAAAGAGTTACTCGCACACAAGGAGGTGTGCATTTCCTGCATGCGTAGCTTTATTCTAGCCATCCATTTTTTTCTGAGGCCTGAGTCCTACTTGAATTAGAATTTAATCAAGTGGTGTGCTGATATGAAGCTAACATGGAAAAGTCGCCCTTTGCTTCTATGGTTGGGATTGGTGCTTTAGCAGTTGACATTTGACTTGGTTTAGTGAGCCATATCTTGCTTTAATGGCTGATATTGGTTTTGATCTAGACTCAGCAAAAGCGTCTTTGATCAGTTAGAGAACTTGATCTAAGCATAGGAATGGGTGTGTATGACACACTCGTGTGGGTTTTGATTTAATAGTATATTGGGTATGCAACCATCATATTTTATGAATATTTAGAATCTTTAATAATTGCTACATAATACGAAATGCCAATAGAATTATTGTTTCTGTGAACTGTATGACCAAATATTATTTCAGATGTTTGTGAACATCGTACGGAGTGGAATTATTTTATATCACGTGAAACACGCGTAAAGGAAGAAGACAACGCTAACTCCTGCAGGAAGCAATACCATCTCTCTCTCGTGATGCATATGGTTTGTGTGCCTCAAGTGCCTGAGTCGTCGTTGAAGACGGTTGGCTCCGGTGACCCTTGCTTATTGCTGCTCCTAGTCAGAACTGGTTGCCCATGGTTGTAGCTTGTTTCAGATGGATTGGTAAAGTGCACTTGACTCCACTCAGCAATACGGCGGCTTCGAAAGCAGTGTCTACGGTCTTCAACCCAAGAAAACTGTGATTGTCCGCTCTGTTGCAGAGTCCATCCGCTGTTGCTGCTGCTCGTCAGATTCTTCCTGGGTGAATCCTCGTGATACGGCGTGCTGTTCCCCTCCACCAAGGGATTCTGGGCCAGCCAGCCTTGCGCAGAAGACAACGGACGGCGGCGGTCATAGCAAGCTGCCGTTGCAGTTTGCATCACCGGCCCTGGCACATTAGGTTTGCTGGTGTTATCCACAATCGATTCTAGGAAGTCATCAAATTCGTATCTTGCGTAGGGTGGCACGGCGGCGCTCAAGGGCAGCAGTGATTGCTGCACAGGCGTGGGGTCGTGTTCGTATCCTGCTTGCTGCCCCAGCGGCGTCGCAGCGAGAGATGCAGCTGCGAAACCGCCAACCACCTCCGCCTTGATCATGGTGTCACTGCTGGGATTAACACCATGCGTTGTGCCGGCATAGGCTTCCTCGCTCTGCCACCCCGAGCTCAGTTCGTATTGATGTGTAGGCTGCCGCCCGATGCTGAAGATGCCCCTTCCCGACGGCTTGAAGTGGCACAAGATCACCTCCTTGTCCCCACGCGTATGGGCCAAATGGCCGGAAAGCCTGTACTCGTACATGACCCACTTGGTGCCCGTGGTCCTCTTCTTGTTGCTTTGGCGATCGATCACATCTACGAAGAACTTGAAACCCATACGAGTCCCGATGACGCGACCCTCCTCGTCGGTGACACTCTTCCGTTCGATGCTCGCTCTCCAGTGGCCGAACTCGCCGACGATGCGGCTCAGCCTGCCGTTGGAAGCGTTGGACCGCTTCATCCTGGTGAAGTAGTAGAACTCGCCCTTCTCCGCAGCGTACTCGAACTCGTAGCTCAGCCACCATGGCTCTCGAGCATAGACGTCTGCTTCAGGGATGAGGTCGAGAGGGACGGAAGCGTCATTGGCCTTCTTGTGAAGGTACTCCACGATCAATATGCGATCCGTTGGTGTGAACTTGTATCCTATGGAAGGCTCTTCGTAGATTGCTTCCGCCATTAACATACCTTGTGCTTACTTCTCTCCAAGCCCGTGAAGGGAACTTAGAGCGCACAATAGTATATATAACAACTCTTTACGTTGTCTGACTCGGAATAGGAAACCATGATATCCGATTTGGAGTCTGAGAAAGGGGGTCGTTAATTTTGACTGTGTTTCCTAATTCGAATTAGGAAACACAGTCATGAAATCGGATGTTGTGTCGACGGAGGCCGCGTCGCCGCAGGCGATGTTGGCCGAGGTGTTTGCTGGCAGGCGGCGCACGGCGCTGCAGTGCCAGGGTGCTGGTCGCCGGTGAGGATTCTGCGATGTTGGGCGGAGATGACGCCGTGGAAATAGCCGGTAGTCGGCCTCGTGAAATTTCTTCGGCGCGATTGGCCGAGTTGACCCAACCCAAATTTTGACCTTGAATTTGACGGCAATCTTAATCCTATTTTGTTTGACTGATTTAATTGATTGAACTGATTATTGGACTCAACAGGATGACACAATTCGTTAGGACCAATTCGGTATACCAACTCTGAGCTGCCCAATCAATTATAGCTCATTGACCCAATTTAGTGTATTATATAGAATAAAAAAATAAATTATAGATATTTTTATAATTTTCTTATATGATATGTGGCATATAGTTTTCTTATAGCATACAATAGTACTGCATGAGAAGTCATACAAATATTATTTTAAAAAAATACGACAGCAAAAATGTGTCAGAAGTTCAAAGTTGGTATGCTTTTGCAGCACTATTTAAAAAACATAGAATTTAAACTAATAAAATAATGTACCATGGGAAAAATTGTATGAAGATTGTTTTATGAAAAAAAATATCAAAAGTGGAAAGTTCATGATATTTTGTTATGTCATTAAAAAATAAAAAGTTCTACCATAACACAATGATACAATATTGGAGAAGTCATATAATGTTGTTTTAGAAACAAACGTGACTATGAAAAATATTATCGAAAGAGTTACGTTTTAACTTATCGAAAAAGTTAAAAGATAAAAAGTTTTACTAAAACATATGACAGTAAGAAATTTTATCAAAAGAATGAAAAGTTTACCATCTCATACTATAAGAAAAAATAAAAATAAAAATATAGATAGTGGAACATTAGCTATTCAAGACAAAAGGTTAACAAGGATGATCATTTAATAGGAATGGATCTCAACATAGTATTATCATAGAGCAATGCAGTCAAAATATTGGACGCTTGTCCATGATATTTTTTGTTCTTGTTTTTCATTATTTTAGACATTTTTAAATGTTTTCTTGTAGACATTATGTATGGATTCGAATTTACAACTGTGCACTATTTTGGTTTGTTATTAGTGTTTTTACTTTATATTTCTATTATATAAAACTCAAAAATATTTTTGATTGTGTGGCATCACACAAATGAAAAAATAGTCCAAAACAATCTTATTCATATGTATTAAGGGCTAATTTCTAATTAACGATCTTATGATATAAAACCTTAATCATCTTAGTATTTTAGAATCCTTTACGTGGCATAGGACAGATAGGATTTTGGATATATGTCTAAGAGGTGATGCAATATCTTTAGTATACCAACTTTCTGCTTAATGATAGTGCTAAGTGAACAATAGGCCTACATCTACCTTCGGGAACCCCTTTATGTGCACTTGTTCAGTTTATTTTTTAGATCTTTTTATGCCTAATAAAAGTTGATTGTTTTATAGTAATTTCGATCCTGATTGTCTTATATTTCGTGCATGATGATGGCATATTACTTACATATTTATCTTTTTAATCTTTTCTTCATTGTACAAATCCTTTATGGATTATATGAGGTTAAAGTATGACCCTTATGAATAAATATCTCTTTAAGTATCACATATTTTAAGCATTCCCAACTAAAGACATAAAAAAGTGGCATTAGAGCAAATTGAGAATATCAATTTGTCATGATAGGATATCTAGGCAAAACTAACACTATTATACAAGATGGGAGGCAGCAATACGTGACAATTCCAAGGAAATAGATGAGTACTCATGCAACGAAACCGATCAAGAGGAGTGTGACATTTGCAATAATATTCCTGGGGTTCTCTCACATAGAAGAGGCAAAAGTTGAAGGGTAGCTTGAACAACATAGAAGCACCAAAGAAATATTAGCCTAGTTGATGCTACCACTTGACATTGTCAATTAAAAGTTGAAGGAGCTCTATAAAAGTGGGGGATGCTTTGAGATAGCAGAGTCAATAAAGAAAAGGTTAAAGTTGTGATTGAATTAATTAGAGATTCGAGTCGAAATGTTGATGAATGACCTGAGTGAGAAACACGTAATACTTACAAGAGAAAGAGAATTGACAGCTCATGTGCAGTAATCATGCAAGCTATATATGTGAGTGAAGGAATATATCGCAGCCATCTCTCATCGAGAGTAAAAGCTCTCAAACTGTTGAGCTACAGGGGTGCTCAAGATGCCAATGATTTAGAAAATTTTTTCTTTGATATTAAACAATACTAGGGAACTAACCTAAATTAGAAGATTCTAAGGTGCCATTAGCAAATATGTATCTTATTAGTGATGTAAAACTATGGTAGTGCACATGCTGGGAAGAAATATAATAAGATCGCTACAACATTAACACTTGGGATGCATTAAAGAGGGAATGGTGAACTCAATTTATGCCTCATCATGGAAGTTGTGGCAACTTTGTCATGCCTCTACAATTTATTTGAGATTATATGAAATAGTTTTCTACAATAATGTTAGATATTCAAGATGTTAGGAATGAGTTCGAAAATCTTCATATGATAAAATCTGTTTTAGAAATGTATTTAACTTGAAACGTATGAGAGCGTAAGCATAGTAAAAGCAAGGTAAGGAGGAGAGGCAGTTTGCTATAAAATTAAATTGCTCAAAATAAATACAAACCGAGTTTATAGTGGTTTGGTCGTCATGACCTACATCTATTCCACCGATTCCTCTTCCGTTGAGGCCACTAGCATCCACTAACGGTCTTCCTTCAATGGGCAAAGACTAACTACCCTTTTACACCCCTCTTCTCCTTTTCATAGGTTTAAGAGACAACCTTTACAAGCACCCACTCCTCTCTAAATAAAATTATAAACTTAGAATTAGAGGAGGGGATTTCTCAAGTGATTGCAATAGTGTTTTCTCACTTTTAAACTCCTTGTGCTTGTGTATGTTAACCAAGGATGAGAGAGGTATTTATAGGTCTCAAGTTGATTCAAACTTGGAGCATAAAAAGATCTCATCCTGGGTTTTCCGGGTCTTGGCAGTACCA
The DNA here is from genome assembly GCA_004837865.1 of Musa balbisiana. Lineage (NCBI taxonomy): Eukaryota > Viridiplantae > Streptophyta > Magnoliopsida > Zingiberales > Musaceae > Musa > Musa balbisiana. The sequence goes on from CM017189.1 coordinate 9,308,571, forward strand.
TCGCTTGGGAGACTGTGTCTGGGCGGTACCACTACCTGAAACTGACACTGGGCGGTACCACCACCCAGTTTGATGATACCATCATGTAACACAGTCTCGGAGACTGTGCCACAATGGTGCCACCTGTTGGGTTACTATTTGGGTCTTTCACTTGGCCCAACACAGTCCATACATGAGCCCAACTGACCCCTAATTGTGTTGACCCAATTCCAATCTCAATTATGTGCTAACTATAAAATTTAAGGCATACACTGAGCTAAACAAATCCGATAAGTCTAGGTTTCTTTCGGCGAGCTTTCAGCGAACTTCTGATGATCTCTCGACAATGTTCTAGTGGACTCCCAGCAAGCTCCTGTACTTCACGATGATCTTCTTGGCGAGTTTTGATTAGCTTCTTTGGTAAGCTCTTGGACTTTTCGGTTAATTTCGATAGAACTTCTAACGAACATCCGAACTTCCGACGAACTCTCAAACTCCCAACGAAATCTCATTCCCGACTCCGGGACTTCATTTTGATTTATGCCTTGATCACTATCATAGTTAATCCTACACAAATAAAACCTATTTCAATCTAGACAATTATTACAAACCTTGAATCATGTATTGTCCGGCATGTCATTGGTTTATCGATACTTTGTTCGATTCTTTGACGCATCGTCCTCTCTTATGGCCTATTGCCCAATCGGTCAGTTAACCTTTGTAACTCCAATTTCCTTAGTGCAATTTTCGTTCTTCTTGGCCCGATGCCCAAACCCATGGCCTGAAGCCTTTTGCCGATACGTCGACCGATCCTTCAACTCGACGTACAATCTTCTGACCTGTTTTTCCTCGGCCCAACATGATTCTTCCTGCTTTAATTGTTTCTCCCTAATCGAAGCTTCTTGCATCACTGAAAACATAGATCAAATCATAAATACTATCAGTTGGTTTCATCATCAAAATCCGAGATTCAACAATCTCCCCCTTTTTGATGATAACAACTAATTGATTACGGAGTTAACCTAAACTCCCGGAGTTTAAACAAACTCTCCCTATCAATATGCCATATTGATAGAACTCTTGAATTCAAATTAAATTTAAGTCAAAGCAAATTTAATCATTAATATTTACAACACGTCATCATAAAATCATGTATAATTAAATCATTCAATACATCATTCGATGCATGATTGTTATCATAACTTCTCCCCCTTTGTCATCAACAAAAAGGAGAAGTGTAATTAGTAAGTATTTAAACATAATTTCAAATCATTGTATAATAAACATAATCTCAAGTTTTATCATCATGTAAGTTAGCAAGCTTTAAAGATGTGTAGAGTTTAGCATGTTTCCTTTTCTTGGCAATGTTTAAGCTAGTAAGTTTTCAAAAAAGAATGTAAGATAGTATTTTTGCCTCTTGTTGAAGTGTGCAAGCTAGCAATTCTTGCTTTCTTTTACAATGTGCAAGTTGCAAGTTTTGCTTTTTGAGATACGCAAAAGAGCACTTTTGCTTCTCTTGAGATTGTAAGATAGCAATTCTTGATGATGTGTAAGATAGCAAGTTTTACATCATGCAAGCTAGTGAATTTTACAATACTTTAGAACATGCAAGCTAGCAATTTTGAGATGTTTAAGAAAGAAACTTTTGCTTCTTGAAATATGCAAGTTAGCAATCTTTGCTTCTCTTTTGAGATGAACAAGCTAAAATGTTTTTGCATTTTCTTGACTTGTGCAAGCTAACAAATTTAATAATTTTTACATAATTTTGGAATATGAAAACTAGCAAATTTTACATATATGAACGTTTTGCATCTTTTGAGATGAGCAAGCCTTATGCTTCTCTTTATGATGTGCAAAGTAGCACCTTTTCTCCCCATTTGTCATTGTCAAAAGAAGGGAAGAATACAATTTTATAATTTTTTTTCCCTTTACAATAATTTTTAAATCATGAGAAAGGTAAAGTATCAATATTATTTCAATATATTTGTGCATCATTATAGTTTCAAATTAAAACATGCACAATTTTAAAACCTTACATTTCATCCTTACTTTATGTATGATATAAAAAATAAATCATTACTATGGGCATATCATACATGATACTCAAGCATTCATGATACATCATTTTAGTAATAAATCATAGTATTATATGTATCATTCCAAATCATAAATAATTCAAATTATGATGGTATCATATGTCAAATTACATTACATCCTACCATGATCATAACTTCTTGTTTGTATGTATCAACATTAATTCAAGAGTATTTCATACATAATTTCATATCATCACATGAAAAATATTAAGAGAATTTTGGTGATGAGATATACTTCATGAATACCAAGAATTATAAAAATCATATCATGAAAGATAAAATCATGTGAATACCAAAAGATATGATTCATATATAAAATTTTCTCTTAAACAAAATGCAAGAATCATATGAAAATAAAGAGTAAGAAATCTTAATTCATAAAAGAAAATCTAGAAGGTTCATGATTCGATTGGAAAAATCTCATTTAGATTCAAATCATCAAATCATCAAAATCATAAGAGATTCAAAATGACATTAATTGATTTATCAATCTCTTAAGATGCTAGTGATTTTCTTTCTCCCTTTTGTCATTGTAAACAAGAATGAAGAAGGGAAGAAATGCATAACAAAACTCTAAGTCATAAATTTTCAAGATGTCAAGTAACATATCATGGTTTGTTAGGATAAGTCATCCTGTTTTTTGTAAATAACAAAAAGAAACAAGGAGAAAATGATCTTAAGTTATAGAAAGATTTCAAGTATCAAATATAATCCTGAATTGGATTATATTTCCTCGTTAGTAAATGGCAAAGAGAAACATAAGAGATCAAATAAGAGATCTTGATTCATAAAAGATTTCATATAATAAATCTCGAGAAACTATGATTTTGATAAAACTCATTCAAATTCATTTTCATAGTCCAAAAGATTCACAAAAGCATAATATACATGGATTCATTAATCTTTTATCAAAAAATCAATAAGATAGAGATGGAAAATGTATTCCCTTTTTATATGTTTTATTTTAAGTTGTTTGTTTCGTACAACCATGCATTTAACTTTTTATGACAAATAAAAACATGCATCAATGTTTAGGATTGAAAAATAAATTTTGTCATAAAAACCATCAAGATTAAAAAAGTATAACGCAATAAACATAAGGCTTCTTCAAACAAGAGATTTGATTTCACATAAGAGATCAAATAAGAGATTTGATTCATCATTTTAATTCCAATGATAATTTTTTTTCCTTTTTATTGTTTCATTTTATATGATTGATTTCATATAATCATGCCCCAAATTTTTATGCCAAATAAAATAAGCATCAATGTTTAAAAAGAAAAAGAACTTTCATTACAGCAAAAATCAATAATCCATAAATCACAAGAATCATCATGTATAATTTTGAAATAAAACTCGTTAAGCATGATTATTATACATCGTTACTTTGGGCATGACACCAAAATAAGGTTTCAAGTTTTCAAAGTATAACATGCACAATTTTAAACTATAAAATCATTAAGCATAATATCAAATCATCATTATATTATTTCATCATGCATGATTTTATAAAGCGTTTTCAATCAAAATCGGAAATCATCAAGATACATATTATTTCTTCTTAAAAACATACATAGGATAATTATTAGATTTAAATCTAACATTTTATTTCTTTATCATAAAACATACAATTTTCATGATCATAAAAAGAAGCATGATATAATTTTTTTATAATTTTTGTTTTATTTTTACTAACTAATTTAAAAATAACTCATGAAAAAACATTAAGTGATTTTAAAATAAAGTAAAGAAGTTTTGTTTGAGTTATTTACCTTATTATCGAAAGCCGCTAAGGTGTAGTTTGCCACTTCGTCTTCATCGGTTTACTTTTCATCTTCGGATGCACTCGTTTCATCCCAATTTGTGTTCTTTTTAAGTTTATTTTTATTTTTTGATTTTTGTTTTAAGAACTTTCTTGTCAAGAGTGCAAAGTCATCATCATAGTCCTCATTACTTGAATTTTCTTTCAAGTGATCTTCATAAGTTCTTATTATCATATCCTTCCTCAAGCTCTTCATGAGCATTTCAAGTCATTTCATATGTCAATAATGAATCGATAAGTTCTTCAAATGAAAAATATTTTAAGTTATTTGATTCTTGTATTGTCGTTCCTTTCGAATTCCAATTTTTAGAAAGTGATCGTAAAACTTTATTAACAAGTTCAAAATTTAAAAAACTTTTACTAAGTGCTTTTAGACTATTGACGACATTCATAAAACGGGTGTACATGTCTCTATTGAATCTTGGATTTTGATGATGAAACTAATTGATTGTGTTTAGATGTTTAACTGCATTTTGAGTGATGTAGGTCTACTCGATCAGGATTAGACAGTTGATGCAGGAGGAATTGACGTTGCGCCGGAGGAGATCATGTTAGGATATTGGATGGTAGAATGCTTCGGACGTCGGGCATCGGGCCAAGGAGAGCAGAATTGCACCAAGGATATCGGGGTTGCGGAGGTCAACCGCCGATTGGGCAACAAGCCGCAAGAGTGGACGATGCGCTGAAGAATCGGATGAAGCGCCAACCAATGATGTGCCGGGCAACAGAATGTCAATTCGCGTTGTAATAATTGTCTAGATCGGAGTAGAGTTTTGGCTTGTGTGTGCAGGATTAACTACGATAACGATGAAGACATAAAGCGAAACAAAGTGCCGGAGTCAAGCGCGAAGGATTTGTTAGGAGTTCGAGAGTCCGACGGAAGTCTGAAGGTTCGTCGGGAATGCTGCCGGAACTAGCCGAGAATGAGTAGGGAGCTTGCCGAAGGGTTTTCAAAAGCTCACTAGAATGTACGTCAGAAGTTCGCGGAGCTCATTGAGAAAGATCGTAACTTGCCGAAGAAGCTCATCGGAACTCGCTAAGATCAAATCATGAAGTCTAGGAGCTTGCCGGGAGTTCGTAGAATGGTTTCCGAGAGTTTCTCGGAAGATCGCCGGAAGAAGTCTTGACTTGTGAACTTTGTAATAGCTTAGGAAATGTCTTTAAATTCGTAGTTAGCATGTTAATTAGGGTTAGGATTAGGTGTTAATCTTATAACCCATATAGGGGCCAATTGGGCCCGAGTTTGGACTGGTTTGGGCCAAGTTTGGAGCCTAACCAGTGAGCTGAAATAGCCAGGCGATGGCACCGCCCAGCACCCGAGAGCCAGGCGGTGGCACCGCCCAACACCCGAGAGCCAGGCGGTGGCACCGCCCAGTACACTGTCAGTGTCACAACTGACAGGCAGTGGCACCGCTAGCTTCGGGAACCGAAGAGAATTCAAATTTTGGAGCCCAAATTTGAATCCTCTTAAGGCCTATAAATACCCCTCTATTCTCAGCTGAGATAACAACTTTTGAGAAACAATAGATTGAGATAAAAGCCTTAGTAAAGTCTTTAGTAAGTCTTGTTTTCAATTGCTTGAGTATTCACCTCCTTCTTTCTCAGTGAAACTTTGTAAGAGTGTGAACCACTTGTAAAAAGTTGTAAGAGGGGTATTTGTCCTTCCCCTTCAAAGTGATTTGCTAGTGGAAGTTGGAAGCCTCATCGAAGAAGGCTTCGCAAGTGGATGTAGGTCATTTTGACCGAACCGCTTTAAAATTGGCGTGTTCACTGGTTTGCATTTATTTATTACACTTTACCTTACTGCAAATCTTTATAAATGCTTTACTTCCTCATTACTTTTACTGCACACATTTACGAACACGCTTTCAAGTTAAGCACTTCCGAGTTCGATTTTTATCGTACGAAAAAGTTTCCAAAACCGACGTTTTAATCCGCTGCACTAATTCACCCCCCCCTCTTAGTGCCGCTCCGATCCTAACAATTGGTATCAGAGCCCGGTATTTCTCATTTCGGATTTACACCCGAGAGAAATAACTCTTCATGGCTTTCAAGAGGGCTTTTCGGTTTTTCGTCCACCGTTGTTTAACGGATTGGACTACACTTATTGGAAAACTCAAATGAGAGTTTTCTTGATTTCTATGAATTTGGATTTATGGAATATTGTTGAAAACGGTTTTCAACTTCCCTCTAAACCGATGAACGAATGGTCAGATTTGGAGAAGAAGTATTTTTCTTTAAACACAAAGGATATGAATGCCTTATTTTGCGCTTTGGACAAAAATGAGTTCAATCGGATTTCTATGTGCGAAACAGCTTTTGATATTTGGCAAACTCTTGAAATCACACACGAGGGAACTAGTAGAGTCAAAGACTCAAAAGTTAACATTTTATTGCATGATTTTGAGTTTTTTCGAATGCAACCAAGCGAGACTATAGGCGACATGTACACCCGTTTCACGGATGTCGTCAATAATCTAAGAGTTCTTGGTAAATCTTTTTCGAATTTTGATCTCGTAAGTAAGATCTTAAGATCCCTTCCAAAAAGGTGGGATCCTAAAATAACCGCAATACAAGAGACAAAAAATTTAAATGATTTTCCATTAGAAGAATTAATCGGGTCACTAATGACCTATGAAATAACACTTTTAGAACATTTTGAACCCAATGAGCACTTGAATCACCTTCCAAAGAATAGAAAGGATTTGGAACTCCGGACAAATGAATACCACTTGAGCGATGACTCAAGTGATGAGGACAATGATGAACTTGAACTTCGAACACTAAATCTTAATAAGTTCATTAAACAAAAATCTAAAATAAACAATGAACTTGAACGGAGGAAGAGGCCAAAGAAGAGGAAGGCAACTAAGGATGAATCAAGAACTTTCAAAGGTGAAACGGCGAATTGGGCTTTGACGGGCTTCGACTACAAGGTAACTAACTCAACTCCCTTAATTTATTTTGAAATTACTTGATGTTTTTCCATGATGCATTTTCTTTTTTTTGAATAATTATTTTTCTTAAAAATTGTATGTTTTATGTTAATGGAATAAAAAGTTAGATATAAATCTAATGATTGTAAACCTAGTGAGATTAATCTTATGTATGTGCTTGAGAAGCAAGAATGTGTATTTTGATGATTTTCATAATGCTTTTCAATGAAGATGCATGGCTTTTGCATGAAAGGCTTGATATCTTTTATGTACATTATCTTCGTTTTTCAAACATGATGTATGGTTTTGACATAAGAACAAAAATTTGAGCATGCTATTATAAAATCAATCATATAAATTAAAACTAAAGAAGTTTTAGGTATCTATAAGAATCATTTAAAATTATGTTCAATGAAACCTTGCTTAATGTTGTAATGAAAATATTAAAGTTGTGATACCATGATATAACAATTTTATGTATAAAATTTTAAAGTTATACATGATGATTTTTGTGATTTATTGGTCTTGATGGTTTTATGACGAAATTCATTTTTCGATCCTAAACGTTGATGCATGTTTTTATTTGACATAAATGAAAAAGCATGCTAACATGAAATCAATCACTTAAAATGAAATACTTAAAAAAGGGGGAAAATATATTATCAATGAAATCATGAATCTATTTATGTTATGAATTTTGTGAACCTTAAAAATGATTTTGATGATTTAAATTTGAAATGAGTTTTATCAAAATCATGATCTTGATTTCTTGGAATAACATGAGATTTCCTTTGATGATCATTTTGATTATTTAAAAGGACATTTGTCGAAATGATTCATAGAATTTTAGATTCATGAATTGATCCTTCATTTGTTTATGAGATGGTTGAAATCTTTGTACCTTTGAATTCTTTCCCTTCTCCCTTCGATTTTTAAATTTATACATATTATATGTTAAAGATTTGAAACCATGTTTTGATATCATGCATACCCAAGAAATGTTGATTTGACAAATTGAATGAATTGAAAATGAATGATGAATCTTCTCTTGAATATTACTTGTGATTCATCATCATTATCTTGATTTCTCGATATTTGATATATGAAATTTTATAATGAATCAAGATTTTTCTTTAATCAATCTCCTAAGATTTTCTTTTGATTATTTATGAGGAGGTTCTTCAAAAAGAAATCATGCCTTTTGGTATACACATATTCTAATCCTTCATGATATGATTTTTATGCAATTGCTTGTGTTCATGAAAATATTCATCTCATCATCCAATTAATTCTTCTTGATATTCCTAATATGATAAAATGAAATTATGCATGAAATACAAATGAGAAGTTAATTATCATGCATGATAGGATGTAATGAACTTTGACATTTAGATACCATCATTTGAAAAGCTATGATCATGTTGCCAAAATAATGTATCATGAATGCTTGAATATAATATCATGTATATATGCTCATAATGATGATTGATTTATTTGTATTATGCATGAAAATGAAGGTATAGTTTTGAAATTGTGCAATTGAAAATATGATGATGAATCTTGTGATTTACGTATTATTGATTTTATCAAATCATTTTGATTATTTAAAAGGACATTTGTCGAAATGATTCATAGAATTTTAGATTCATGAATTGATCCTTCATTTGTTTATGAGATGGTTGAAATCTTTGTACCTTTGAATTCTTTCCCTTCTCCCTTCGATTTTTAAATTTATACATATTATATGTTAAAGATTTGAAACCATGTTTTGATATCATGCATGATAGGATGTAATGAACTTTGACATTTAGATACCATCATTTGAAAAGCTATGATCATGTTGCCAAAATAATGTATCATGAATGCTTGAATATCATGTATAATATGCTCATAATGATGATTGATTTATTTGTATTATGCATGAAATACAAATGAGAAGTTAATTATCATGCATGATAGGATGTAATGAACTTTGACATTTAGATACCATCATTTGAAAAGCTATGATCATGTTGCCAAAATAATGTATCATGAATGCTTGAATATCATGTATAATATGCTCATAATGATGATTGATTTATTTGTATTATGCATGAAATACAAATGAGAAGTTAATTATCATGCATGATAGGATGTAATGAACTTTGACATTTAGATACCATCATTTGAAAAGCTATGATCATGTTGCCAAAATAATGTATCATGAATGCTTGAATATCATGTATAATATGCTCATAATGATGATTGATTTATTTGTATTATGCATGAAATACAAATGAGAAGTTAATTATCATGCATGATAGGATGTAATGAACTTTGACATTTAGATACCATCATTTGAAAAGCTATGATCATGTTGCCAAAATAATGTATCATGAATGCTTGAATATCATGTATAATATGCTCATAATGATGATTGATTTATTTGTATTATGCATGAAAAATGAAAGGTATAGTTTTGAAATTGTGCAATTTGAAAATATGATGATGAATCTTGTGATTTACGTATTATTGATTTTTATCAAAATCAAAGTGCCTTATTGATCTTTATTGTAATAAATCTTACACTTTCGATTTTAAATGATGATACATGTTTTCACAAAAGACTTGAATACCCTCACATGAAATCAATTGTATGAAATGGAAATGAATTTTCTATCCTATTGAGATTAATGAATATATTTTACCAATCTTGTGAATCTCATAAAAATAAACATGATGAATATTTTGAAAATAAATGAGTGTATCATACATTTGGTCTTAATGATTTCTCTTGAACATACTCTTTGAAATCATACTTGATGATGAATATCAAGATATTAAAAGGATGTTATCATGGAATCATGCTTGATGATTTGTTTTTTGAAATTTACCTTTCCGTCTTAAATGTTGACACTTGTTTTATTAAAGGTAAAGGCATGCTTATAAGAAGAAAATCACATGAATAGAAATTTATAAAAACGAAATGCGATCCTCTATCTTATCGACTTTTCAATAAATCTATGCTTGTCATGTATGAATTTATTGAATGTGACTTTGAGGATGATTTCGGATTTCACAAATGCTTGATTCATACTTATGACATGAGACACATTTTAAATATGAATCATGTTCAATGCTTCAATCATGTTATATCTCTCTTAATTCATGTTGTTCTCCTAGATTTATTTACCAAAGAGGAGAATCTTCCGAATGAATGAAATAATACAAATGAATCACATATGCTTCAATCATGTTATATCTTTTTGAAATATCTTTTTAATGTGATGTTGATAATTTGAGATGTCTATTGGAATTCATGACATGAGATAATTGAATCCTTGACTTACTTTTTATATGGCTTGAGAATAGATGGTTAAAATCTTGCTTGATGAGTTATTTTATAAGATTTTGCCTTTATGTCTTGAACTTTCATGCTTATCTTGATTTGACATATAAAGACTAAGGCATGCTTAGATGAAAAAGAATTACTTAAAAAATGCTTTTCCTATCTGATCGAGATTAATGATTTCATGATATTTTGTGAATCTCGAGATTGATTTTGATGACTTGATTATGAGTTTCAAGTTAACGATTGATTTGAATAAGTTTTATTTAAATCATCATCTTGATCTTGCAAAATTGGAATCACAAATAATATCTTTTGGTATTCATGAATTGATACTCACAATATGAAAGTATTGGTATTCATGACTTGAATTTGATTGAAATATTGCATGCTTAAATTAATCATTCTTCTATGTTTCAAAAATTCTTTAAATGCCTTATGTGATGATTGAAAATTAATTTGCTTTATGATAAATCTATGTATACCATTTTGAATATCTTGAAAGTAATGTTGAGATTTTGATGAATTTGATGATTTGGTATTATGCATGCAATACTTTAACGTATGATAATGATGCACAAATAAGATTGATACTTACCTTTGTCATAATTGATATAAAGGGTCTTCCCTTCTTTTTGACAATGACAAAGGGGGAGATAGCTAATTTGTACAAGTCAAGAAGATACAAAAACTTGATTGCTAGCTTGCCTATCTTAAGTAGCAAAGATTGCTAACTTGCTTATTTCAAGAAGCAAAAGTTGTCTTCTTGAACATCACTATCTTGCCTATCTCAATAAGCAAAACATGCTAACGTGCACATCTAGCAAACTTGTATATTTTAAGAAGCAAGGGTTGCTTTCTTGAACATCTCAAAACTGCTAGCTTGCATGTTCTAAAAATATTGTAAAATTTGCTAGCTTGTATGTTATAGAAATTGCTATCATACTACCTTGCATATCTATGATAATAGCAAAATTGCATAATGATAAAACTAGGAGATTATGTTAATTATGCAATGTGTTGAACTTGGATATTTCAAAAACTTGTAAATTGCAATAGGAAGCAAGAATCATGGGGCTTACACAAGAAAGCTATCTTGCATTTGCTTTCGAAATTTTTGCTAGCTTGTATGTAGCAAAACTTGCATATCGTAAAAATTGCTAGCTTGTAGTCTAAAGAGAAGCAAACAGTTGCTGTCTCAAGAAAAGCAAACATGCTAAACTTGCACATCTTTAATTACTAAATTGCATGATGATAAAATTGGATACTATGTTTATTATGCAATGATTAGAACTCATATCTCTAAACACATAAGAGTTGGGACTTCTCCTTTTTGTTGATGACATAGGGGGAGAAGTATATTGATGACTTCATGCATTGAATTGAATATTTTATATATTTGCATGATGGTTTAAATGTTTTTCATAACATGTGATGAATGTTGCTTGGATTTGGGATAATCCAAGTGTTCTATCAATGGCATATTGATAGGGGGAGTTAAGGTTAACTCCGGTAGTCATCAATTAGTTGTCATCATCAAAAAGGGGGAGATTGTTGAATCTCGGATTTTGATGATGAAACTAATTGATTGTGTTTAGATGTTTAACTACATTTTGAGTGATGCAGGTCTACTCGATCAGGATTAGACAATTGACGCAGGAGGAATTGACGTTGCGCCGGAGGAGATCACGTAAGGATATTGGATGGTAGAATGCTTCGGACGTCGGGCATCGGGCCAAGGAGAGCATAATTGCACCAAGGATATCGGGGTTGCGGAGGTCAACCGCCGATTGGGCAACAAGCCGCAAGAGTGGACGATGCGCTGAAGAATCGGATGAAGCGCCAACCAATGATGTGCCGGGCAACAGAATGTCAATTCGCGTTGTAATAATTGTCTAGATCGGAGTAGAGTTTTGGCTTGTGTGTGCAGGATTAACTACGATAACGATGAAGACATAAAGCGAAACAAAGTGCCGGAGTCAAGCGCGAAGGATTTGTTGGGAGTTCGAGAGTCCGACGGAAGTCTGAAGGTTCGTCGGGAATGCTGCCGGAACTAGCCGAGAATGAGTAGGGAGCTTGCCGAAGGGTTTTCGGAAGCTCGCCAGAATGTACGTCGGAAGTTCGCGGAGCTCATCGAGAAAGATCGTAGCTTGCGGAAGAAGCTCATCGGAACTCGCCAAGATCAAATCATGAAGTCTAGGAGCTTGCCGGGAGTCCGCATAATGGTTTCCGAGAGTTTCTCGGAAGATCGCCGGAAGTTCGCCGGAAGAAGTCTTGACTTGTGGACTTTGTAATAGCTTAGGAAATGTCTTTAAATTCGTAGTTAGCATGTTAATTAGGGTTAGGTTTAGGTGTTAATCTTATAACCCATATAGGGGCCAATTGGGCCCGAGTTCGGACTGGTTTGGGCCAAGTTTGGAGCCCAACCAGTGAGCTGAAATAGCCAGGCGGTGGCACCGCCAGTCTGGGCGGTGGCACCGCCCAGCACCCGAGAGCCAGGCGGTGGCACCGCCGGTCTAGGTAGTGGCACCGCCCAACACCCGAGAGCCAGGCGGTGGCACCGCTAGCTTCGGGAACCGAAGAGAATTCAAATTTTGGAGCCCAAATTTGAATCCTCTTGAGGCCTATAAATACCCCTCTATTCTCAACTGAGATAACAACTTTTGAGAAGCAATAGATTGAGATAAAAGCCTTAGTAAAGTCTTTAGCAAGTCTTGTTTTCAATTGCTTGAGTGTTCACCTCCTTCTTTCTCATTGAAACTTTGTAAAAGTGTGAACCACTTGTAAAAAGTTGTAAGAGGGGTATTTGTCCTTCCCTAGGTATTGTCCTCCTTCAAAGTGATTTGCTAGTGGAAGTTGGAAGCCTCATCGAAGAAGGCTTCGCAAGTGGATGTAGGTCATTTTGACCGAACCACTTTAAAATTGGCGTGTTCACTGGTTTGCATTTATTTATTGCGCTTTACCTTACTGCAAATCTTTATAAGTGCTTTACTTCCTCATTACTTTTGCTGCACACATTTACGAACACGCTTTCAAGTTAAGCACTTCCGAGTTCGGTTTTTATCGTATGAAAAAGTTTTCAAAACCGACGTTTTAATCCGCTGCACTAATTCACTCCCCCCTCTTAGTGCCGCTCCGATCCTAACAGTCTCCAATAGTCTCGCCTGGTTCCATTCGAAACAACTCAAAATCATACATCAAAAGATTTATTCTAGACACTTTTACTCTATTCGTGCCTTCGTGTGTGATTTCAAGGGTATACTAAATATCGAAAGCCTTTTCGCAAGGAGAAACTCGATTAAATTCATTTTTGTCTAAGGCGGGCATTCATAGCCTTTGCATTTAGAGAAAAAGTCTTCTTCTCCAAATCATTCCAATGGTTCATTGGAAGAGAAGACATTTGAAAACCAAATTTGACTATATTCCATAAATTAAGATTCAACGAAAGTAAGAAACTCTCATTCGAGTTTTTCAATAAGTGTAGTCCGTCCCATTGAACATTGGAGGACGAATGAGAGAAAATCTCTCTTGAAAGTCGAAAAGAGTCATTTCTCTTGGGCGTTAAATCAAAAGAGAAATAACGAGGCTTTGATACCAACTGTTAGGAATGACTCGACACTACGAGGAAGGGGGGGGGGGGTGAATTAGTGCAGCGGTAAAAATATCAATTTAAAAAATCTTCGTATGATAAAACTCGTTTCGAAAATGTATTTAACTTGAAATGTATGAGAGCGTAAGCATAGTGAAAGCAAGTTAAGGAGGAGAGGCAGTTTGCTATAGAATTAAATTGCTCAAAGTAAATGCAAACCGAGTTTATAGTGGTTTAGTCATTGTGACCTACATCTACTCCACCGATTCCTCTTTCGTCGAGGCCACCACCATCAACTAATGGTCTTCCTTCAATGGGGGAAGACCAACTATCCTTTTACACTCCTCTTCTTCTTTTCATAGGTTTAAGAGACAATCTTTACAAGAACTCACTTCTCTCTAAACAAAATTCTATACTTAGAATAAGATGAGGGGATTTCTCAAGTGATTGCAATAGTATTTTCTCACTTTTAAACTGCCTATGCTTGTGTATGTTAACCAAGGATGAGAGAGGTCTTTATAGGCCTCAAGTTGATTCAAACTTGGAGCCTAAAAAGGTCTCATCTTGGGTTTCCCGGGTCCTGGTGGTACCATCGCTTGTGATGGGAAGTACCATCGCCTGCAGCACTGACACTGAGTGATACCACCGCTTGGGAGACTATGTTTGGGCGGTACCACTCCCTGACACTGACACTAGGCGGTACCACCACTCAGTTTGATGGTACTATCGCTTGACATAGTCTCGGAGACTGTGCGACGATGGTACCACTTGTTGGGTTACTGTTTGCGCCTTTTACTTGGCCCAACATAGTCCATACATGGGCCCAACTGGCCCTTAATTGGGTTAGCCCAATTTTAAATCCAATTATGTGTTAACTATGAAATTTAAGGTATACACTAAGCTAAACAAATCCGGTAAGTCTAGGTTTCTTCCAGCAAGCTTCCGGCGAACTTCTGATGATCTCTCGACAATGTTCCAGTGGACTCCCGGCAAGCTCTTGGACTTCATGATGATCTTCTTGGCAAGTTCTGACAAGCTTCTTCGGCAAGCTCTTGGGCTTCTTTGTTAATTCCGATAGAACTTCTTGTTAGGATTGGAGCAGCACTAAGAGGGGGGGGGGGGGTGAATTAGTGCAGCGGATTAAAACGTCGGTTTTGGAAACTTTTTCGTACGATAAAAACCGAACTCAGAAGTGCTTAACTTGAAAGTGTGTTCGTAAATGTGTGCAGCAAAAGTAATGAGGAAGTAAAGCACTTATAAAGATTTGCAGTAAGGTAAAGTGCAATAAATAAATGCAAACCAGTGAACACGCCAATTTTAAAGTGGTTCGGTCAAAATGACCTACATCTACTTGTGAAGCCTTCTTCGATGAGGCTCCCAACTTCCATTAGCAAATCACTTTGAAGAGGAAGCACAAATACCCCTCTACAACTTTTTACAAGTGGTTCACACTCTTACAAAGTTTCAACGAGAAAGGAGGTGAACACTCAAGCAATTGAAAACAAGACTTGCTAAAGATTTTGCTAAGGCTTTTATCTCAATCTATTGCTTCTCAAAAGTTGTAATCTCTACTAAGAATTGAGGGGTATTTATAGGCCTCAAGAGGATTCAAATTTGGGCTCCAAAATTTGAATTCTCTTCAGTTCCCGAAGCTAGCGGTGCCATCGCCTGTTGGTGGCGGTGCCACCGCCTGTCAGTTCTGACACTGACAGTGTACTGGGCGGTGCCACCGCCCAGACTAGTGGTGCCATCGCCTTATCCTCGGGCTCTGGGCGGTGCCACCGCCTAATCTGGCGGTGCCACCGCCTACACTATTTCAGCTCACTAGTTGGGCTCCAAACTTTGCCCAAACTAGTCCGAACTTGGGCCCAATTGGCCCCTACTTGGGTTATAAGATTAACACCTAATCCTAACCCTAATTAACATGCTAAATACAAATTTAAAGACATTTCCTAAGCTATTACAAAGTCCGTAAGTCAAGACTTCTTCCGACGAACTTTCGACGGTCTTCCGATAAACTCTCGGAAACCATTCTACGGACTTCCGGCAAGCTCCTAGACTTCACGATTTGATCTTGGCGAGTTCCAACGAGCTTCTTCGGCATGCTACGATCTTTCTCGGTGAGCTCCGTGAACTTCCGACGTACCTTTTGGCGAGCTTCCGAGAACCCTTCGGCAAGCTCCCTACTCATTCTCGGCTAGTTCCGGCAACATTCCCGACGAACCTTCAGACTTCTGTCGGACTCTCAAACTCCCAACGAATCCTTCGCGCTTAACTCCGGTACTTTATTTTGCTTTGTGTCTTCATTATTATCATAATTAATCCTGCACACACAAGCCAAAACTCTACTCCGATCTAGACAATTATTACAACGCGAATTGACATTTTGTTGCCCGGCACGTCATTGGTTGGCGCTTCGTCCAATTCTTCAGCGCATCGTCCTCTCTTGCGGCTAGTTGCCCAATCAGTGGTTGACCTCCGCAACCCCGATATCCTTGGTGCAATTCCGCTCTCCTTGGCTCGATGCCCGACGTCCGAAGCGTTCTGCCGTCTAATATCCTAACGTGATCTCCTCCGACGCAACGTCAATTCCTCCTGCGTCAACTGTCTAATCCTGATCGAGTAGACTTGCATCACTCAAAATGCAGTTAAACATCTAAATACAATCAATTAGTTTTATCATCAAAATCTGAGATTCAACAATCTCCCCCTTTTTGATGATGACAACTAATTGATGACTACCAGAGTTAACCTTAACTCCCCGGAGTTTAACCAAACTCCCCCTATCAATATGCCATTGATAGAACACTTGGATTATCCCAAATCCAAGCAACATATCATGATCAAATCATGCATGTCATCAACTTACTTCTCCCCCTTTGTCATCAACAAAAAGGATAAGTCCCAACTCTTATGTGTTTAGAGATATGAGTTCTAATTAATGTATAATAAACATAGTATCCAATTTTATCATCATGCAATTTAGCAATTAAAGATGTGCAAGTTTAGTATGTTTGCTTTTCTTGAGACAGTAACTGTTTGCTTCTCTTTAGACTACAAGATAGCAATTTTTACGATATGCAAGTTTTGCTACATATAAGCTAGCAAAAATTTCGAGAGCAAATGCAAGATAGCTTTCTTGTGTAAGTCCATGATTCTTGCTTCCTATTGCAATTGGCATGTTTTTGAAATATCCAAATTCAACACATTGCATAATTAACATAATCTCCTAGTTTTATCATTATGCAATTTTGCTATCATCATAGATATGCAAGGTAGTATGATAGCAATTTCTATAACATACAAGCTAGCAAATTTTACAATATTTTTTGAACATGCAAGCTAGCAGTTTTGAGATGTTCAAGAAAGCAACTCTTGCTTCTTAAAATATACAAGTTTGCTAGATGTGCACGTTAGCATGTTTAGCTTATTGAGATAGGCAAGATAGTGATGTTCAAGAAGACAACTTTTGCTTCTTGAAATAAGCAAATTAGCAATCTTTGCTACTTAAGATAGGCAAGCTAGCAATCAAGTTTTTGCATCTTCTTGACTTGCGCAAACTAGCTATCTCCCCCTTTGTCATTGTCAAAAAGAAGGGAAGACCCTTTACATCAATTATGACAAAGGTAAGTATCAATCTTATTTGTGCATCATTATATTTTCAAATTAGAATATGCACATTTTCAAAAGGTAGTTTCAAACTTGAGAACCAAATAAGCACCTCTAGAACTTGAGAACCAAATAAGCACCTCTAGAACTTTGCAATTAATCCATATGGACTTGTTTGGACCAATTTCTACATCAAGCCTATGAGGTAGCAAATACGCATTTGTCATCATGGATGATTATAGTAGATACACATGGACTTATTTTTTAACACACAAAAGTGAATGCTTTAGGTATTTCTCCAAGTTTTGTAAACTTGTTCAAAATGAAAAGGGTTTTATGATTTTGTCCATTCGAAGTTATTACGGTGGTGAATTTCAAAACCATGATTTCCAAGAATTTTATGAATCTAATGGATACAACCACAACTTCTCTACTCCAAGAAATCCACAACAAAATAGAGTAGTAGAAAGAAAGAATATGAATTTACAAGAAATGACAAGAACCATGTTGAATGAACATAGCCTACCGAAATATTTTTGGGTTGAAGCCGTAAACACGCCATGCTATGACATGAATAGAGTTCTAGTAAGACCCTTACTCACCAAAACTCTTTATGAGTTATGGAACAACAAAAAACCTAATGTTTCATATTTTAAAGTTTTTGGGTGTAAGTGTTTTATCTTGAATGAAAAAGATGCCTTAGGAAAATTTGATGCTAAATCCGATGAAGGAATTTTTCTTTGCTATTCTTCTATTTCTAAAGCATTTCGTATCTTTAATAAAAGAACCTTGATTATAGAAGAATCTATTCATGGTGTTTTTAATGAGGTTTATGAAATTAAGAAAAATGATTTTGATGATGATGTTAATTTTGATGCTTTGAATTTAAATAAAACCCTTTCTCCATCTAACAACTTGGATGCATCTACTTCCGAAACATCCTTACCCAAGGATTGGAAGTATGTAGATGCTTATCCTAAGGAGCTAATCATAGGAGATGCATCTAAAAGGGTTCAAACACGGTCTTCTCTTAAAAATTTTTGTGCCAATGCTGCTTTTCTCTCCCAAATTGAACCTAAATGCATTGACGAGGCCATGAAAGATGATTCATGGATCATCATAATGTAAGATAAGTTAAATTAATTTGAGAGAAATGAGGTTTGGAAGCTTGTTCCTAGGCCAAATGACCATTTAGTTATAGGTACTAAATAGGTCTTTAGAATCAAGCAAGATGAATCTGGTATCGTGGTTAGAAACAAGGCTAGATTAGTGGCCAAAGGTTTTGACCAAGAACAAGGTATCGATTATGAAGAAACCTTTGCTCTTGTGGCTCGATTAGAAGCTATAAGGATGCTCCTTGCCTATGCTAGTAATAATAATTTTAAGTTGTTTCAAATGGATGTTAAAAGTGCTTTTCTTAATGGCTTCATTTCCGAAGAAGTTTATGTTGAACAACCTCCCGGATTTGAGAATGATAGTCTCCCTAATTATGTGTTTAAATTGACTAAAGCTCTCTATGGCTAAAATAAGCCCCAAGGGCTTGGTATGAGAGACTTAGCTCTTTTCTTATTCTAAATAATTTCTCTAAAGGCAAGGTTGATACTACATTATTTATCAAAAATTTTGAAAATAATTTTCTTATTGTTTAAATTTATGATGGTGGTATCATTTTCGGTTCTACGAATGAATCTCTATGTGAGTCATTTGTTAAGAGTATGAGTTTTGAATTTGAAATGAGTTTGATGGGGAAATTAATTTTCTTTCTGGGCTTACAAATCAAACAACTAAGTAATGGTATATTTCTTAGTCAAACATAATATGCTTTAGATTTGCTAAAAAGGTTTAATATGGATAGCTCAAAGGCTATCAACACTCCCATGAGCACCTCCACTAAGTTAGAAATTGATGAAAGTGGAGAAAGCTTTGATCAAAAATCTTATAAGGGTATGATAGGAAGTTTACTTTACCTCACCGCAACTAGACCGGATATTATGTTTAGTGTAAGACTTTGTGCTAGGTTTCACTCTAATCCTAAGATATCTCATCTTAAAGTAGTTAAGAAAATACTTAGATATCTTAAAGGAACCACAAATCTAGAATTATGGTATCTAAAATCTAAGAACTTTAAGCTAATTATTTATGCTGATGTGGATTTTGCTGGATGTAGATTAGATAGAAAAAGCACATAAGGAACATGTCAATTTTTGGGACATGCACTTGTTTCTTGGACTTCCAAGAAACAAAATTTGGTTGCACTATTTACAACCGAAGCTATGTATATTGCAGCTAGTGCATACTGTGCACAAGTTATGTGGATGAAAAACACTTTAGAGGATTATAAGATTCATCTTAAAAATATTCCCATAAAATGTGATAACACAAGTGCAATATGTTTAACAAAGAATCTCATTCAACACTCTAGAACAAAACATATTGATATTAGGCATCACTTTATACGAGATCATGTCACTAATCATGATGTAATCCTAGAGTTTATTGATACAAAACATCAATTAGCTGATAATTTTACAAAGCCTTTAAGTGAAGAATAATTTGATTTTATTAGAAGAGAGTTAGGAATGTTAATTTGTCCAAATGCATGAGTTGTTATATTTCTTTTTCAGACTATCTTCTTGAATGGAGTTTATGCAATATCAAGTTCACTTTATACTCTTGCTCCATCACTTTTGATACACTCAATCACTTCATAGATTTCATTGATAAATGCATCTCTCGGACTTATCCCTTGTGAATTTTTATTGAGAAATGGTTTTGATGTGATGCTCCTCTCATTATGAAGATTAATTCTCGGAATTTCTTTTATCCTTCATATGATGATTCTTTCACGTGAATTCCTTCTTAACGAAGGAAGAACTTTTTTATGAGATGAACAGTTGCAAGAATGAGGATTTGATTTCACATGAATATTTTGATCCTTACGAAAATTCATGCATGATTTAATGAAACTCTTTTATCATTTTTAACTTCATTCAAAGTTGGTTCTCAATGGATTTTCCTCCTTACTCTCCTTCTTCATGCAAAGTTTTGATGAAAAATAAAAAGGGAGAAGTTGATGGAAGCCATCTCTTTAATGTTTACAACTTTTAATGTTGAGAACTTTTGAATGATACCATGCCATGAATGCTTGAAATATGATTGGTATGAATTTCTTTACAATTTGAAATGTGACATGAATCTTTACCACACTTGGATTGTTGAATTGTTTTTCCTTTTGTTGATGACAAAGGGGGAGAAATAATACCAAAATGTGATAAATTGATGACAAATATATGCAATGTATTTCATCATATGATATCTAAAGCTTAACTTGCTATTTTGTAATTGATATCTTGCCATCGAATGATGAATTGCTATCTTTGTCATCTTTCACATTTGATATACCATACTTGAAAATGGATGTCATGACATGACATTATACTTGGCATCGTATTTTGAGAATGATAGATCATGATAGGAATCATGATGTGCATATTGATAAGTTTAATTAACTTATCTTAGCAATTTGTTTCTTGAATTCAAAGGTCTTGAATTCAAGAAAGTCTTTTCTCAAGTAGACTTATAGATAAGGGGAGTTAAGGTTAATTCCATCATCAATTGATTATCATCATCAAAAAGGGGGAGATTATTGAATCTCGAATTTTGATGATGAAGTCAATTGTAATTTGTTTGATCTAATCTATATGTTGAGAAAAGTGTACAGGATTAACTACGATGGCAGTAAGACATAAAGCAGGTGTTGTGCCGGAGTTAAGGTCGAGATCACGTTGGGAATTCGAGAGTTTGACGGAAGTTTGGACGTTCATCGGAAGATATGTGGGAACCAACCGAGAAGTCCAGAAGCTTGCCATAGAAGATTATCATAACTTGCCAAGAAGATCGTCGTAAAGTCTAGGAGCTTGCCGGGAGTCCACCGAAGCATTGTCGAGAGTTCGTTGGATGTTTATCGGAAGTATATCGGAAGCTCGCCGGAAGAGCAATTGACGCACCAGAACAAGAAGTGCAGTAATCATGTCTTAAATATCATAGTTAGATAAATTCCTCTTACAAGTTCTTTAGATGAAATTTGAGAGATTAGTTTTATGCTAGCATGACCTAATCTCTTATGCCAAAGCCAAGTATCGTAATTTAAAACCGAAAAACACATTTCAATACAAAGATTATTAATATCGATAGTGTATACATTATTTTGTTTTAAAGTAATCATAGATGTGTTTTTGTGTTGTTTTTCTATAATACAAGTATTAGATTTAAATCTAACAATATATCCTTTGTCACACAATTGACTAATGCTTAAAAGATTATGCTTTAAGCCATCAACTAATAACACATCTTCAATGAAAAAGTTGGATGTGATACCTATAGTTCCTTTGCCAATGAAAAAGTTGAATATGTGTAATCCGTCCCATTGAACATGGGCAGATGTATAACTGAATGACCCTTTTGGTTGCCGACAAATGTCATCTCTCTTGGGTTTTAAACCAAACGAGAGTGAACCTTGCTCTAATACCAATTGTTAGGATCAAGAGCAGCACTAAGATGGGCGGGTGAATTAGAGCATCAGAAAACTTTCACTATTTCAAAAAACTTGTTTTGATTAAAATCGATTCCAATGAGAATGATTTTGATTCAATCCATTTTGGATAGAATTTGAACTTGAAACCTTTCATGAAAGTGCAAGAGAAGACTAAGGTGATTTGTAGCAATGTAAATTGCATAAATGAAAAGCATCGGTTTCGTAAGTCTTCGTACGATTAAAGTCGATCTCGGAAGATATTTACGTGAAAGCGTATGTAGACGTAGTTGAAGCATAGTAAGGAGGAGAGGCAGTTTGCTATAAAAGAAAGTTGCTCAAAGTAAATGCAAACCAAGTTTTAGAATTGTTCGAAAAATGTGACCTACATCCACTTTCGGATTCCTCGTCCAACGAGGGCACCGACATCCACTAGAGGCCTACCTTCAATAGGCGAAGGCCAACCACCTTTTACAGCTTTTCTCCTTTCGTCGGGTTTTGGAGACAACCCTTACAAGTCTTACTCCTCTTTCTTGGATGGTTACAAAGTTAAGAGATGAAGGAGGAGAACTCTAACTTTTACAACACTTTAAGGCTCAAGAACTCAAGATTATGCCAATAGGTTTCGTTCCCTTTCATGCAAGAAAGGGTAGGGTTTTTATAGGCTCCAATGGCTTCAAAAATGGAGCCAAAAAGTGTCTAATCCCAGATTTCCAAGGTCCTGGTGGTACCACCGCCATTACTAGGCAGTACCACTGCCTAGCACCTAACATTGGGTGGTACCATCGCTGGCAGTAATAACTGCTAGTAGTACCACCGCCTAGAATTCTTGGGAGGGCACTGCTTTCCAGGCGGTGCCACCGCCGGCCAACTTTTCAGGGCCTCGATTGGGACTTGAATTCGGCCCAACTTAGGGCTCAGTTGGCCCCTAATTAAGTTAGTGGGATTGTCTCTCAATTCTAACTTAATTTACACTCTAACTACGATATTTAAGACAATTATTGCACTTCTTGTTCCGGTGTGTCAATTACTCTTCCGACGAGCTTCAGGCGTACTTCCGACGAACATCCGATAAACTCTCGGCAATGCTTTGGCGGACTCCCGGCAAGCTTCTGGACTTTGCGATGATCTTCTTGGCAATTTTTGACGCACTTCTATGGCAAGCTTCTAGACTTCTTGGTTGGTTCCTGCAGAACTTCTGACGAAAGTCCAGACTTCCGTCGAACTCTCGAACTCCCAACTTGATCTCCACCTTGACTCTGGCACAACACCTGCTTTATGTTTTATTTCCATCATAGTTAATCCTGCACACTTTTCTCAAAAGATT
The DNA here is from genome assembly GCA_004837865.1 of Musa balbisiana. Lineage (NCBI taxonomy): Eukaryota > Viridiplantae > Streptophyta > Magnoliopsida > Zingiberales > Musaceae > Musa > Musa balbisiana. Next base: position 9,331,788 of record CM017189.1, read on the forward strand.
AGATCAAACAAATTACAATTGACTTCATCATCAAAATCCGAGATTCAACATCAATATGTCATATTAAAAGAACCTTTGAATTCATGAGTATTTCATCATTACATGCATCATGCATAATCATAATTTCAAAACATCAATGTACCATGCATGATTCAAATCATCATACCTTCTCCCCTTTTGTTATCAACAAAAAGGAAAAAGTGCAACTAGCATATTTTTGAAACATGCAAATTTTACTTCACTATAGAACATACAAGCTTAGCAAGTTTTAGAGATGTGCAAGCTTCGCTTCTCTTTTGAGATGTGCAAGATAGCAATTTTTTCTTTTTGTTGAAGTATGCAAGCTAGCAATTCTTGCTTCCTTTTGCAATGTACAAGTTTGCAAGTTTTGCTTCTTGAGATAAGCAAGATAGCACTTTTGCTTAAGATTGCAAGCAAGCAATTCTTTGCTTCTTGTTGAAGTGTGCAAGCTAACAATTCTTGCTTCCTTTTGCAATGTGCAAACTAAAAATCTTTGCTTCTCTTTTGAAATGAGCAAGCTAATAAGTTTTGCTTTTCTTGACCTAGCAATTTTTTCTCCCCCTTTGTCATTGTCAAAAAGAGGGGAATAATACAATGGTACAATTCATTTCCCTTTACATTAATTTTAAAATCATTACATAAAGGATAACAAGAAAAATTAATTTAGTGATGAGATATACACTTCATGAATACAAGGGAGTAATAAGACAGCTTTCAAGTTGAGTCAAATATCAAAAAATCAAGAGAAAAAATTATGATTCATTTGGATAAATCAAATAGCGAAAAGAAGAATCATAGTAAACAATCTTGATTCATAAAAATCTCAAGTTATAATTATCAAAGAATCAAGATCATGATTTGGATATATCTCCTCTTTTGTAAAAAGCAAAAATAATCATAGGAGAACAAATAAAATATCTTGCTTCATGCATAAGAAATCTCAAGTTGTCAAGATCATGATTTTAAAAAAATCTCAAGTTAGAATTCCAAGAATTCAAGATTATGATATAGATAAAATTTCTCTTTAGTAAAGAAACATAGGAGATCAAATTAGAGATCTTGATAAAAAAGATCTCAAGTATCAAATGAGAAGTTTGGATAACAATCATTTAAATTTCAATCCTCAAATCATCAAAATCACTTTCATAGATTCATAAAAAATAACATAAATAGATTCATTAATTTCCTTTTAAAAGATTCGACAAACTTTTAGGGATTGAGATATTTTCAAGAATAATTTATTCTCTTTTTTATTTTAATTTTTGTGATTGATTTCGTACAACCATGTCCTTGTTTTCTATGCCAAATCCATGCATCATTGAATAAAACCAAAAAATAGAAAATCATCACAAAAAAATCATTAAGATCAATAATCCATAAATCACAAAAAACATCATGCATAATTTCAAAATATAAACTCATTAAGCATGATTTCATTAAACATAAAGCATATTCAATCAAAATCATTTTATTTTGGCTAGTGAGCTTTGTGAAGTGTGTTGGAACTCTGATCATATGCCTTATGTATCCACTATCAAGACATCATTTTTCCTCCAACCTTTAGATTATAGATATTTCTACAAAAAAGGTGGGTTTGCTATAGGTACTCATTTGACTTTGGGTCCCTCATGTTTCGATCTATCTATCTTGAATTTTGGCATAAGGTCATTTATGGTTCCTTTAGGAAATCAAACTAATTTGTGTGGATCATACTTTTTGAATAGACATTTATATGCAAAATGACCATGTCTACCACAAAAATTACATGTAACCTTAGGGATAATATGCAATGTGGGTCCTTTAACAAATAAAATTAGTTTTTGTTAAGTGTTGCTACCCACAAAACTGATTCCTACTTTTCTATATACATGACCCTTATTGGCAAGAATCATATTTAATGATTTGCTACCAATTTCAAATTTTTCTAACATTTGTTTTAGTAATACATTTTCATTCTTAACTAAGTCTAACTCTTTATATTTAGTGGAATGAGTTAATATGCAGTTATCATACTCATTTTTTAATTTTTCAAAATTACTAAAGAGAGAGGCATGATTTTTTTAGCATTTTATTATTTTTACTAACTAATTTATATTCATCATATAAATCATTAAGTAAATCATCACAAGCTAAATGAGATTCATTTGAGTCACTTACCTCATCATTGAGTGTCATTAGAGCATAATTTGCAACTTCGTCTTTCTTGGTTAGCTCCTCGTCTTCAGATGAACTCGATTCATCTCATGTCGCCTTGAATGCTTTCTTCTAATTTGATAACTTTTGTTTCTGTTTTGTACATGTTAGGATCAAGAGCATCACTAAGAGGGTGGAGTGAATTAGTGCAGCAGAAATATTACGTCGATTTGAAAATCTTCATATGATAAAATTCGATTCCGACAAAAACTATTATATTTTTCTTGAATGAGTAGAGAAGAGGGGATTGAATAGTTTGTAATATAGTAAAGTGGAATGTAGTAAAGAGATTAAGTAGTAAGGAATGAACACATCAGAATTTATAGTGGTTCGGTCGTTGTAACCTACATCCACTTCTGATTCTTCCTCCATTGAGGTCACCGGCATCCACTAATGGTCTTTCTTCAATAGGCAAAGACCAACCACCTCTTTATAGCACTTTCTCCTTTTCATGGGTTTAGGAGATAACCCTTACAAGCCTCACACCTCTTCTTGGATGATTACAAAGCTAAAGAGAGGGAGGAGGAGGACTCTTCTCACTTTTACAATACTTTTAACACCCCAATATTTAGATTTTTTTCATATTTTGATTATACTTTGTTACTCTTTCATACAGAAAAGGGTGGGGTATTTATAGGCCCTAATGACTTTAAAATTGAAGCCAAAAAGTGTCTCATCCCGGATTTTCCGGATATTGATGGTACCACCACCAATACTGGATGGTACCACCGCTTAACACTCTAATACTAGGTGATACCATCACCTGATATGATAGAGTCTCGGATACTGAGCTCTGGTGGTACTATCACCTGATAGGGTGGTACCACTGCTTAGCAAGTAATAACTGCCGATGGTACCACCGCTCTGGTGGTACTTATCACCTGATAGGGTGTACCACTGCTTAGCAAGTAATAACTGCCGATGGTACCACCGCTCAGTTTAAGCAGTTCCGCCCCTCAGTTAGGTGATACTATTGCCTAGATCACCTTGGAGACTGTTCCCTAGGTGGTTCCACTGCCCCAGTTTGGTGGTGCCACCGCCAAACAGGGTCCAGTAACTTGGTTAGGCCTTGAATCTGGCTTAAACCAGTCCAATTACGGGCCCAATTAGCCCCTAACTAAGTTAGTGGGATTATCTCCCAAACCTAATTTTAATTACATGCTAACTACGATTCTTAAGGCATACACTAAGCAAAATAAGTTTGGTTAGTTTAAGTTTCTTCCGGCGAGTTTCTAGCGATCTTCCGATGAACTTTCGACGATCTCTCGGCCATATTCCAGCGGACTCCTAGAAAGCTCCTGGACTTCATGATGATCTTCTTGGCAAGTTCCGACGAGCTTCTTTGGCAAGCTCCTAGGCTTCTTGATCAATTCTGACAGAACTTTCGATGAACATTTGGACTTCTGATGAACTCTCGAACTCCCAATGAAATCTCGATCTTGACTCTAGCACTTCGTTTTACTTTATGCCTTGATTGATATCATAGTTAATCTTATACACTTTTCTCAACATATAGATTTGATCAAATAATTTACCAATTGATTTAATCATCAAAATCCAAGATTCATCAATCTCCCCCTTTTTAATGATAACAATCAATTGATGATGGAGTTAACCTTAACTCCCCCTATCTATATGTCATACTTGAGAAAAGACACTCTTGAATTCAAGACCTTTGAATTCAAGTATCAAATCGATAAGTTATATTCAATTAAACTTATCAACATGTATATCATGATACTTATTATGATTTATCAATTCAAAATACGATACCACATATTTATTAATAAAAATGATGTCAAAGCATGACATCCATTTTCAAGTCCAATATAGAGAGATGATAGACAATCATTATTTTCAAGTATGATACAAATTTCAAATATCAAATTTAGCAAAATTCAAATATCAAATATGACAATTCATCAATCCGAGGCATGATATCAATTATAAGTAAGAAATAAAGCTCATGATATCTTATCATAATGATAGACAATTATCAAGCATTCATGAAACATTTCAAATATCTATGATACATATGATATATTTTGATATGTTTTAAGTATTTATAATGTGTTGCGATGTATTTGACGATTCCAATCATATTTCAAACATTCGTAAAGTATTTAAGATAAGATACATTTTACACGTTTATTTCAAACATTCATAATGTCAATTTATCATCAATTTGCCATATTTCTCCTCCTTTGTCATCAACAAAAAGAACATTCAACAAGGCAAGTGTTTAGAAAAAACTATTCAAGTAAGTTTAACACCAATTTATCCAAGTTAGCAAAAATGAGAAGTTAAGCAAAAACTTTGCTTGATAACTTCTTTAGGATAAGCTAACATTTTTACTTTAGATGCGCAAAAGCTTTTGGTTCTTTTTGAGATGTGGAAGTTTCTTTCTTCCATTGTCATAAAAAATAAGAAGAAGAGGAAGAAGAGTAAGGGAGGAATTCATCAAGAACCAAATTCATGAAGAGATTTGAACTAAGTCAAATCCAAAATAATAAATGGGTTTCATCAAATCAAGCTTCTATTTTAACAAAGAGAAAGGATTCATTAAAAGGATCAAGATATCCATACAAAATCAAATCTTTATTCTTGCAAGTGATCATCACATCTATAAAAATTCTTCTTTCATGAGAAGAGTAAGGAAGAATTCATGGGAAAGGAGCATCAAATGAAGGATCAAAAATCCACGAATGAAATCCATGAGAGATGTATTTGTCAATGTAATCCATGAGTGAAGAGACTAAGTGTATCAAAAATCATTATGTGATGGAGCAAGAATATGAAGCAAATCTGATACCAAGTAAATTAATATTCTAGATTTCATGAAAGCTTTAAAAAATCGAGAAAGTCTGGAAAAGATATACAACAAACTCATGCATTTAGACAATCTAACATCGCTAAATCTCTTCTAATAAAATCAAATTGTTCTTCATTTAAAGGTTTTGTAAAGATATCGGCTAATTGATGTTTCGTATCAATAAACTCTAAAGATATGTCATAGTTATTAACATGATCTCTAATAAAATAATGCCTAATGTCAATATGTTTAGTTTTAGAGTGTTGAATAGGATTTTTTGTTAAACATATTGCACTTGTGTTATCACATTTTATGGGAATATTCTTAAGGTGAATCTTATAATCTTCTAATGTATTTTTCGTCCATATAACTTGTGTACAACATGCACCAACTGGTATATACTCCGCTTCGGTTGTAGATAATACAACTAAGTTTTGTTTCTTGGAAGACCAAGAAACAAGTGCATGACCTAAGAATTAACATATTTTGGATGTGTTTTTTCTATCTTTTCTATATCCAGCAAAATCCACATCAGTATAAGCAATTAATTCAAAGTTTTCATATTTTGGATACCATAATCCTAGATTAGGAGTTCCTTTAAGATATCTAAGAATTCTTTTAACTACCTTAAGATAAGATAGCTTAGGATTATATTGAAATTAACACAAAGTCCAATGCTAAACATGATGTTTGGTCTAGTTGTAATGATGTATAGTAAACTATCTATCATCTCCCTATAAGTTTTTTTATTAAAGCTATCTCTACTTTCGTCCATGTCTAACTTAGTAGAGGTACTCATAGGAGTATTAATAACTTTTGAACCATCAATATTAAACTATTTTAGCAATTCTAATGCAAATTTGCTTTAACTAAGAAAAATACCATCACTAAGTTGTTTGATTTGTAAACCTAAAAAGAAAGTTAGTTCACCCATTAAACTCATTTTAAACTCTTAGTTCATACTCTTAGCAAATGATTCATATAAGGATTCATTTGTAGAATAAAAAATAATATCATCACCATAAATTTGAACAACAAGAAAATCATTTTCAAAATTTTTAATAAACAATATAGTATCGACCTTGCCTATAGAGAAATTATTTTAGATAAGAAAGGAGCTAAGTCTCTCATACCAAGCCCTTGGGGCTTGTTTTAATCCATAGAGAGCTTTAGTTAACTTAAACACATGATTAGGAAAAAGAGAGTTTTCAAATCCGGGTGATTGTTCAATATATACTTCTTCGGAAATAAAGCCATTTAAGAAAGTACTTTTAACATCCATTTGAAATAACTTAAAATTATTACTATTAGCATAGGCAAGGAGCATCCTTATGGCTTCTAATCTTGCCATAGGAGCGAATGTTTCCTCATAATCGATACTTTCTTCTTGATTAAAACCCTTGGCCACTAATCTAGCCTTGTTTCTAACCACGATACCAAATTCATCTTGCTTGTTTCTAAAGACTCATTTAGTACTAATAACTAAATGGTCATTTGGCCTCGGAACAAGCTTCCACACCTCATTTCTCTCAAATTGGTTCAACTCTTCTTTCATTGTGATAACCCATGAATTATCTTTCAAGGCTTCATCAATATATTTTGGTTCAATTTGATAAAGAAAAGCAGCACTGGGATACAATTTTTTAAGATAAGAATGAGTTTGAACCCCTTTTGATGTGTCTCCTATGATTATCTCCTTAAGATAAGCATCTACATACTTTAATTCCTTGGGTAAGGATATTTCGGAAGAATATGTATCTAAGTTGCTATTTGGAGGAGAGGGTTCATTTAAATTCAAAGCATCTAAATTAAAATCATCATCAAACTTATTTTTCTTAAATTTGGAGACTTCATTAAAGATAACATGAATAGACTCTTCTATGACCAAGATTCTTTTATTAAAGGCACGAAAGGCTTTTGAAATAGAAGAATAACTAAGAAAAATGTTTTCATCAGATTTTGTATCAAACTTTCCTAAGGCATCTTTTTCAGTCAAGATAAAATATTTACAACTGAAAACTTTAAAGTATGAAATATTGGGTTTCTTGTCATTCCACAATTCATAAGGAGTTTTCGAAAGTAATGGTCTTATTAAAATCCTATTCATAACATAGTATGTTGTATTAATGGATTCAGCCCAAAAATATTTGAGTATACTATGTTCGTTCAACATGGTTCTTGTCATTTATTGTAAATTTTTATTTTTTTCTTTCTACTACTCTATTTTGTTGAGGATTTTATGGAGTATAGAAATTGTGGTTATATCTATTAGATTCACAAAAAGTTTGGAAATCACAATTTTGAAATTCACCACCATGATAACTTTGAATTAATGAAATCATAAAGTTTTTTTCATTTTGAACAATTTTACAAAACATAGAAAAATACCTAAAGTAATCACTTTTGTGTGCCAAGAAATATGACCAAGTATATCTATTATAATCGTCCACAATTATAAAGGTGTATTTTCTACCTCCTAGGCTTGATGTATCAATTAATCCAAACAAATTCATATGGATCAATTGCAATGGTCTAAAGGTGCTTATTTGATTCTTTGGTTCGAAATTACCTTTTATTTGTTTTCCTAGTTGACATTCATCACACACATTATCTTTAATAAACTTAGTGTTAGGAATATCTCTCACAAGTTATTTGGATGAGATTTGAGAGATTAGTTTCATGCTAGCATAACATAATCTCTTATGCAAAAGCCAAGCATCACCATTCAAAATTGAAAAACACATTTTATTACAAAGATCATCAATGTCAATAGTATATACATTATTTTGTTTTAGGGTAATCATTGATGTGTTTTTGTGTGGTTTTTTTAATAATACAAGCATTGGATTCAAATCTAATGATGTATCCTTTATCACACAATTGACTAATGCTCAAAAGATTATGCTTTAAGCCATCAACCAACAATATATCTTCAATCAAAAAGTTTGATTTGTTATCTATGGATCCTTTGCCAATGATTTTACCCTTGTTATTGTCTCCGAAGGTGACATACCCTTCGTTTTGGTGAGTGAGCTTAGAGAATTTAGATGGATCTCTGGTCATGTGCCTTGAGCATCCATTATCAAGGTACCATCTCTTGCTCCTAGCTTGTGATGGTAAATATTTCTTAAAAAAAGGGTGATTTTTAGGTAACATATGACATTGGGTACCTCAAAAATCGATCTACTCAATTTATCGTTTTAGGAACCCAAATCAATTTATGTAGACTATATCTCTTAAATGGATATTTATAAGCAACATGTCCGAGTTTGCAACAAAAGTTACATTTAGTGCGGGGTGATACATGCAAGGTAGGGTCTTTAACAATGGTAGTTGGATTTTGGTGAGAGCTACTCACAAATCCAATTCCACCTCTTCAATGAATGTGACCCTTATTGGCTAGGATCATATTCAAGGACTTGTTACCAACCTCAATTTTTTCTACAATTTCTTTGAGTAGCAAGTTTTCCTTCTCAAGTGCCTCTAAATGTTCACACTTAGTGTATGGAGGTAAAGAAGGATTATCATTCTTAAATTTTTCAAAATCAATATTTAAAAGGGATGCTTCTTTTTCAAAGAATTATACTTTTTACTCAATGTTCTACATTTATCAAACAATTCATGAAAAGCGCTTAAAAGCTCATTGAAAGATAAATTTGTATCTAACGAACTACTTACCTCATCTCCGATAGTCATTAGTGCATAGTTGGTGATCTCCTTATTGCTTTGTTCTTTGCCTTCAGAATCGCTAGAGTCATCCCACGTTGCTTTAAGCGTCTTCTTCTTCTTTAGTTATTTCTTTTTCACTTGGGGACATTTGCTTTTGAAATATCCCGTCTTCTTGCATTCGTAGCATATGACTAGTTCTTTCTTAGGTTCAACTTTATTTTTAGTATCATTTTTAGATTTATTTCTTTTTATAAATTTTTGGAACTTTCTTGTCAAGAGTACCAAGTCATCATCATTGTTCTCATCACTTTAATTTTCTTTTAAGTGGTCTTCATAAGGTCTTAGTGTCATATCCTTCCTGTTCTCTGGAAGGTTGTTCTCAAGCTCTTCATGAGCATTGCAAGTTATTTTGTAGTTTATCAAAGACCCAATAAGTTCTTCGAGTGAAAAGTTGTTCAAGTTCTTGGCTTCTTAAATTGCTATTATTTTAGGATCCCAACTCTTTGTGAGGGATCTTAATATTTTGTTAACAAGTTTGAAATTAGAAAAACTTTTATCAAGTCCTTTTAGACCATTGATGACATCCGTAAACTGGGTATACATGTCTCCGATGGTTTCACTTGGTTTCATCTGAAATAATTCATAAGTATAGACTAAAAGATTAATTTTAGACTCCTTTACTCTAATAGTGCCCTTGTGAGTGATTTTGAGTGTATGCCAAATATCAAAAGCCATTTCACAAATAGACACTTTGATTGAACTCATTTTTATCTAAAGTGCAAAACAAGGCATTCATAGCCTTGGCATTTAAAGTAAAAGTCTTCTTCTCAAACTCATTCCAATCATTCATTGGAAGAGAAGACTTTTCAAAGCCATTTTCCACAATGTTCCATAACTCAAAATCCATAGAAATTAGAAAAATTCTTATTCTAATTTTTCAATAGGTGTAATCCGTCCCAATGAACATGGGTGGATGTGTGATTGAGTGATCCTCTTGGTTGTTGGCAAATTTTATCTCTCTTCAGTTTTAAACTAAAATGAGAGTGACCTTGCTCTAATATCAATTGTTAGGATCAAGAGCAGCACTAAGAGGGGGTGAATTAGTGCCGCGGAAAAATTACGTCGATTTAAAAATCTTCGTATGATAAAATTCGATTTTAATAAAAATCATTTTGTTTTTCTTGAATGAGTAGAGAAGAAGGGATTGGACAATTTGGAATGAAGTAAAGTTGAATGTAGTAAAGAGATTAAGTAATAAAGAATGAACACACTAGAATTTATAGTGGTTCAGTCGTTGTAAGCTACATCCACTTCCGATTCCTCCTCCGTCGAGATCACCAGCGTCCACTAATGGTCTTCCTCAATAGGTGAAGACCAACCACCTCTTTATAGTGCTTTATCCTTTTCATAGGTTTAGGAGATAACCCTTACAAGCCTCACACCTCTTCTTGGATAATTACAAAGCTAAAGAGAGGGAGGAGGAGGAATCTTCTCACTTTAACACCCCAACACGTAGAGTTTTTTTCACACTTGATTGCACTTTGTTACCCTTTCATGCAGAAAAGGATGAGGTATTTATACACCCCAATAGCTTTAAAATTGGAGCCAAAAAGTGTTTCATCCCAGATTTCTAGGGTATTGGTGGTACCATTGCTAGTACTTTACGGTACCACTACTCGTACTTAGTGGTACCACCACTTGACACTTTAATACTGGGCAGTACCACTGTCTTGGCCACTTGGGAGACCATTCCTTAGGCGGTTCCACCACCCCAGTCTAGCGATGCCATCGCCAAACAGTCCAACAACCTGGTTGGGCCTTGAAAGTCCAATAATGGGCCTAGTTGGCCCCTAATTGAGTTAGTGGGATTACCTCCCAAATCTAACCCTAATTCAATGCTAACTATGATTCTTAAGGCATACACTAAGCAAAACAAGTCCAATTAGTTTAAGTTTCTTCCGGTGAACTTCCAATGATCTTTTGACGAACTTCGACGATCTCTTGGCCATGTTCTAGTAGACTCTCAACAAGCTCCTTGACTTCACAATAATTTTTTTGGTGAGTTCCAAAAAGCTTCTTTGGTAAGCTCCTAGACTTCTTGGTCAATTCCAATAGAACTTTCGACGAAGGTTTGGACATCCGACGAACTCTCGAACTCCCAACAAAATCTCGATCTTGACTTTGGCACTTCGTTTTGCTTTATGCCTTGATTGCTATCGTAGTAAATTTCTCAACATATAAATTTGATCAAATAATTTACCAATTAATTTCAACATCAAAATCTGAGATTCAATAGCACATTCATCTTTGGAATTCCCTAGCTTCTTGCATTTATAGCAAGTAGTTGTGTCCTTTTTAAGTTCATTTTTTGATTCTTATTTTATGAATTTTTTAAATTTTCTGTCAAAAATTCTATGTCATCATCACTTGAGCTTTTTCTCAAGTGGTCTTCTATTATTCGAATTGTTAAATCCTTCCTGTTCTTTAGAAGGTTGTTCTCATGTTCACCATGTTCAATATGTGCCTTGCACATCATTTTATATGTCATTAATAAACCAATGAGTTCTTCTAGTGGAAAATTGTTTCAGTTCTTTGTCTCTTATATTGTAGTTACTTTCAGATCCCAACTCTTTGAAAGGGATCTTAGAATCTTATCTATAAGTTCAAGATTAAAAAAACATTTGCCAAGAGCCTTTAAACCATTGACGACATCCATAAAATGGGTGTATATATCAACAATGGTTTTGCATAGCTTCATTTAAAATAATTCAAAATCATATATCAAAAGATTTATTTTAGATTCTTTTGCTCTATTCATGCCTTCATGAGTTACTTCTAGTGTGTGCCAAATCTCATATACAGTTTCACATAAAGAAATATGATTAAGCTCATTTTTGTCTAAGGTACAAAATAGAGCATTCATAGCTCTAGCATTTAAAGAAAACATTTTATTCTCTAGATGAATCTATTCGTTCATTAGTAAAGAAAATTTTTGAAAGCCATTTTCAATAATATTTTATAAATTTAAATCCATAGAAAGCAAGAAAACTCTCATATATGTTTTCCAATATGTGTAGTCCGTCCCATTGATCATAGGAGGACCAATAATAGAGTGGCCCTCTTAAAAATTAAAAAAATTCATCTCTCTTGGGTGTTAAACCAAACAAAGAGAAACTTGGCTCTGATACCAATTTTGTTGTTAGGATCAAAATTGGTGCTAAGAGGGGGGTGAATTAGTGCTTCATAAAAGTTACGTCGATTCAAAAATCTCATTCGATAAAATTATATCATAAATATGTTTAACTTGAAAACATTTGTAACAATGAATGAGTAAATAAAGAAGTTTGCAATAAAGGTAAATAGCAAAATAGAAATGCAAACTAAGTTTTAAAGTGATTCGATCATCGTGACCTATGTCCACTCCCGATTCCTTTGTTGAATCTTGGACTTTGATGATGAAATCAATTGGTAAATTATTTGATCCAATCTATATATTAAGAAAAGTATACAGGATTAACTATAATAGCAATTAAGGCATAAAATAAAATAAAGTGCCGGAGTCAAGATCAAGAATTCGTTGGGAGTTCGAGAGTTTGTCCGGAGTCCGAAGGTTCGTTAGAAGTGCCACCAGAATTGGCCAAGAAGTCTAAGAGCTTTCCAAAGAAGCTTGTCGGAACTTGCCAAGAAGATCATCGTGAAGTCCAGGAGCTTGCCAGAAGTCCCTTAGAAGATTGCTAAGAGATCGTTGGAAGTACGTCGGAAGATCGTCGGAAGAAACCTAGACTTACCGGACTTATTTTGTTTAGTGTATGCCTTAAAAATTAAAGTTAGCACATAATTAGGGTTAGAATTGAGAGGTAATCCCACTAACTCAATTAGGGGCCAATTGGGCCCAAAACAGGGCTAAGTTGGGTAGGATGGAAGGCCCACTCGGCCACTTGGAGCCTTGCCATACGGTGGCACTGCCTAGGGTGGGCGGTGGAGCCGCTTAAGGCTCAGCCTCCCAGGTGGTCTGGGCAGTGGTACCGTTAGTAGTTAATGCTGCCAAGTGGTGGTACTGCTAGAGCTCAATCTCCAAGGCTTTGTCAGGCGGTAGTATTGCCAGACTAGGCGGTGGTACTGTCTAGTGTTAGAGTTTTGGGTGGTAGTACCGCCCATTAATGGTAGTGGTATCTCTAGTACCCCAAAAATTGGGGATGTGACACTTTTTGGCTCTAATTCTAAAGCCAATTGAGGGCTATGAATGCCCCTTACTTCTCAGCTAGTAAAACACAAAGAAGTGATAAGAACTAAACTGAAGCTATAGTGAAATAGCGTACAAAAATTGAGAGTTCACCTCCATCGTTTCTAAGTATGAAAGTTTTTAAAATGAGAGTGAGCCACTTGTGAAAGTTCTATAAAGGGGTGATTGATCTTTGCCCTTCAAGAAAGATCAATAGTGGAAACTGGTGACCTCATTGGAGGTGGTATCGGGAGTGAATGTAGGTTAGACAACCGAACCACTATAAAATTGGTGTGTTCTCTTCTTGGTGCATACTTTACTTTTGTTGCATTCTACTTTACTTTATTTCAAACTGTCCAATCTCCCCCTCTCTACTCACTTACAAATTTATTTGAGTCAAACATCTTTTCAAAATGGTTTTCGTCGAACTAAGTGTTTAATCATACAAAGTTTTTCAAAATTGATTAAATTTATCATTTTTATCTGCTGCACTAATTTACCCCTCCTCTTAGTGTCATTCTTAATCCTAACAATTGGTATCAGAGCAAGGTCACACTCATTTTGGTTTAAAACCCAAAAGAGATGGCGTTTGTTGGCAACCAAGAGAGTCACTCAATCACACGTCCACCTATGTTCAATGGGACGGATTATACCTATTGGAAAACTAGAATGAGGATTTTTCTAATTTCTATGGATTTTGAGTTCTAGAACATTGTGGAAAATGGCTTTCAAAAGTCTTCTCTTCCGATGAACAATTGGAATGAGTTGGAGAAGAAGACTTTCTCTTTAAATGCTAAGGCTATGAATACCTTATTTTGTGCTTTAGATAAAAATGAGTTCAATTGAGTGTTTATTATGAAACAACTTTCAATATTTGGCAGCCACTCGAAATCACTCAGAAGGCACTAGTAGAGTAAAAAAGTCCAAAGTAAATCTTTTAGTACATACTTAATAATTGTTTCGGATAAAACTAAGTGAGACCATTGGAGACATATACACCTAATTTACGGATGTCATCAACGGTCTAAAAGTGCTTGGTAAAAGTTTTTCTAACTTTGAATTCGTTAATAAAATATTGAGATCCCATCGAAAGATTTGGGACCCTAAAGTAACGGTCATTCAAAAGGCCAAAGATTTGAATAATTTTCCACTCGAAGAACTTATTGAGTCGTTAATAACCTATGAGATGACTTACAATGCTCGTAAGAGCTTAAGAATAACCTTCCAAAGAATAGGCATGATATAGCATTAAGAACGTATGAAGACCACTTGAAAGAAAGTCCAAGTGATGAGGACTATGATGATGACTTGGCACTCTTGACAAGAAAGTTCAAAAAATTCATAAAAAGAAATAAATCTAAAAATGACATTAAAAATAAAATTGAACCCAAGAAAGAACAAGTTATATATTATGAATGTAAGAAGCCAGGATATTTCAAAAATGAATGTCCCTAAGTGAAGAAGAAACAACCCAAGAAGAAAAAGGCACTCAAAGCAACATAGGATGATTCGAATGATTCCAAAGATAAAGAATAAAGCAATAAAAAAATCATCAACTATGCACTAATGGCTATCAAAGATGAGGTAAGTGGTTCATTAGATGCAAATTTATCTTTTAATGAGCTTTTAAGTGCTTTTCATGATTTGTTCGATGAATGTAGAATAATGAGTAAAAAGTATAATTATTTGAAAAAGGAGCATGTCCTTTTCAATAATGAATTTGAAAAACTTAAGTATCATAATCCTTCGTTGCCTCCATGCACTAAATGTGAACATTCAGAGGCACTTGAGAAGGAAAACTTGCTACTCAAAGAAACTCTAGAAAAGTTTAAGGTTGGTAGCAAGTCCTTGAACATGATCCTTGCCAATAAGGGTCACATTCATAGAAGAGGCAAAATCAGATTTGTGAGTAGCTCTTACCAAAATCTAACCACCTTTGTTAAAGGACTTACCTTGCATGTATCACCTTGCAATAAATGCAACTTTTGTTGCAAAGTCAAACATATTGCTTATAAATATCCGTTTAAGAGATATAGTCCACACAAATTGATTTGGGTTCCTAAAGGAACCATAAAAAACTTTATGCAAAATGATAAGTTGAGTAGATCGATTTTTGAGACACCCAAGATCAAATAAGTACCTAAAAATTACCCTTTTTTGTAGAAATATTTACCATCACAAGCTAGGAGCAAGAGATGATACCTTGATAGTGGATGCTCAAGGCACATGACCAAAGATCCATCTAAATTCTCTAAGCTCACTAGCCTAGACAAAGGGTATATCACCTTCAGAGACAACAACAAAGGTAAAATCATTGGCAAAAGAACCATAGGTACCAAATCAAACTTTTTGATTGAAAATATGTTATTGGTTAATAGCTTAAAGCATAATCTTTTGAGCATTAGTCAATTGTGTGGTAAAGGATACATCATTAGATTTTAATCCAATGCTTGCATTATTAAAAAACCACACAAAAACACATCTATAATTGCCCTAAAACAAAATAATATATACACTATTGACATTGATGATCTTTGTAATAAAATATGTTTTTTGGTTTTGAATGATGATGCTTGGCTTTAGCATAGGAGATTAGGTCATGCTAGCATGAAACTAATCTCCCCTTGTAAGAGGTATTCCTAACATTATATTTGTTAAAGATAATGTGTGTAATGCATGTCAACTAGGAAAATAAATAAAAGGTAGTTTCAAATCAAAGAATCAAATAAGTACCTTTAGACTATTGTAATTGATCTACATGGATTTGTTTGGACCAATTGATACAACAAGCGTAGGAGATAGCAAATGCACCTTTGTAATTGTAGACGATTATAGTAGATATACTTGGACATACTTCTTGGCAAACAAAAGTGATTGCTTTAAGTGTTTTTCTAAGTTTTGTAAACTTACTCAAAATGAAAAAGGCTTTATGATTTCATCTATACATAGTGATCATGGTGGTGAATTTTAAAATCATGATTTCCAAAACTTTTATGAATCTAATGAATACAACCATAATTTCTCTACTCCGAGAAATCCTCAACAAAATAGAGTAGTACAGAGAAAAAATAGGAGTTTACAAGAAATGACAAGAATCATGTTGAATAAACATAGTTTACTCAAATATTTTTGGGCCGAAGCCATTAATACGACTTGCTATGTCATGAATAGGATTCTAGTAAGACCATTGCTTTTCAAAACTCCTTATGGATTATGGAATAACAAAAAACCTGACGTTTCATATTTTAAAGTTATCGATTATAAATGTTTTATCTTGAATGAAAAAGATGCCTTAGGAAAGTTTGATGCAAAATCCGATGAAGGCATTTTTCTTAGTAATTGTTTTATTTCTAAAGTCTTTCATGTCTTTAATAAAATAACCTTGGTTATAGAAGAGTCTATTCATGTTGTCCTTAATGAAGTTTCTGAATTTAAGAAAAATAATTTTGATGATAATCTTAATTTTGATACCTTGAATTTAAATGAAATCTCTCCTCCAACTAGCAACTTGGATATATCTTCTTCCGAAACATCCTTACCTAAGGAATAGAAGTATGTAGATGCTCATCCTAAGAAGCTAATTATAAGAGACACACCAAAGAGTGTTCAAACTCATTCTTCTTTTAAAAATTTTGGTTCCAACGCCGCTTTTCTTTCTCAAATTAAACCGAAATGCATTGATGAAGCCTTGAAAGATGATTCATGGGTTATTGCTATTGAATCTCAGATTTTGTTGATCAAATCAATTGAAAAAGTTTATGATTTGATCTGTGTTTTGAGTGGCGTAGGAAGCTTCAATCAGGGAGAGATAATTAAAGTAGGAAGAATCATGTTGGGCCAAAGTGGAATATGTTAGAAGATTAGACGTCGAGCTAGAGGATCGATCGATATATCGGCAAAAGGCTTCGGGCCATGAGTTCATGCATCGGGCCAAGGAGAGCTGAAATTGCGTCAAGGAAATCAGAGTTACGGAGGTCAATTAGCCGATTGGGCAATAGGACGCAAGAGAGGACGATGCGCTAAAGAATCGAATGAAGCATTGATGAACCAATGACATGCTGAACAATATGATTCAAGCTTTGTAATAGTTGTCTAGATCGAAGTAGGTTTTATTTGTGCATGATTAACTACGATAGTAATCAAGGCATAAAGCAAAATGAAGTCCTGGAGTCAAGAATGAGACTTTGTTGGGAGTTCGAGAGTTCATCGGAAGTCCAAATGTTTTATCACGGACTTAGCTAGAATTGCATAAGTCGTGATGTACCCTTGTGGTCAAGACACGAACTTAGCTTGAGTTACCTAAGTCATAAAGTGCTTTTGCACCAACTTCTCCGACTTAGCTTGGATTGCCTAAGTCAAGACATGCCCGTGCAATATACATCCGCAAAGGTCAGCCAATTTGCAACCTCGAACAGGTCTCAAAGGACTTGTAAAATAGAAAGTTGATTAGTTTGAAGAACGAGCGATGGACTAGTCCCGACGTCTAGCGAAAGGGGAAGCTTTACACGTTAGGATCAAGAGCACTAAGAGGAGGGGGGGTGAATTAGTGTAGTGGAAACCTTTCAATGATTTAAAAATGACGTTCATACGATAAAGTCAATTTCGATGTGAAAGATGATTCGAAAATTATTTTAACTTAAGATTAAGCGAGAGTAGAGTTGAAGTAAAGTAATGGAGGTAGTTTGCAGTTTAAGATAGAGAGTAGAATGTAAATGCAAACCGAGATTTAGAGTGGTTCTGTCAATCTTGACCTACATCCACTTTTGGCTACCTCCTCCGATGAGGTCACCGATGTCCACTAGAGGTCTTCTTTCAATAGGCAAAGGCCAACCACCCTTTTATAGCTTGACTCCTTTTGACGGGCTTAGGAGACAACCCTTACAGATTTTTCACTCTTCTCTTGAATGATGAAAACTTAAAAGAAAAGAGAGAGAAGAACTTTTGGCCTTTACAACACTTTTGAGCTCTAAAATTCATAGAATAAGATCAAGAGTTTGATGCCCTTTCATGCATGAAAGGGTGGGGTTTATATAGGCCCCAAACTGGTTTGAATTTGGAGCTCAAAAATGTCATCTCCTGGATTTCCAAGTTCCTAGCGGTACTACCACTTGTCATTTGTTACTAAGCGGTACTACCACTCAATCTGAGCAGTACTACCACTTGACATCGCTCGAAGACTGAGCTCAGGCGGTACCACGGCTGGCAGTAATAACTGCTGGTGGTACCACCGCCTGACAGGGGCGGTACTATCGCCCAGAACACCTAGGAGACCGAGTCTCTTGGGTGGTGCCACGGCCGACCAGGAATTCTGGGTCCGAATGGGCTGACCCTTTCGGCCCAATTTGGGTTTGTCAAGGGCCCAATTGCCCCCTGATTTAGTTAATGGGATCACCTCCTATTCCTAATTTAATTATCATGCTAACTACGATGTTTAAGACATTAATACTACAACTTGCTCCGGTGCGTCAGTCACTTCTTACGGCGAGCTTTTAGCGAACTTCCGACGAACATCTGACGAACCCTTGGTGATACTTTGGCAGACTTCCGGCAAACTCCTAGACTTTTGATGATCCACTTGGTGAGTTCTGACAAGCTTCTTTGGCAAGCTCCTAGACTTCTCGGATTTGTTCCCGTAGAACCTCCGATGACCGTCCAGACTTCCGTCGAACTCTCGAACCCCCAATGTGATCATGGTCTTGACTCCGGTGCAACTCCTGCCATATGTCTTACTTCCATTATAGTTAATCCTGCACACTTATCTCAACATATGGATTAGATAACAAATGATAATTGACTTCATCATCAAAATCCGAGATTAAATAATCTCCCCCTTTTTGATGATAACAATCAATTGATAACGGAGTTAACCTTTACTCCCCCTATCTATATGCCATACTTGAGATAAGTCATTCTTGAATTCAAAGCCTTTGAATTCAAGGGACATATTGATAAGTTAAGATCATTTAACCTTATTAATACTCCCATCATGATTCCTATCATGATGTATCTCTCTAAAAATGATGTCAAGGCTTGACATCTATTTTTAAGTTTTACATTTCCAATATGAATGATAGTAATCATAGCAATTCATCATATGGTAAGATATCAATATGTAAAACTATGATATAAGCTTTTGATATCTTAACATAATGCAAACATTTCAAAGTGTTTAGCAATCATTGCATTTCATCACATGGCAAGATATCAATATGTAAAATTACGATGTAAGTTCTTGATATCTTAACATGATGCAAACATGGCATAGTGAAAATATGGCAATCATAGCATTTCTATCATCAATTTACCATATTTTTCGATGCAAACTTTTGATATCTTAACATAGTGCAAATATGGCATAGTGAAAATATGGCAATCATAGCTATTATCAATTTACCATATTTTTCGATGCAAGCATTTGATATCTTAACATAATTCAAATATGGCACCCATAGCTATTATCAATTTACCATATATTTCTCCCCCTTTGTCATCAATAAAAAGGAGAACGATTTAAGCAAATTTTAAACATAAGTACAGTAATGATTCATGCCATAACTAGGTTCACGTCATTTTTCAACGATGAGTGATAGGATACCAATTATACAAACATCTCAAGGAAAACATGACATGGAGATAGCTTTCATTACTTCTTCCTTTTTATTTGTTATTATCATTTTGCATGAAGGAGGAAAGTCATTTGAATGAAGTTAAAATTGATAAGAGATATAAATCATGTTTCATTTTTACAAGGATCAAGATATGTATGTGAATCAAATCCTTGCCAGTAAAAAAAAGATCTTTCTTTTTCAAGAAGGAATTTATAAGAAAGAATCATTTCATCAAATCCATTTCTCAAACAAAGATACTTTTCACATGATAAGTCTATGAGAGATGCATTTGCTAATTGATTCTATATATCAAAAATCAATGATATGAATTAAACTCTATATGACATATGCTTATGAAAGCTGCATTAAGTCCAGAAGAGAATAATGTATCATTAGGATTAAGAAAATCCAAAAATAAAATTTAACACTTTCATGCATTCAGACAAGGTTTTGTTATAGATTTTCAAACACAATCATGAAGATAAAACATGGTCATCAACATGGAAACCAAAGCACAAGATTTTCAAAGTAAGCATGTTATAGAAACATTCAATTTCAACGTGAAATTTAAGTGATTAAGGAAAATCCGAAAATGAGTAACGTAAAGAGATTCAAGGAAAATCCGAAAACGATGTTCAATCTACATTAATATTCCTAACTCTGCATATGCTCACCATCAAGTAAAACATATCAAGGATTAGTAGTCATCAAGGCAAGGGGCATTGTGATCTAGGTGAGTTGCATAAAGAGTTTACAACAATAGAGTTTTTACAACATGACAAGAAGAAATTATGTCCACATTTACATATACATGCTCATTCAGGAGGTGAAAAATTAAGATGCCTAAATAAGGAGTCAAATTGTCGATGAATTTGCTATAGCTCAGATAGGATTTGATCTTGGTGATGTTCAAGCCGATCTTATCTTTGTTCAAACCGATCTTGTCTTTGTTCAAAGCAATCCATCCAAATCCCTATGTCTTCGATAGATGATGCAGGAGCTTACTCAAATGGATGTGTTTCCTCAAAGGGACCAGTCGGAGGAGATTGAGTACCCCTAAAGATTAGTGTTTCTAGTTCTGGTTCAGGTTGAGGGGGATCGGTTCTTCTAAGCATTCTAACCTAGATATCATTTCTAAATATATATCTCATTCGATGAAGTAGATTTTTATTTATGATGCTAAATCTATCTACCTTTATAACCTCTTCGTCGGGTGGTATTGCAATATCGTAGGCATTAAGCATTCTAGGGATTATGCCACCATATGGAAGCATCATGTCCCTTTTTGATATTTATATCATGTTTTGTTGGATAAGGTAACCAAAACAGTTATTATATCCTTTCATGATCCAGTACATGGTTCCTAGTTTCATTTGACTCGCTTCATCATGATGGTAATGTTTAGGGAGAATGATGCTAATTAGGATGTGATGAAGTATTTTGGTGTTTAATAGTAATAGATGTTCACAACTTTTAGGAAGTACCATTAAGTTGGGATTGCCAAAAATTGTTCCTAAGGCATCAATATAAGTGGTCCCAATTGTTTCATCGTCCCATTGTCCTCTAAAATAATAACATCCTTCTTTTGCCGGGATGCCTATTATGTCATAAATAGATCTATCTATAATGAATATATGATGTCCTAAAAGATAGGTAGACATCCTTTCTTCTTCATCTACATGTATATTGTTATAAAACAACCTAATAAGTCAAGGGTAGATTGGTTCACTTATTTGTAGGATTGGAAGTAGGTTTAAATTTGTAAACCATTGAATAGATTCTTAGTCAATTTGTTCATCTAAGTCAACATATTTTCCCTTATGAACATGTCTAAATTCTATGGAAGCAAATTTTTGGGCATGTAGATTTGAATAAAAAAGTATGGAATCAAAGTTTTCTTCTAATCTCCTCTTCCCTTTGTCCCTAGAGGATCTTCTAGAGCCCACTACTGCTATTTAAGAAGATAGTAATGAGCAAGAGTAAATGACACCAAATAGAAATCAAAATCCTCTTAGAGAATACCTTAGTTGAGATCTTCAAGAGGATGAATGATTGATTCTTGATCTTGCACGAAATGGGTAGTTTTTGGGTAGCTAAAGGGGAGGAATGGAGGTGGAGAAGAGTTAGAGCTGCTAAGAGGAGGAGAGACTGAGTTGGGGTCGGTTCTACCACCAGCCCTAGCTCGATTTAAAAGGGGTAGAGTTGCGGGCGGTGGCACCGCTAGCTGGGCAATGCAACCGCTTGCTACCCGTGACAGCACCGCCAGCTGGGTGGTGCCACCGCCAATAGGCGGTGAGCACTATTTTGTAGGCTGTGTGGGCTGATTTGGATGTTTTTGATTTGAGGAGAACTTTTATCAACTTTAATTACGTAATTATGTAATAGTTTCCATCTCAAGATGAGAAATTTCGTATGTTTATGATAGATCTTGTGAAGCACATACTCTACTTCAAATGTCGTATACAATTTTTCACATGTTCATGACTTATTATTTTGTAAGCTTTGTTAGTTCATGACAAACTTGGCTTGATAGGCATAGGTTCATGATATAGTTGGATCGGAAAATAAAGAAGAAATGAATCTGATGAATTCAAAAATCTAGAAGAGAATTATGAGTTCCAAAATTTGAGGGATCAAATAGGATTATATCAGTATCACTCTGTAATTGGTAGTATAAATTCTACTAATCCTCTTTTTATCATTTAGGCTAGAGAGCATCACGAGTCTTTTTGGATCTCGGATCATGAATATTGAGTGCCCAAAAAGCACGATATTATCTCTTGCTCCTAGCTTGTGATGGTCTACGTTTCTACAAGAAATGATGATTTTTAGGTACCCATTTACTTTTTGGTGCCTTAAAAACTAATCTAAATTGTTTATCATATTGCATAGAATTTATCATGGTTCCTTTAGGAACCCAAATCAATTTGTTCGGACTAATTTTCTTGAATGGACAATGATAAGTTTTATGTCCATGTTTACAACAAAAGTTACATTTGCTTTGGTGCCGAACATATAGGATAGGGCCTTTAATGAAGGTGGTTGGATGTTGGTGAGGACTTCTCATAAATTTGATTCTACTTCTTTTAGGAACGTGACCCTTATTTGTAAGGATCATGTTCAAAGACTTGCTACTAACCTCGAATTTCTTCAACGTGTCCTTAAGTAGCAAGTTCTCCTTTTGGAGAGTTTCTAGATCATGGTATTTTTTACATAAAGCTAAACTATCATGATATTCAGTTTTTAATTTATCAAAATTACTAATAAGACTATCATGCTCATTTTTCAGCAATTTATATTTTCTACTGATTGTTTTGCATTCGTCAAATAAGTTATAGAAGGCATTTAATAATTCATCAAATGATAAATCTGCATCAATTAAATTTGTTACCTCCTCTCCGATGGCCATTAGGGCGTAATGAGCAACTTGCTCGGTGTTGGACTCCTCTTCTTTAGACGCACTTGAGTCATCCCACGTTGCTTTGAGTGCCTTCTTCTTTGGTATTCTCTTCATGGCTTGGGGACAATCACTTTTGTAATGTCCCGGCTTCTTGCATTCGTAGCAAATAACTTGGTCCTTTTTGGGTTCAAATTTATTTTTGTCATTTTTAAACTTGTTTCTTTCAATGAATTTTTTGAATTTCCTTGTTAGAAGTGCCAAGTCATCGTCACAGTCTTCATCACTTGAGTTTTCTCTCAAGTGGTCTTCTAAAGTTCTAAGCGTCATATCCTTCCTGTTCTTTAGAAGGATGTCTTCTTGCTCTTCATAAGCTTTGCAAGTCATTTCGTAAGTTATTAATGACTCGATTAATTCTTCAAGAGGGAAGTTGTTTAAATCTTTAGCCTCTTGAATAGCAGTGACTTTAGGGTCCCAACTCTTAGGAAGGGATCTTAGAATCTTATTTACGAGCTCAAAATCCAAAAAACTTTTGCTGAGTCCTTTTAGACCATTGACGACATCTATGAAATGGGTGTACATGTCGCCTATGGTCTCGCTTGGTTTCATTCGAAAAAGTTCAAAAGAATGTATTAAAAGATTGATTTTTGACTCTTTCACTCTACTTGTGCCTTCATGAGTCACTTCGAGTGTATGCCAAATATCAAATGCAGTTTCACAAACCAAAACATGATTGAACTCATTTTTATCAAGTGCACAAAATAAGGCATTCATAGGCTTTGCATTAAGAGCAAAAGTCTTCTTCTCCAATTTATTCCAATTGATCATTGGAAGAGAAGACCTTAAAAATCTGTTTTCAACAATATTACAAAGTTCAAAATCCATGGAAATAAGGAAGATCCTCATTCGGGTCTTCCAATAGGTGTAGTCCGTCCCATTGAACATGGGCGGACATGCAATAGAGTGGCCCTCTTGGTTTCCGGTGTATGCCATCTCTCTTGGGTTTTAATCCGATTGAGAGTTAACCCCACTCTAATACCAATTGTTAGGATCAAGAGCACTAAGGAATTAGTGTAGCGGAAAACTTTTGATGATTTAAAATCGACGTTTGTATGATATAGACGATTTCGATGTGAAAGCCGATTCAAAAATTACTTCAACTTAAGATTAAGCGAGAGTAGAATTGAAGTAAAGTAATGGAGGTAGTTTGCAGTTTAAGATAGAGAACAGAATGTAAATACAAACTGAGATTTAGAGTAGTTCGGTCAATCTTGACCTATATCAACGTTTGGCTACCTCCTCCGATGAGGTCATTGACGTCCACTAGAGGCCTTCCTTCAGTAGGTGAAGGCCAACCACCCTTTTACAGCTTTACTTCGTTTGACGGGCTTAGGAGACAACCCTTATAGATTTTTCACTCTTCTCTTGAATAATCAAAATTTAGATGAAAAGAGGGAGAAGAACTTTTGGCCTTTACAACACTTTTGAGCTCTAAAATTCACGAAATAAGATCAATATTTTGGTGCCCTTTCATGCATGAAAGGGTGGGGTTTATATAGGCCCCAAACTGGTTTGAATTTGGAGCTCAAAAATGTCATCTCCTGGATTTTCGAGGTCCTGGCAATACTACCGCCATAACTGGGCGATACTACCGCCTATCATTTGTCACTGAGTGGTATTATCGCTTAGTCTGGGCGGTACTACCGCTCAATCTGGGTGGTACTACCGCCTAACATCGCTCGAAGACTAAGCTCAGGCGGTACCATCGCCTGATAGGGGCAGTACCACCGTTGGCAGTAATAATTATCGATAGTACTACCGTTGAGAACTCTTGGGAGACTGAGTCTCTTGTGTGGTGCCAATTGGCTTCAGTTTGGGGAAGCTTTCGCATAGTTGATGATTGCTTCTTTATGTCATAGGGCATTTTCGGGTTCTCAATTGGCTTCAGTTCGGGGAAGCTTTCACCACTTCACCATGTACTCAGTCTGCTCAACTCCAATAGGTAGCTTTATCTTGCAATCCGCTAAAATGGATTCAACTCGCTTCTCATAGGAGGCTCTAGTGGGGGGTAGCCGAGTCACAACACTTTGAGAAGTATCTTGTAGATCCGAGTGGTAGGCTTTCAAGTTGTTGGTATGCAGAATATTATGAATTTTGAGCCACGCTAGTAGCTGCAACTTGTAGGAGATGTTGCCCACCCTACTAATAATTGGGAAAGGCCCTTCATACTTACGTACCAATCCTTTGTGTACTTTGTTCCTAAATAATTAGAGTGATGCTGGTTGGAGCTTTACCAACACCAAATCGCCGACCTTGAACCCTTATGGTTGCCTTCCTAAGTCTGCCCACTTCTTCATCCTTTTGGCCACCTTCTCCAAGTAAGCCCATGCAATATCTATATTTAAGTACCACTCCTTCGCAAAGTGGTAGGCTGACAGACTACTCCCAGTATACCCGATTGTCATGGTGTAAGGAGTTGATGGTTGTTGTCCTACAATGATCTCAAAGGAGCTCTTGTTGGACGTAGAGCTCCTTTGCAAGTTGTAGGAGAATTGGGCAATGTCCAACAGCTCTACCTAATCTCGTTGGTTGGCACTCACGTAGTGTCGAAGATATTGCTCCAAGAGCAAGTTTATTCTTTCAATTTAGCCATCCATCTAGGGGTGGAGGCTTGTGGAGAAGTATAACTTTGACCCCAACAATTTGAATAGCTCGATCCAGAATCGTCCCAGGAACCAAGCATCTCGATCACTGATGATATTGTGCGGGACTCCCCAATACTTCATCATATTCTTCATTATCAGTTTGGCTGCCTCCACTACTGAACAATGTAGGGGTGTAGCAATGAAAGTTGTATACTTTGAAAATTGATCGACCACCACGAGTATCGATCTAAGTCCCCCTATTGCCGATAAGCTTGATATGAAATCTAAGGAAATGCTCTCCCATGGCCTTTCTAGTATAGGCAATGACTCCAAAAGTCCCATCGGCTTCCACTACTCTACCTTGTCTTGTTGGCAAGTGAGGCATGTTCGAACATATTCCTCTATATTAGTCCCCATCTTCGGCCACCTCTCTATGAGAGCCAAGGTTCTGTGAATGCCTAGGTGTCCAGCCCAAAGGGAATCATGATACTCTCTTAAAAGTTCATGCCTTAAATTATCTACTTGAGGAACATAAACCCTATTTCCTTTTGTATAAACAAGTCCCTCTTGGACCCAGAATCGTCGTGCCTTGCCTTCTTTGATGAGTTGCATCAGGGTTACTGCTTGAGGATCACTATACAGTCCATCCCTGATCTTGGAAAGGAAGTTGTAGTGAAACTGACTTGCTTGGCCTCTGCCCTCCAATTGTACGGCATTCATACGGTCCACTTTCTAACTTAATGCATCGGCCATGACATTTTCCTTTCTGTGCTTTTACTTTATTACCATACTAAACTCAGCTAGGAAGTCATGCCATTGTGCTTGCTTTGGGGAGAGTTTCTTCTGAGTTTGGAAATAGCTCAAAGCGATGTTGTCTGTCCTTAGCACAAATCATGATCCAAGAAGATAGTGTCGCCAAACTTGTAGACAATGGACTACTACTATCATCTCCTTCTTGTGCACAAGATACCACCGCTTGGTCTTGTTGAGCTTGCGACTCTCGTAGGCCACCGGATGACCCTCCTG
Organism: Musa balbisiana; assembly: GCA_004837865.1. Lineage (NCBI taxonomy): Eukaryota > Viridiplantae > Streptophyta > Magnoliopsida > Zingiberales > Musaceae > Musa > Musa balbisiana. Next base: position 9,358,381 of record CM017189.1, read on the forward strand.
CATGAGTACTCCCCCAATAGCAAAGTCTGAAGCATCTATATGGACTTCAAAGGGCTCTTCATAGTCCAACAATTTGAGCACCGGTTCTTCCAACACAGTAACCTTTAGATCTTGGAACGCAACTTCATATTTATCAGACCACCTCCAAGACTGCTCCTTCAGCAACTCCGTCAGTGGAGTTGCATGCTTCGAATACCCCGTATGAAGCATCGATAGTAGTTGACGAAACTAAGGAAGGATCTCAACTCTAGCACCTTCTTTGGAGTTCACCATTCTGCAACAGCTTGCACCTTCGATTTGTCCATTCGAATGAAGCCATCACCGATTTAATGCCCCATGAATAAGATTTTTGTTTGTGAAAAGTATCACTTCTCCCTTTTCATGAACAAAGTGTTCTCCCTGAGAACCTTGAAAATTATCTGAAGGTGCTTGACATGCTCCTCGAGCGTTTGGCTATAGATGACGATATCGTCCAAGTAGATAACCACGAACTTATCCAAATACTCTTTAAATAGTTAGTTCATAAGAGTGTAAATCATGGCCAGAGTATTGGTTAAGCTGAAAGGCTTCACCAAGAACTCAAACGCTCTATACCTGGTCACGTAGGTAGTCTTTGCTTCGTTGCCTTCAGCAATGCGCACCTGCCAGTACCCCAATCGGAAGTCGAGTTTTGAGAAATACTTGGCTTTGCCCAATTAGTTGAACAAGTCCACGATGAGTGGGATGGGATACTTATTCTTCACTGTCACTTTATTAAGGGCTTGATTATCGACGCATAGTCAGATGCTCTCATCTTATTTCTTTTGGAAGAGAATTGGAGCTCCAAATGGTGCTTTAGAACTACAGATGAGACCACCGCTTAGTAGTTCACCTAACTACTTTCTGAGCTCTGCCAACTTTGGAGGGGGCATGCGATAGGGTGGTCTCGCTGGAGGCTTCACTCCTGGCTCCAGCTTGATATAATGACTCACACCTCTGCGTGGTAGTAGAGTCTTCAGCAACTCGGGTGGCATAACATCCATGAACTCCTTCAGGACATTCACCACCACAGTAGGTTTATGAATGACCTTCTCGTCGAGTGGCTCTAGCTTCATAGCAGCCACGAATGTTAGGTCATCTTTTCGTACCCCTTTCTTCAATTGTAATGTCGATATCTGTTGGGGTTCCCTGGTTCCTCTCCGAGAGACGGGAACCACATAGGGGTCGTCACCTCCCATCATATATAGGGAGTTTAGGAATGGCATTGGCACCAACTTCATCGCATGCATAAACTCCATTCCAAGAATCACTTAGAAGTCATCTAATGGCACTGCCATCATGTTCGTGCTCCCGCTCCATGTTCCGATCTTGATGGGGACTCCCTTTGCTAACCCGGAGATTCGCTTGGCCTCCGAGTTCACCGCCTTCATTCGACTTCGGTTCTTCTCCAAGATCAGCCCAAGTCGCTTTGCTTCTCGATCAGAAATAAAGTTGTGGGTAGCGCTCGTGTCCACCATTGCACGGTTGTTTGGCCATTAAGCTTAATATCCATATACATCAGCTCGCTATTTCCTGCTTTTTGTGGCCTTATCTTCATGTTCTCCCCCACTTGACCCCGTATAGCGTTTAACAAATGCATTGCCCCCATCCAGGATCCTTGCGACTCCTCATCGTTGCTACTAGATTATGAACTAAGAGCGACAACCTTGCCCTTGTCCGATTTAGGGGGATGGATAGAAGTTGTTAACGCATTGAGTGCTTGCTTCGGTGAGCACTCTCTCACCATGTGCAGTCCTCCGCACATGAAGCATCCGCTAGATTTTGAGGCCTTGCCTTTTAAGCTTAGACCTTTATGAGAACTCTTCTTCCTTTGTTCGCCTCTAGGCTCCTTCCCTCGAGAATATTTTGGAGGGCGATTTCCTGAAGATTGTTTCCTTTTTCCCGGGTCCTTAGAGGAAATAAAGTCGGTGAGCCTTTTTACGACAGCAATTGCCCCGATCACATCAGTGACATTCCTTCGATGTAGTTCTTGTTGAGCCTATGGCTTCAGACCATCGAGGAAGCTAAACAACTTATCCTTTTCAGACATATCCTATATGTCTAGCATTAATGTAGAAAATTGCTTCACATAGTCTCGAATGGAAGCACTTTGGCGAAGTTGTCTCAGCTTCCTTCTTGCGACGAACTCTATGTTCTCCGATAGGAACTAAGTTCTCAACCCCCACTTTAAGTCTTCCCATATGTCTACTTGACACCGACCTTGTTAGATCTCCTTCCAATGGGTTCGCCACCAAAGTTTTGCATCTCCGTTCAGATACATGGTTGCTATAGAAACTTTGGTTTCTTCAGAATCAGGCCTTGTAGCTCGAAAGTATTGTTCCATGTTGAATAGAAAATTTTTGCGCTCTTTAGCATCTCGGGCACCTCCATAACAATACGTCGGGTGCCCTTAAGTTTTGTTGCAGTGCAACGCGGGTGTTACTTCCTCCCGCATTTAGTGCTCTAGTGAGCATGATCACTCTAGAAGTGAGTTCTGCCACAACTTCCAACAAGTGTTGCATGGAGTCTTTGGTGTTGTCTGACAATCGATCGGCTAGGGCCTCAACCTTGTTGATCTAGGATTCAGCTTCTTCCTGTAAGCTCCCTACCCCAAGAAGCCTTCGTTGGTTATGGTAGAGTTCCTCTAAGCTTGCTTCAAGGACATCTATGCGGGTCTCTACCACTGTGAGTCTCTCCTTGTGGCTCTTTTTACCGATTGGCGCTCTAGATTATGCCTCCTCCGCTCGCAAAGAATAGCCAACTTCTTGCTCATTATATTAACTATCGCGCTCCTCCAGAGCGGCTCCAATAGCATGAGAGTGAGTATGTACTTGAAGATCACCTGCGGTCGCTTGGGGCAAAGGTCCAGCTTGCCTTGTCTTGCTTGATTCACCATGATGCTTTGCCATGGCGAAATTGCAAAGCTCCTTCGCTGCTTGCTCAAATTGCTTGCCCGCTCTGACACCACATTATCATGGACTTAGCTAGAACTGCCTAAGTCATGATGCACCTTTGCGGCCAAGACGTAAACTTAGCTTGAGTTGCCTAAGTCGTGAAGCGCCCTTGTGCTAACTTCTCCAACTTAGCTTGGATTGCCTAAGTTAGGACACGCCCTTGCAATATGCGTCCGCAAAAGTCAGCCAATTTGCAACCTCGAACAGGTCCCAAAGGACCTATAAAACAGAAAGTTGATTAGTTCGAAGAATGAGCGACGAACAAATCCTAACATCTCACGAAAGGGTAAGCTTTATAAGCAATTCAATGAGCACCTTATGTGCATGAGAGAAAAGAGAGAAAGGAGAAAAATAAGGATTTGGAAGGTTGAACAAATAGTTGCAAGTCCACAAGCAACTGCTCACCGGGTGCCGGGTGCAACAACAAGTTCCCATCAAGGTAACGTGCGAACTTGCGAAAGATTGATCAATGCCCGACACTATACCGAAACCCCATCCCCCATGGTGCCACCCGGGTGGTTCCATGGTGCTGAGATGGCTGACATTTCACGTGCAATAGCGGGTAGCAGAAAACAGCCCGTGGCACGCGGAAACGGAGCCATTTTGGGCTGTTTTGCTTGGTTCGGTGAGCGATCGCATTGTAGCACTGCAACTTATTTAAACTTATATTTTTATAAGCAAAAGATCATAAAACCAAGCCAAAACATGCTACCAGGCAGCTGTACATGTGAACAAAAGTGACGAACGGTTTGTTGAATGAAGTTGTTGTGGGTGCACGACGACCGTTCGTGACAATTCGCTGGAAGTTCTACTGGAATTGATCGAGAAGTCCAAGAGCTTGCCGAAGAGGCTCATTGGAATTCACCAAGAAGATCATCTTGAAGTCCAGGAGCTTGCCGGGAGTCCGCTAGAACATTGTAGAGAGATTATTGGAAGTTCGTTGGAATATCGCCGGAAGCTCGCTGGAAGAAATCTAGACTTACCAGACTTGTTTAGCTTCGTGTATGCCTCAAATTTCATAGTTAGCATATAATTGAGATTGAAATTAGGTCAACCCAATTAGGGGCCAGTTGGGCCCATATATAGATTGTGTTGGGCCAAGTGAAAGGCCTAAACAGTGACCCAACATGTGGCACCATTGTGGCATAGCCTCCGAGATTGTGTCAAGCGGTGGTACCGCCCAGTGTCAGTGTTAGGTGATGGTACCACCAGCCTAGGCAGTGGTGTCACCCAAACATAGTCTCCCAAGTGGTGGTACTACCAGATTGGGCGGTGGTACCACCCAGTGTCAGTGCTGCAAGCGGTGGTACCGCCAGGACCTGGGAAACCCGGGATGAGACCTTTTTAGGCTGCAAGTTTGAATCAGCTTGAGGCCTATAAATACCCCTCTTATCCTTGGGTAACACACACAAGCATAGAGAGTTTAAAAGAAAGAAAACGTTGCTGTAATCTTGTGTGAACTCCTCTCAAACTCGTAAGTGTTAGTGAAGTCTAAGAGAGGAGGTTGTGGGGGTTGTAAAGGTTCTCTCTTGAACCTGTCAAAAGGAGAATCAAGTTGTAAGGGTAGTTGATCTTTGCCCATTGAAGGAAGATCGTTAGTGGATGTCGATGGCCTCGATAGAAGGGGAATCGGTAGAATAGATGTACGTCATGACGACTGAACCACTATAATTCGGTGTGCATCTTTGTTTTTCTATTTACCTTAACTGTAAACTACCTTACTTGCTTTACATCCACTACACTCTTTCGTATGCTTTCAAGTTAACATCTTTTGAAACGGGTTTAATCACAACGAGATTTTGAACCGACGTAATTTTATCCACTACACTAATTCACTCCCCCCTCTTCGTGTCGCTCTTGATCCTAACAGTTTATATCAGAGCCTCGTTATTTCTCATTTGGTTTAACACCCGAGAGAAATAACTCTTTTCGGCTTTCAAGAGAAATTTTCTCTTATTCGTTCTCCCATGTTCAATGGGACAGACTATGTTTAATCTTAGATTTTGATGATGAAACTAACTATGGTGTTGTTCTAATATGCGTTTGAGTGACGCAGGGTTAACGTCAATCAAGAGAGGCAAATTGACTAAAGCGGGAGGAATCAAACATTGAGCAAGAGTGAACATGTCAGAATATTAGATGTCGAGCCAGATGAATAGTCGATATGTCGGCAAAAGGCTTCGGGACAAGAATTCAGGCATTGGGCCTAGAAGAGCGGACATTGCGGCAAGAAGATCAGAGTTGCGGAGGTCAACATGCCAATTGGACAAAAGCTGCAAAAGAGGACGATACGTCGAAGGATCGGATGAAGCACCGAAAGAACCAATGACATGCCAGACAACCAATGATTAGTGCTTATAATAATTTGCCTAGATTGAGTTAGGTTTTAGAGTCTAATTAAGTCTGTTTAGAATATAATTAGACCAACTCAATTAGGAGCCAACTAGGCCCAAAATAGGGCTGTTTTGGGCCAAGGGAAAGGCCCATTCAGTGACCCATGTAAGGACTATGTTAGGCGCAATGAAAGGCCCAAACAGTGACCTAAGAGGTGACATCATCATGGCACAGTCTTCGAGATTATGTCAGGCGGTGGTACTACCAGTCTGGGCGATGGTACCACCCAACACAGCCTCCCAGGTGATCGTACCGCTAGTTTGGGTAGTGGTATCGCCCAATGGTAGGGTGCTAGGCAGTGGTACCGTTAGACTGGGTGACGATACTGCCTAGTGCAGTGTTAGTGTCAGACTGACACTAGCGGTGGTATCACCTAGCATAGGCGGTGGCACCGCCCGTACCCAAAAAATCCGGGATGGGAAGTTTTTAGGCTCCAAGTTTGAATCAACTTGAGGCCTATAAATACCTCTCTCATCCCTGGTTAACACATACACAATTAAGAGTAAAAAAGGAAAGAAAATGCTGTTTGAATTGTGTGTGAACTCCTCTCAAAATTCTAAGTGTTAGAATAGTTTGAGAGAGGAGTAAGTGAGGGTGTAAGGGTTGTCTCCTAAACCTGGTAAAAGGAGAATCGAGTTGTAAAAGGTGATTGGTCTTCGCCTATTGAAGGAAGACCAATAGTGGATGCCGGTGGCCTCGACGGAAGAGGAATCGATGAAGTGGATTTAGGTCATGACGACCGAACCACTCTAAAATCTAGTTTGCATTTCGCCTTGAGCAATTTACTTTACTGCAAACCATTTTACTTGCTTACTATCTTCAATATGTTTACAAACACACTTTCAAGTTAAGTATTTTCGAGTTCGGTTTTTATCATATGAAAAGATTTTCAAAACCGACGTATTTTACCGCTGCACTAATTCACCCCCCCTCTTAGTACCGATTGCTTTCCTATCAATTGGTATCAGAGCCTCTTGATTTCTCATTTGGTTTAACACCCAAGAGAAATGACTCTTTTCGTTTTTCAAGAGAGACTTTCTCTCATTCATTCTCTCTTGTTCAATGGGATGGACTATACATATTGAAAAACTCGAATGAGAGTTTTCTTGCTTTTGTTGAATCTCGATTTATGGAATATAGTCGAATTTGGTTTTCAAAGGTCTTCTCTTCCAATAAACCATTAGAATGATTTGGACAAGTAGACTTTTTCTTTAAATGCTAAAGCTATGAATGCTCTATTTTGCGCTTTGGATAAAATTGATTTTAATCGGGTTTGTACTTGCGAAACGACTTTCAATATATAGCACACTCTCAAAATCACACACGAAGGCACTAATAGAGTAAAAGATTCTAAGATAAACCTTTTGATGTATGATTTTGAACTTTTTCAATTGAAGCCAAGTGAAACCGTTGTTGACATGTATACCCATTTTATGGATGTCATCAATGGTTTAAAAGTACTTGGTGAAAGTTTTTTAGATTTTTAACTTGCAAATAAAATTTTACATTCTCTTAATAAGAATTGGGATTCAAAAGTAATGGCAATACAAGAATCAAAAGATTTGAACCATTTTTCGATTGAAGAACTTATTGGTTCCTTGATGACTTATGAAATGAATATTATGGGATAGAATGAACTTGAGAACAACCTTCAAAAGAACGGGAAGGATTTTGGACTTAGAACAATTGAAGACCACTCGAGCATAAGCTCAAGTGATAGTGAACTTGAACTCCTCATGAAATTTAAAAAGTTTATGAAATATCAATTAAAGAATAAAAAGAGCGGAACTACTTGCTATGAACGCAAGAAGAAGTTGTCAAAAGATGAATCAAGCTCATTCGAAGACGATGAGCAAACTGATGAAGATGAAGTAGCAAACTTTGCCTTAGTGACTCTCAACAATGAGGTAAACACCTCAAACAAAACTTCTTTACATTATTTCGAAATTATTTGATATTTTCATGAGTTATTTTTAATTTAATTTAGAAAAAATTATAATTTTTTTTTAAATTTGCATGTTTAATGATGTAATGAAAATATTCAAAGTTTTAGGATTATGCTTATCTTTCTAAAAAGATCATGGCAATTGCATGTTTTATGATAATGTAATAAAATGTTAGATATAAATCCAATGCTTGAACACTTAAAAGGATTAATTCTATGTATGTTTTAAAGAAGCAATAATGAACATCTTAATGATCTCTATATTGTTTTCCGATGACGATGCATGGTTTTTGTTTGGATTGACTTTTTTTATAATGAATCTTGTCTTTGGTTTTCGATTTTAAACATGATGCATGGTTTTGACATAAGAACATAAGTTTGGGCATGTTAATATAAAGGCAATCACCAAAATTGAAACTAAAGAAGTTTAGATATCTTTAAAAATCATTCAATATTATGTTTAATGAAACCATACTTGATTCTTCAACAAAAATGTTAAGAGGCATGAGATCATACTTAATAATTTTATATTTTGAAATTATGCATGATGATTTTTGTGATTCATGACTTATTAATCTTTGTCGCAATGAAAGTTGCTTTTTTAGTTTTAAACATGTTGGATTGTTTTCAAATGAAAATTTTGAGCATATTTATATGAAATCAATCACATAAAAAGGAAAAATATTATCATTATAATTAAAATGATAAATCAAATCTCTTGTTTAAAGAAACAATAATGTGTAGCATGTTGATTTCCGTATTGATTTCCAACTTTGATTAAAAACGCTCAATGAGATTATGCTTATTATTTTAATGAAAGCTTTGGTACAATGCTTGATAGCTTTATTCTATGCATGAGATTTTGAAGTTATACATGATGATGTTTGTGATTTAATGATCTTAATGATTTTTGTGATAAATCTTGCACCTTCGGTTTTAAACGTTGATGCATATTTTTATAAAAAAACACATGTATCTATGAAATAAATCACATGAATTAAAACAACTAAAAAGATAAAAATATTTTTTTTGAAAATTTCTTTTTCACTATCTTATTGATTTTTCACTAAGAGATTGATAAAATTATTTATTCGATTTTGAATCTCTTGAAAGTGATTTTGATAAGTTATTAATTTGAACTCTTATGAGTTTCATTTCATCTAACCATGATTTTTATCTAGATTTCTCAATATTTTTTATTTGAGAGATATTATACATAAATCGAGATCCTTTATGCGTTCTCTCACAACTTCTCTTGCTATAGGAATGTCTCTATTGAAATCATGATCTTGAATTCTCGGAATCAAATTTTGATATTTTTCCTATGTGAATCAAGATCCCTTGCCTTTATTCTCGAATGATTTATTATATTTTATTAATGAGAATATTTGTCAAAATGAATTATAATGTTTTCTTGATTATTTTTTATTTTCTCACAACTTGAGATGATGTGCTTTATTGTTTGGAACATTGTATACATAAATTGATTTTTCTTTCATGTTCCGATACTTCCTTGTTTCTATGAAGTGTTTTTCTCATCACCAAATTTTATGATTCCCTTCATGTGATGATATGAAATTATGCAATACTTATAATATTATGTTGATACATGCAAATGAAACGTTATGATCATGCTTGGTAGGATGTAAATGAATTTGACAAATTGATATAATCATGATGTGAAGTATTTATGATTTGGTATTATGCATGCAATACTTCAACTTATGAAAATGATGCATGCAATGATGAAACATTCATGATGAAAAATTGTTTTGACATTCATGACTTGCATGTTATTTATCCTTATCATGATTTGAAAATTATTATAAAGGGAAAACGAATAAGATTGATGCCTTACCCTTGTCATAAATTGTCATATTAAAAATTATATTTTTTCCTTCTTTTTGACAATGACATAGGGGGAGTAAATTTTGCTAGCTTGCTAGCTAGCTTGCATACTTCAAGAAGAGCAAAAAGCTTGCTTATCTCAAAAGATGCAAAAATCTTGCCAACTTCCATATGTGTAAAATTGCTAGCTTACTCTAAAATGATGCATGCAATACTTATGATTTTATTATGATGATGTATTTGATATATTGCATATCATGTATGAGAATCATGATTAAAATTGCATTGACTTGAATTAAATTTAAATTCAAGGTTTATCTCAATTATGACATATTGAAATAAGAATGACACTTTATTTTTGTTATAATTTGAAAATTGATGAATTGCACTATTGTTTTGTTATTCCTCTCTTTTTGCCAATGATAAAGGGGAGAAAGAATTTCTAGCTTGCACATCATGAAAAAAGGCAAACTTGTTATCTTGTACAAGTCAAGAAGATGTAAAAATATGCTAGCTTGCTTGATGATATATGGAAGAAAAAGCAAAAAGTTTGCTCATCTCAAAAGCAAGAAATGATATCTTGCGATCTCAAGCAAAAGTGCTAGCTTGCATATTCTAATATGATGTAGAACTTGCTATCTTGAACATCACCAAGAATTACTAGCTTGTAATCTCAAGAAGCAAAAATGTTAACCTACACATCTAGCAAAACTTACAAACTTGCAAAACTCAAAATTATTGCTAGCTTGCATGATAATGAAACTTGATGTTAATTATGCAATGATTTGAACATGTATGTTTAAACACTTTCTTGTTGCACTTCTCCTTTTTGTTGATGACAAAGGGGGAGAAATATGATGTTATGTATAAATTTATGATAACATGTTGCTTGGATTTTTGAATCCAAGAGTTCTATTAATATGGTATATTGATAGGGGGAGTTTGTTTAAACTCAAGGAGTTATAGTTAACTCCGTCATCAATTGGTTGTCATCATCAAAAATGGAGAGATTATTGAATTTTGGATTTTGATGATGAAACCAATTGTAGTGTTGTTCTAATATGTGTTTGAGTGATGCAGACTAACATCGATCAGGAGAGGCAAATTGATTAATGCAAGAGGAATCGGACATTGGGCCAAAGTGAACATGTCAGAATATTGGACATCGAGCCAGAGGAATGGTCGACGTATCGGCAGAAGACTTTGGGCTGAGAATTCAGGCATCAAGCCTAGAAGAGCAGACATTGCGCTAAGGAGATCGGAGTTGCAGAGTTCAACATGCCGATTGGGCAAAAATCGCGAAAGAGGACGATGCGTCGAAGGATCGGACGAAGTGCTAGAAGAACCAATGATATGCCGGACAACCAATGATTAGTGCTTGTAATAATTTGCCTAGATCTAGTTAGGTTTTAGAGTCTAATTAAGTTGATTTAGAATGTAATTATACCAACTCAATTAGGGGCCAATTGGGCCCAAAATAGGGCTATTTTGGGCCACAGGAAAGGCCTATTTAGTGATCCATGTAAGGATTATATTGGGCCCAATGAAAGGCTCAAACAGTGACCCAAAAGGTGACATCATCATGGCACAGTCTCTGAGACTATGTCAGGCGGTGGCATTGCCCAAACACAGCCTCCGAGAGGCTACAAGTGATGGTACCGCTAGTTTGGGCAGTGGTACCACCAGTCTTGGCAGTGGTTCTTTTGGGAAATCTTAGGGGCGACATCACATGCATAGCGGAAGAACAAGAAAACAAAATCCCCTATTCCCAAAAAGATGTTTGTCGTCGTGCAAAGATTGGTGCACAAAAAATCCGTGAAACAAATTGCATATAGAATAGATTGTGTTACCTAAGGAGATCGTATATCCCTGTTTCCTTGCATATCTCTAGGAGAGGGTGAAGGAGGTCAAGCGTCCTCCTCTCTAGCGGTGATCCATACAGTAGGGTTGTAACGATGCTCCTCAAAACTCCAGACCTACTCTAAGGTAGAGAGGGGGGGGGGGGGAGAGAATAGGAGACGTAAGGAAAGGCTCTAGCCTATGAGGCTCTGAATCCCTCCTATTTATAGAGGCCCCCTATCAAATCCTAATGGATCCTCCCCTAATGGGTATTGGATCCGCATCCAATTACCCAAGCCTTTTAGATTAGTGGATCTCTATCCAATAATCTCTCATGGGCTCTTATTGGATCTCGTCCTTGGCATCCAATAATTTAGGGGCTTATTGGATATCCAATAAGATAGGGACTTCGACGGATATCTCATATCCGAACCTCTACTCATCGCAATGCCTACCATATGTGTGTGACCCTCTAGGCCCAATATTGAGCTAGTCGTGAGTCATAGCTGTCAAAACTCCTTCTAGCTTAGTGAATTATTATCTCTGTAATAATTCACTCGACTCATCGACTACGGACGTACTAGGCCACTACGTTGTAGTCTCCAAACGATATAGGGGAATCCAATCCATTGGACTTGTCTGTCCTCAATTACCGTGTACCTATAGTCTCTCATCCATCTAATATCCCAAAGACCGTATATCGGGCATGGTGCTGTCAGACCCATACGGTTTCTACTCGAGTGTCACTCTAATCGGATTCTCTTGGAGAACTCTATCTCTTTCAACCCGAATGACCCTAGCCAAGGCTTTGTCTAAGCAAGAACACATGGGATATTCCTCTCATGATGCTGAGAGTGGATGATCCTCTATCGACACTCAATAGCCCTCGTAAGGTCGACTGCCACTCCTAATGACCAACTGTACTAGATCTGAGACATCCAAACCTATAAGTATGGTATCAAAGAGTGGAGCACTCATATAGGACATCCTTGGTGTCTCAAGTCTAAGGACCAGATACACCACTAGGACTACGGAATCGTTGTCTGATAATAAGGCATCATCCACTATCTAGTATTATGTCAGCGGAATAATCAGTGAACTTATTCTCCAATGAGCACCTGTACTATATCCCAAGTGTCCCCACATGAGCAGCTATGAGACCAATTGCATCCATCATATGGATGGGTATACAGCACACCAGTCTATCCGGTTATCACGATGTCCCTCTTGAGTAACCTATGACCGGGATTACTTTGGATCTGTGTTTAAAGGTGAATCAGTCTCATTATCGTGATCTCATCATAATCTAATTCCCATTGCCTAAATCCAAGGACATCATAATATATACATGGATATATGCAATAGACAATATAAAGTGATAAATGTCAAAATATAATAAGCAAAAAGATTCCGTGTCAAGTCACACATGCCATCACTCACGTGATTGGCTTGCTAGGCACATATGACTAGCAATCTCCCACTTGACCTAAAGTCAATCACCTATGTGTCTAATCCCTATCAGACCCCTATGACGCTAAAAAACAATTTTAGACAATGGCTTTGTTAGTGGATCTACAATGTTTTCTTCGGATGGAACTCTTTCCACTACTACATCTCCTCAGGTTACGATCTCTCTGATAAGGTGGAACCTCCTCAGAATATGTTTAGATTTCTAATGAGACCTAGGTTCCTTCGCTTGAGCAACTGCCTCGTTGTTGTCGTAATATAAGGAAATTGGCTCCTCGCTATCCGGCACGACTCCTAAATCTGTGATGAACTTCTTCATCAAAACTCCCTCATTTGCTGCATCTGCTATAGCAATGTATTCCGCCTCTATGGTCGAGTCAATAGTAGTATCTTACTTGAAACTCTTCCAGCACACTACTCCTCCATTCAAGGTATACATATACCCCGAATTTGACTTGCTGTCATCGACATCAGATTGAAAACTTGAGTTTGTGTAGCCTTCAACCTTGAGGCTACTACCTCCATATACTAGTAAAAGATTCTTAGTCCTTCTCAAATACTTAAGGATACATTTTACTACTTTCCAATGCTCCAAGCCTAGATCCGCCTGATACCTGCTAGTGACACTCAGAGCATGCGCTATATCAGGCCTAGTATATAGCATAGCATACATGATAGACCCTATTGCTGAGGCATAAGGTATCATATCCATGTTCACCCTTTCTTTTGGAGTCTTTGGGGACATACTCCTAGAAAGCGATATCCCATGTCTCATCGATATGAGACCTCTCTTGGAATTTTCTATGCCAAACCTTTTGACAATGGTTTCATTGTACTTGGACTGAGACAAGCCAAGCATCCTCTTGGATCTATCTTTATAGATCCGAATCCCCAAGATATAGGATGCTTCCCCTAAGTCCTTCATGGAGAAGTGTCTAGATAACCAAGTCTTTACTATGGATAGCATTCCTACGTCATTCCCAATGATCAGGATGTCATCCATATATAACACCAAAAAAGGTGATAGTGCTCCCACTTACCTTCCTGTACACACAAGACTCATCTTCGTTCTTAACGAAGTCATAAGATCTGATTGCCTCATCAAATCTTATGTTCTAACTTCGAGAAGCTTGCTTTAGTCTATAAATGGATCTAAGCAACTTGCACACCTTATTTGGGTAGTCCTTGGATATGAATCCCTCAGGTTGTATCATATACACCTCCTCATCGAGGTTCCCATTGAGGAATGTAGTTTTCACATTCATCTGCCAGATCTCATAATCATAGTGTGCTGCAATAGCCAATAGAATTCGGATGGATTTTAGCATTGCTACGGGTGTGAAGGTTTCGTTATAGTCAACACCTTGCCTTTGACGATACCCCTTAGCCACTAGCCTTGCTTTATAAGTCTCTACCTTTCTATTTACTCTAATCTTTTTCTTAAAGATCCACTTGCAATCGATGGGTACAATACCTTCGGGCACATCAACTAGGTACCAAACCTTGTTGGAGTACATAGAATATATCTCAGAATTCATGGCTTCTTGCCTCTTCCCGGAGTCTATACTCATAATAGCCTCCTCGTAGGTTTGAGGATCAATATCCTCAATATCCTCTCCTCTAATATGTCCCACATATCTCTCAAGAGGATGAGATACTCTACTAAACCTACGTAAAGTTGAAACTTGTGTATTAGGCACCTGAATAGACTCGGGCTGTAGAGTGGTACTTGAGCTTGGTTCTCCAACCTCGCTCAACTCTATCATGCTCCCACTATCTCTGCCAAGAATGTGTTTCTTCTCAACGAACATTGCTCTTTTAGCTACAAAGACCTTTTGGTCCTCGAGATAATAGAAATAATACCCAGAAGTTTCCTTGGGGTATCCCACAAATTTGCATCGCTCTATCCTTGATTCTAACTTATTGGGGTTGTGTCTTTTAACGTGGGCAGGGCAGCCCTAAATCTTAACAACTCTAAGATCGGGCTTCTTCCCTTTCCATATCTCATATGGTATAGATACTACCGATTTAGTTGGAACTCTATTCAGAAGGTAAGCTGCGGTCTCTAGAGCATATCTCCAGAATGAGATGGGTAGGTCAGCAAAACTCATCATGGACTGTACCATATCTAACAGCATACGATTTCTCCTCTCAGACACACTATTGAGTTGAGATATATAAGGAGGTATCCATTGGGATAATATCCCATGGTCCTTGAGGAACCGAGTAAACTCTGTCCTTAAGTACTCACCTCCTCAATCTAATTGAAGAGCTTTGATACTCTTTCCAATCTAGTTCTCCACCTCATTCTTTTACTCTCTGAATTTCTCAAAGGCCTCAGATTTGTACTTCATTAAGTACATATATCCATACCTTGAGAAATCATCAGTAAAGATAATGAAGTAGGAGTAACCACCAATGGCATGATTGACATGGGTCCACATACATCACTATGTATGAGTTCCAATAGCTCAGTGGCTCTCTCTCTAGTTCCAACAGCTCAGGAGAGTTGGTCAGTTTTCCACGAAGGCAAGGCTCACAAGTTGCATATGACTCATAGTCGAATGAATCTAAATATCCATCATTTAGCAACTTTTGAATCCTTTCTTCATGGATGTGACCTAGCCTACAATGTCATAGGTATGCACTATTCATCTTATCTCGTTTCCTCTTGGACACACTTACATTCATGATACGTGGAGTAGTGTCTAGCATAAATAAACCATTATGCAATGTCGCTTTCGTGATGATCTCATCATCTAATAATATCGAACAACTATTATTCTCAAAAACTAATTTATATCCACTAACTATCAAACATGAAATGGAGATAAAGTTTTTGATAATAGAAGGAACAAAATAACATGCATCTAATGCAATAAAAGCTCCACCAGGCAGATGTAGGGCGATCTCGCCAATAGCTACTACAACAACTTTTGCTCCATTGCCCATCTTGAGGTCCATCTCGCCTCTCTCTAGTCTCCTAGGCCTTGCCAGAACCTGCAACGAATTGCATATATGATAAGCACTACCGGTATCCAATACTCATGTGTTATCATAAGAGTCTGACAAATAGAGACTGATCATGAATGTACTTGAAGCTTCACCAAGCTTCTATTTCGCCTTTTCTGCAAGGTACTCTTTGCAGTTCCTCTTCTAGTGCCCATCTTTGCCACAATGGAAGCACTAGCCTTTTTCCTTTGCTAGGTCTTTCTTAGAAACTTTTGCTTTTCCTGGTCTGCCCTTGCCCTTTCCCTTCTTAAGGGACTTTTCTGCTTTCCTTTTCTTTCTGGTCTCACTAGTGTAGAGAACTAGCTTCTCTTTCCTAATAGTACTCTCTGCCTCCCTCAACATATTGAGGAGCTCTGGGAGAATCACCTCAAGCTTGTTCATAGTAAAATTCATTATGAACTGTGAAAAGGAATCTGGTAGGGACTGAAATACAATGTCCATACATAAGTTATCCTTTAGGACCTTTCCTAGACCTGTGAGTCTTTCCATCCACTCAATCATCTTTAGGACATGGTTCCAATCCGGTGTCCCCTCAGTCATCCTAGTGCAGAAGAGGCTCTTGGATATCTCATATCGTTGAGTCCTTCCCTGTTCCTCAAACAATTTGTAGACATGTAGGAGAATGGATCTAGCATCCATCTTTCATGTTGCCTTTGTAACTTAGGAGTCATAGAGCCTAACATATAGCACTGAGCAAGAGTGGAGTCATCAATGTACTTCATATAGCGAGCGATCTCATCCTCGCTTGCCCCTTCCTCGGGCATAGGCATTACTGTATTAAGGACGTACGCGATTTTCTCCACCGTGAGAACAATTCTCAAGTTGTGGAGCCAATCCGTATAATTTGGACCAGTGAGGCAGTTGACATCAAGTATGCCACGTAAGGGATTTGAAAGCGACATTTTCTGAAAATAAAGATGTAATAGGAATGAATAACATGCAGATTTTGCAAGAAATAAATAATCAAGATATGGATTTCTATCTTAATATGCTCCCACTATTTTACTAGCGGGTCACGCGACACCCTCAGCATGTGTAACGGAAGTCTCTAGCAGACTTTTAGTGGGGATCAGGATCCAATCGACGTCTTAGTGTAACCTCGAGGGACTCGACTAATCACATTAAGCCCAAAAGGTAGACAACTCTTACCGATCACAACTCTTTGTGATTCCCGTCCTGTTCAGCCTCCGAATCACTATGGTCTCGAGAGACTCGACCAACCATGATGTTCGATTAAGTCAACACCTTCGTTACAAGATGAGTCTGATTTAATAATATACCCTCGAGGGACTCGACCAAGCATATCATGTCCTTAAGTCATCGGTGACATCTCTATGTCATAAGCAAGATAGCAAATCGCGATATAGGTGAGCCTCGAGGGACTTGACCAACTCAACCTACACCGGGAATCGGTTCGTACCCATAACGATGGAAGGTCACATGGGTCAATCTAATTGCCTCACGTTTACCGACTTAATATTATTGAGAGAGTTGTTTCTATGATTTGGTCTCCTAATATGATATGTCATACATATACATATTTAATATATATCTACATCACATGCAAATATATATACATATCTAATATGTGTATAAGTAATCACACCAAATGATCATAGACCATAACCTAATGTGATCAGGCCCGAGCCAGTAGGCCCGATCACTCACATCAAGATCTATGTGTGTAGTGGTGCATCTCCATGCCCTATGATCGTCCATCTCATCCTCGTCGGTTCCATCGACATCTCGATGCATCTCCATGCATCGCAATCGTCCGTCTCGTGGGTCCCGCTATCGCATCCACGCTCCCGCTGCGCCTCCTCATGTGATTACAATTTAATCATAGGCATGCACGAGAAATATAATGGAGGCTCGCAAGCCCCAATAATAATAATCACAAGTACACACATCACACGGTCTATGATCATCCGTCCACACATCATACATCACATGTATAAGTCATTATCATGTAGGACTACTAGATAATAATAAAAAATAATAATCAACTAAACCTTTTAATTAATTAATATTCTTCTGAAATCAAGGAATGCAGTAAATTTTCTAAATTTTGAGGGGTATTTTTATAATTTGCTCAAAGGATAGAAACTGAAATTTCTCAAATTCTCAAGGGCAAAACTATCTTTTGCCCAAAAAAACCCTAATGCCCTTCTCCCTCTCCCCTACGACTATTGACGTCGTCGCCACCCTACCAACGGCGGCCTTTGCGGCAGGGGTCGGGGGCGCTGCCCATGCCTACGGGCGGCGCCTCCCCTATGGTTGGGCGTCGCCACGGGCAGTTCTGCCCACACGGGCTGCACTCGCAGTCGTCGACCCTATTGGCCGCTCACCCGTGAGCGAGCGCCGCTGCTGGCGTTGTGCGCGCAGGCAGCACCCGTGGATGTCACTGTCTGCGTGCCACAAGCGGCTCTTCCTGCGGGCAGCTGGCGGGCCACCTACAACTATGACTGCGCGTAACAATAGTTGTCATGTGCAAGCGGCTTGCTTGCAGGCCGGCCGCCTGCAGCTGCGACTGCGCAAAGCAATAGTTGCCGTGTGCAAGCGACCTGCTTGCCGGCGTCGCTTGCCCTTGTGGGCGCTATGGCCACAAGTAGTGCCCGCGGGCTGCCAGCCCCGTCGGCCGCAAGCTTGCTGCCTGCAGGCCGTCGATCGATAGCTGCAGGCGCTGCGCTGCTTGCGGTTGCGTGCACGTAGATCAAGAGCAACAACAGTTGCTGTGCTTTCTCGCTTTTGCGTCAACGATTTTGACATCAAAATTTTTCCTAAACACAACACACACAGTTCAAAACCAATCTTTCGCACGAACAACCTGGCTCTGATACCACTGTTAGGAAATCTTAGGGGCGACATCACATGCGCAACGGAAGAACAAGAAAACAAAATCCTCTATTCCCAAAGAGATGTTCGTCGTCGTGCGAAGATTGGTGCGCAAAAAATCCATGAAACAAACTGCATATAGAATATATTGTGTTACCTAGGGAGATCGTATATCCCTATTTCCTTGTATATCTCTAGGAGAGGGTGAAGGAGGTCAAGCGTCCTCCTCTTTAACGGTGATCCACATAGTAGGGCTGCGACGACGCTCCTCAAAACTCCAAGCCTGCTCTGAGGTGGAGAGGGGGGGGAAGAATAGAAAAGGCAAGCAAAGGCTCTAGCCTATGAGGCTCTGAATCCCTCCTATTTATAGAGGCCCCCTGTCAAACCCTAATGGATCCTCCCCTAGTGGGTATTAGATCTGCATACAATCCAAACCTTTTAGATTAGTTGATCTCCATCCAATAATCTCTCATAGGCTCTTATTGGATCTCGTCCATGGGATCCACTAATTCAGGGTCTTATTAAATATCCAATAAGATAGAGGCTCTGACGGATATCTCATATTTTAACCTCTACTCATCGCAATGCCTACCATATGTGTGTGACCCTCTAAGCCCAATATCGAGCTGGTCGTGAGTCATAGCTATCAGAAATCCTTTTGGCTCAGTGAATTATTATCTTTGTAATAATTCACTCGACTCATCGACTACGGACGTACTAGGCCACTACGCCGTAGTCCCCAAACGATACAAGGGAATCCAATCTATTGGATATGTCTGTCCTCAGTTACCATGTACCTATAGTCTCTCATCAATCTAATATCCCAGAGACTGTATATCAGGTTTGGTGTTGTTAGACCCATACGGTTTCTACTCGAGTCTCACTCTAATCGGATTCTTCCGGAGAACTCTTTCTCTCTCAACTTGAATGACCATAGCTAGGGATTTGTCTGAGCAAGAATACATAGGATATTCCTCTCATGACGTCGAGAGTGGATGATCCTCTATCGACACCCAATAGCCCTCGTAAAGTCAACTGCCACTCTCAATGACCAGTTGTACTAGATCTGGGACATCCAAACCTATAAGTTTGGTATCAAAGAGTGGAGCACTCATACAGGACATCTTTGGTGTCTCAAGTCTAAGGACCAAATACACCACTAGGACTACGGAATCGCTGTCTAACAATAAGGCATCATCAACCATCTAGTATTCCGTAAGCGTATCAATCAGTGAACTCATTCTCCAATGAGCACCTGTACTGTATCCCTAATGTCCCCACATGAGCAGCTATGAGACCAGCTATATCCATCATATGGAAGGGTATATAGTACACCAATCTGTCCGGTTATCACGATGTCCCTCTTGAGTAACCTATGACCGAGATTATTTATGATTTATGTTTAAAGGTGAATCGTCTCATTATCGTGATCTCATCATGATCTGATTTTTATTGCATAGATCCAAGGACATCACAATATATACATGCATATATGCAATAGACAATATAAAGTGATAAATGCCAAAATATATTAAGCAAAAAGATTCTGTGTCAAGTCACACATGCCATTACTCACTTGATTGGCTTACTGGGGACCTATGACTAGTAGGTACCACCCAACACAGCCTCCTATGGGGTGGTACCGCCCAATGAAAGGGTGCCAGGCAGTGGTACTACAAAACTAGGTGATGGTACCACCAGATTGGGTGTTGGTACCACCCAGTGCAGTGTTAGTGTCAGACTGACATTGGCGGTGGTAGTGGTATTGCCTAGCATAGATGGTGGTATTACCCGTACCGAGGAAACCCAGGATGGGAAGTTTTTAGGCTCCAAGTTTGAATCAACTTGAGTCCTATAAATATCTCTCTCATCCCTGATTAACATATATACAATTGAGAGCAAAAAAGGAAAGAAAATGCTGTTTAAATTGTGTGTGAACTCCTCTCAAAATTCTAAGTGTTAGAATAGTTTTAGAGAGGATTAAGTGGGGGTGTAAGGGTTGTCTCCTAAACCTGATAAAAGGAGAATCAAGTTGTAAAAGGTGGTCGGTCTTCGCCTATTGAAGGAAGACCAATAGTTGATGCCGGTGGCCTCGATGGAAGAGGAATCGGCGAAGTGGATGTAGGTCACAATGATCGAACCACTCTAAAATCTGGTTTGCATTTCAACTTGAGCAATTTACTTTACTACAAACTATTTTACTTACTTACTGCCTTTAATACATTTATAAACACACTTTCAAGTTATGCATTTTCGAGTTCGGTTTTTATCGTACAAAAAGATTTTGAGAACTGACGTATTTTACCACTGCACTAATTCACCCCCCCCCCCCTCTTAGTGTCGATTGCTTTCCTAACAGACTACATATATTGGAAAACTCAAATGAGAGTTTTCTTACTTTCGTTGAATCTCGATTTATGGAATATAATCGAATTTGATTTTCAAATGTCTTCTCTTTCATTTAACTATTGAAATTATTTGGAGAAGAAGACTTTTTCTCTAAATACAAAGGCTATGAATGTCCTGTTTTGTGCGTTGGACAAAAGTAAATTTAATCGGATTTCTACTTGTGAAATAGTTTTTGATATTTGGCACACTCTTGAAATCACACACAAAGGCATGATTAGGGTAAAAGATTCTAAAATTAATCTTTTAATGCATGATTGTAAAATATTTTGAATGAAGCCAAGCGAGATTATTGGAGACATGATAGATGTCATCAATAGTCTAAAAGCACTTGGCTAATATTTTTTGAATTTTGAACTTGTTAATAAAGTTTTACGATCTCTTTCTAAAAATTGGGCTCTAAAGTAACGGTCATTCAAGAGGCCAAAGATTTGAATGCTTTTTTGATCGAAAAACATATTGGGTCTTTGATGACTTACGAATTGATCAATATGGCATAAAACGAACATTAGAACAACCTTCCAAAGAACAAAAAAGATTTGGGACTTAGAACAAATGAAGACTACTCGAGCGAAAGCTCAAGTGATGATGAACTTGAACTTTTCATTATAAAATTAAAAGTTTATTAAACAAAAATTAAAGAATAAAAATAAACTTAAAAATAAGTTGCCAAAGAAGAAGAGACTACTCAAAGTGACTTGAGATGAAACGAGTGCATCCGAAGAAGAAGAGCAAATTGATGAAGACGAAATGACATACTTCGCGTTGGTGACTCTTGACAATGAGGTAAAAAACTCAAACGAAACCCCCTTGCTTTATTTTAAAATTACTTGATTTATTTTATATGTTTCTTTTAAATTAGTTAGTAAAAAAATTATTAAATAAAAGGGGATCATGTTTTTCTTTTTCTAGCTAATTTTGAAAATGATAATGACAATTGCATGTTTTATGAAAATACAATAAAATGTTAGATTTAAATCTAATGATTAATCCTATGTATGTTTTTAAGAAAAAATAATGTGTATCTAAATTGATGATTTCCGATTTTGATTGAAAATGCTTTATGAAATCATGTTTGATGATATCATGCTTAATGAGTTTATAGTTTGAAATTGTGCATATTATACATTAAAACTTGAAACCATGTTTTGATGTCATGCCCATAGTAGTAATGAATAATTGTCATGCTTAATAAGTTTATATTTCAAAATTATGCATGCTGATTTTTGTGATTCATGGCTTATTAATCTTTGTCGCAATGAAAGTTGCTTTTTTTAGTTTTAAATAAAATGGATGGTTTTCATACAAAAACTTGAGCATACTTATATAAAATCAATCACATAAAATGAAACACATAAAAATAAAAATATATTGTCATTGAAATTAAAATGATAAATCAAATCTCTTGTTTGAAGAAACCTTATGTTTAATAAGTTATACTTTTTTTGGTCTTGATGGTTTTTATGACGAAATTTACTTTTCGATCCTAAACATTGTTGTATATTTTTATTTAGCATAAAAAGACAAAGGCATACTTGTACGAAACAAACAACCTAAAAGGAAACATCTCTATCTTATTGATTTTTCAATGATTAATGAATCCATGTATATTATATTTTTGTGAATCTTATGGATTATGAAAATGATTTGAATTTAATAGGTTTTATCGAAATCATGATCTTAATTTTTTGTGATTTATAACTTGAAATCGTTTATGAATCAAGATCTCTTATTATGTGTTCTTGTATCTTCTTATTGAGATTTATCCAAATGAATCATGGTTTCTCTCTTGATTTCTCATACTTTATAACATGAGATTACCTTTGAAGATCATTAACTATTTAATCTCCTAAGATTTCTTTTTGTTATTTAAAGGAGATTTGTCAAGATGAATCATTTGCGAATTGATCTTTCTTGATCTTTCATCCTTCATGTCATGACTTTCATATGATTACCTTTGTATTTATGTGATGCTTAGAGCATTGATATAAGAAAGAAATAAATTGCACCATTAAAAATTCTTCTTTCTTATTTACAATGACAAAGGGAGAAAGGAAATCACTTGCATTTAGAAAGATCGCTAAATCTCTTTATTTTATTTTTAATCTCTTGAATGTGACTTTATTGATTTAACAAATTGAATGAGTGGGAAATAATGATGAATATTTTGAAAATAAATGTTTGTATCATGTTTGATGATTTTATATTTTGATATTGTGCACGATGAGTTGTATTGATTATTGATTTATTTTTGGTATCATGCATATGTTGAATCTCAGATTTTGATGATAGAATCAATTAAAAATTGTTTGATGTAATCTATATGTTAAGAAAAGTGTGCAGGATTAACTAGAATAGCAATAAGACACAAAGCAGGTGTTGTGTCGGAGTCAAGATCGAGATCTCATTGGGAGTTCAAGAGTTCGTCGGAAGTCTGAACGTTCGTCGAAAGTTCTACCAAAACCAACCAAGGAGTCTAGGAGCTTGCCAAAGATGCTCATCAGAACTTGCCAAGAAGATCATCATAAAGTTCAGGAGCTTGCCGGGAGTCCGTCGGAACAATGCTGGCAGTTCGTCAGAAGTTCGCCAAATGGTGGCCGGAAGGTCGTCGGTAGAGCAATTGATGTACCGAAACAAGAATGCTTTGTCAATTGTCTTAATTACTATAGTTAGTTCGTAAATTGAGTTAGGTTTGGGAGGTAATCCCACTAACTTAATTAGAGGCCAACTAGGCCCATAATAGGGCTGAATTGGGCCGGATTGAACAGCCCATTCAGCACCTAAAATCATTGTCGATGGTGGCACCGCTTGGAAGACCCAATCTCTCAAGTGCTCTAGGCGGTGGTACCATCGGTAGTTAATGCTGCTAACGGTGGTACTGCACTTGTCAGGTGGTGGTACCACCCCTGTTAGGCGATGGTACCACCAGAGCTTGGTCTTCGAGCTTTGTTAGGTCGTAGTACCACCTAGATTGAGTGGTGGTACCACTCAATGTCAGACTGCAGGCGACAGTACCACCCAGTAATGGTGGTGGTACCGCTAGTACCCCGGAAATCCAGGATGAGACACTTTTTGGCTCCATTTTTGAAGCCATTGGGGCCTATAAATATCCCACCCTTTTCTACATGAAAAGGTACCTAAGTGTGATTATAATCTTGAATCTTTGGGGTGTAAAAGTGCTAGAGTTTTCCTCCTCCCTCTCTTAGCTTTGTAACCATTCAAGAAAGAGGAGTAAGGCTTATAAGGGTTCTCTCCTAAACCCGACAAAAGAAGAAAGAGCTATAAAAGATGGTTGGTCTTCGCCTATTGAAAGAAGGCCTTTAGTGGACAACGGTGACTTCGACGGAGGAGGAATCCATCATGGATGTAGGTCACATTGACTGAACCACTCTAAATTCTGGTTTGCATTTCATTTTAAGATATTTACTTTAACTACAAATCATTTCATAGCAAACTGCTTCTCCTCCTTATCTTGCTTTCACTACGCTTATGCTCTCATATGTTTTAAGTTGCTAACTTTCCGAATCGGTTTAAATCGAACATACGAAATATTTTACAAAATCAAAAAAAATTTTGGTGCACTAATTCACCCCCCCCCTCTTAGTGCCACTCTTGATCCTAACAGTTAGTACTAGAGCAAGATTTGCTCTCATTTGGTTTAAAACCTAAGAGACATGGCATTTGTCGGCAACCAAGAAGGTCCTTCAATTACATGTCTGCCCATGTTCAACGGGACAGATTACACATATTAGAAGACTAGAATAAGGATCTTCCTATTTTCAATGAATTTCGAATTATGGAATATTGTAGAAAATGGGTTTCAAAAGTCTTCTCTTCTAATGAATAATTGGAATGAGTTGGAGAAGAAAACTTTTGCCTTAAATGCCAAGGCTATGAATGCCTTGTTTTGTTTCTTAGATAAAAATGAGTTCAATCATGTGTCTATTTGTGAATCGGCTTTTGATATTTGGTACACACTCGAAGTGACTCATGAAGGCACTAGTAGAGTGAAGGAGTCAAAAATTAATCTTTTAGTGCACACTTATGAGTTGTTTCGAATAAAATTGAGTGAGACCATTGGAGACATGTATACCTGATTTACGGATGTCGTCAATGGTCTAAAAGGACTTGGTAAAAGTTTCTTGGATATTGAACTTATTAATAAAATCTTAAGATCCCTTCCAAAGAGTTGGGACCCTAATGTAACAATTATTCAAGAGGCTAAAGATATAAATAATTTTCCTCTCGAAGAACTAATTGGGTCACGTTAGAACCCTTGTAGATTCTAAGCTTGGGATTGATCTCTTTAGGGGATCGGCCTCTTGGAACTCTATAGGGGTTCCTTCCTCCAAGTTGCTGCTTAAAGGCTGTAGAAAAGATTCATCTATTACTTATCAAAAGAGGATGAATATATGACTATTTATAGGGTTTCTAAACCCTAACTCCTAATAGGACTCCTACTTAGGACTCTTACTCAATTAAGACTTCTACTCAAGACTCCTAATTGGACTCCTACACAAGACTCCTATTCCTTTACAACTCCTAATTCTTCTTTAAGAAATAACCTCCAAACCCTAGCCGGCCTCTTTACTTCTTTAATAAGGGTCGGCTTAGGTAGGTTTTACATGAATGCCCCTATCAATTAGGACTTTCCTAGCTAGAGTCCTGATAGACCCACCCTCTTCAAATCAGCCTTGTCCTTAAGGCTAATAATCCATGAATTTTAGAAATTTGATCTTCAAGTCGTCATAGTATTAGCACCTTCTATTGGTAAGGTCACCCATTATATTAGCACTTCAATAATGGGTCGTCATCATTGAGTCACGCTGTCGATCAATAATGGCACTCAACTGGGCTCCAAATTTTGAATTCTCTTCGGTTTCCGAGGCTGGCGGTGCCACTGCGGCTTCGCCCAGTACACTGTCAGTGTCACAACTGACAGGCGGTGGCACCGCCACTGACAGGCGGTGGCACCACTAGCTTCGGGAACTGAAGAGAATTCAAATTTTCGAGCCCAAATTTGAATCCTCTTGAGGCCTATAAATACCCCTCAATTCTCAGTAATGCCACCGCCTAGTACACTGTTAGTGTCAGAACTGACAAGCGATGGCACCGCCACTGACAGGCAGTGGCACCGCTAGCTTCGGGAACCGAAGAGAATTCAAATTTTGGAGCCCAAATTTGAATCTTCTTGAGGCCTATAAATACCCCTTAATTCTCAGCAGAGATGACAACTTTTAAGAAGCAATAGATTGAGATAAAAGCCTTAGCAAAGTCTTTAGCAAGTCTTGTTTTCAATTGCTTGAGTGTTCACCTCCTTCTTTCTCGTTGAAAATTTGTAAGAGTGTGAACCACTTGTAAAAGGTTGTAAGAGGGGTATTTGTCCTTCCCCATTAAAGTGATTTGCTAGTGGAAGTTGGGAGCCTCATCGAAGAAGGCTTCGCAAGTGGATGTAGGTCATTTGACCGAACCACTTTAAATTGGCGTATTCTCTGGTTTGCATTTACTTATTGCTATTTACCTTACTGCAAACCTTCATACATGCTTTACTTCCTCATTACTTTTGCTGCACATCTTTACAAACATGCTTTCAAGTTTAGCACTTTCGAGTTCGGTTTTTATCGTGCGAAAGATTTTCCAAAACCGATGTTTTAATCCGCTACACTAATTCACCCACCCCCCCCCTCTTAGTGTCGCTCTAATCCTAACAATTGGTACCAGAGCCCGGTATTTCTCATTTCAGATTTATACCTGAGAGAAATGGCTCTTCATGGCTTTTAAGAGGGATTTTTAGTTGTTCGTCCACCGTTGTTTAACGGATTGGACTACACTTATTGGAAAACTCGAATGAGAGTTTTCTTGATTTCTATGAATTTGGATTTATGGAATATTATTGAAAATAGTTTTCAACTTCTCTCTAAACCGATGAACGAATGGTCGGATTTAGAGAAGAAGTATTTTTCTTTAAACGCAAAGGCTATGAATGCCTTATTTTGCGCTTTGGACAAAAATGAGTTCAATCGGATTTCTATGTGCGAAATACCTTTTGATATTTGGCGAACACTTGAAATCATGCACGAGGGAACTAGTAGAGTCAAAGACTCGAAAGTTAACATTTTATTGCATGATTTTGAGCTTTTTCGAATGCAACCAAGCGAGACTATAGGCGACATGTACACCCGTTTCACGGATGTCGTCAATAATCTAAGAGTTCTTGGTAAATCTTTTTCAAATTTTAATCTCGTAAGTAAGATCTTAAGATCCCTTCCAAAAAGGTGGGATCCTAAAATAACCGTAATACAAGAGATAAAAAGTTTAAATGATTTTTCATTAGAAGAATTAATCGGGTTATTAATGACCTAGGAAATGACACTTTTGGAACATTTTGAACCCAATGAGCACTTGAACCACCTTCCAAAGAATAGGAAGGATTTGGAACTCCGGACAAATGAATACCACTTGAACGATGACTCAAGTGATGAGGACAATGATGAACTTGAACTTCGAACACTAAATCCTAATAAGTTCATTAAACAAATATCTAAAATAAACAATGAACTTGAATGGAGGAAGAGGCTAAACAAGAGGAAGGCAACCAAGGATGAATCAAGAACTTCCAAAGGTGAAACGACGAATTGGGCTTTGATGGGGTTCGACTACAAGGTCAGTAACTCAACTCTCTTGAATTATTTTGAAATTACTTGAAGTTTTTCATGAGTGCTTAATTTAGATAGTAGGAATAGGAAATAAAAAATTATTTTTCAAAAATTATATCATGTTTTTCTTTTTAGCATCCTTGAAAAATTAAAAAAATTGATCATGAAAAGTATATTGCTAAGGTTTCATGCATGTTATGTTTTGAAATGTTGAATGATGTATGCAACATTAGGGATGATAATTATATGATATGTGATAATGCTTAGGATTAATCCATGCATGTGTATCTTGATGATTTTATGTCATGCATGAGTTTTTGAAGTAAATGTTGATTTGAAACTCTCATTTTAGATAAACATGTTTTTGGTCTAATCGTTTTTTATGACGAATTAAGACAATATTCTAATGGCATATTAAGATGACATAGTGCATGTACATCTATGTATGAATTTCTTGATAGTCTTTTGATAATAGATGTGATATCATGATGTATTTGGTCTTAACGGCTTCATGATGAAACTTATGTTTCGATTTTAAATTATGATACATGTTTCCACAAAAGACTTGAATACTCTCACATGAAATCAATTGTATGAAATGGAAATGAATTTTCTATCCTATTGAGATTAATGAATTTATTTTACCAATCTTGTGAATCTCATGAAAATAAACATGATGAATATTTTGAAAATAAATGAGTGTATCATGCATTTGGTCTTAATGATTTCTCTTGAACATACTTTTTGAAATCATACTTGATGATGAATATCAAGATATTAAAAGAATGTTATCATGGAATCATGCTTGATGATTTGTTTTATGAAATTTACCTTTTCATCTTAAATGTTGACACTTGTTTTATTAAAGGTAAGGTATGCTTATAAGAAGCAAATCACATGAATAGAAATTTATAAAAACGAAATGCGATCCTCTATCTTATCGACTTTTCAATAAATCTATGCTTGTCATGTATGAATTTATTGAATGTGACTTTGAGGATGATTTCGGATTTCACAAATGCTTGATTCATACTTATGACATGAGACACATTTTAAATATGAATCATGGTTCAATGCTTCAATCATGTTATATCTCCCTTAATTCATTTTGTTCTCCTAGATTTATTTACCAAAGAGGAGAATCTTCCGAATGAATAAAATGATACAAATGAATCACTTATCGATATATCTTTTTGAAATATCTTTTTAATGTGATATTAATAATTTGATATGCTTGTTGGAATTCATGCTATGAGATAATTGAATCCTTGACTTACTCTTTATGTGGCTTGAAAATAGATGTTTAAAATATTACTTGATGAGTTGTTTTATAAGATTTTGCCATTACGTCTTGAACTTTCATGCTTATCTTGATTTGGCATATAAAGACTAAGGCATGCTTAGATGAAAAAGAATCACTTAAAAAATGCTTTTCCCATCTGATCGATATTAATGATTTCATGATATTTTGTGAATCTCGAAATTGATTTTGATGACTTGATTATGAGTTTCAAGTTAACGATTTGATTTGAATGAGTTTTATCTAAATCATAATCTTGATCTTGCAAATTGGAATCACAAATAATATCTTTTGGTATTCATGAATTGATACTCACAATATGAAAGTATTGGTATTCAGGACTTGAATTTGATTGAAACATTGCATGCTTAAATTAATCATTCTCCTATGTTTCAAAAATTCTTTAAATGCCTTATGTGATGATTGAAAATTAATTTGCTTTATGATGAATCACGAATCATGACTTGATCTATGATATTGATATATTTTAATCATGATCCTTGGTTGTATAATTCTTTTGCTCTATTAAAAAGATTTGTCGAATGAATCATGTCATATCATGACATGATTTTGTAATATGGCTTGTATAATGATTAAAAAATTTTAGCCATTGATTTCTCCCTTCTTTTCGATAATGATAAAGGGGGAGTTAGTTTACTAGCCTACATATTTCAAAGGAAGGAAAATTTTCTAGCTCGATCATTTCATTGAAAGAATTTGCTATCATGAATACTACCAATGAATTGAAAATCTTGCAACCTAAAGAGAAGCAAAGAATTGCTATCTCGAAAGAAGCAAAAAATGCAAAACTTAGAAAACTTGCAATATAATTGCTCTTGCCATGCTTTGTATAAAAAATAGGTTGATATCCTTAAAAGCATCACATTAAATTTTTAGTGTATCGCAATGTATCACATGTATCACAAATTGAAATTTTTGAGACTATTATCATATCATGTTTAACAATTGATATCTTTCATGACATGATTTCTTTGCATTATTGTCTTGTATGTATCATGTGATGTATTGCATATAATGTGTATCATGAATGCTCTAAATGATGAATGCTTGGTATCATGATCAAAATATTGATAAATGCTATGATTTGTTACCAAAATGATGTATCATGTATGATATGCCCATAGTGATTAATTTATTTGTATAATGCATGAAGTAAGGATACAAATGTAAAGTTTTGAAATTGTGCATATTTTAATTTGAAAACATAATGATGCACAAATAAGATTGATACTTACCTTTGTCATGATTTAGAAATTGATGTAAAGGGTCTTACTTTCTTTTTGACAATGACAAAAGGGGAGAAAGAGTTGCTAATATGCTATCTTGAATTGATATAAAGGGTCATCTCAAAGAAAAATTAGCTAGTTTGCACAAGTCAAGAAAATGCAAAAACATGCTTACTTTCTTGCACATCTAAAGAGAAGATGCAAATATAACACTTGCCAAATTGTTTGCTTGCCTCATGTAAATGTGGACACAATCACTTCTTGTCTTGTTGTAACAATTACTCTTTAATGCCCCTTGCCTTGATGACTACTAATCCTTGATGTGTTTTACTTTATGAATTATTTGGTGAGCATATGTAGAGTAAGGAATATTAATTGAACATCATTTTCAGATTTTCCTTGAATCTCTTTACGTTACTCATTTTCGGATTTTCCTTGATCACATTGAAATTGAATGTTTCTATAACATGCTTACTTTGAAAATCTTGTACCTTGGTTTCCATGATGAGCATGTTGAAGATTCATACTCTCTTAATGTGTCCGAATGCATGAACTTAGTAAGATTATTTTTTGGACTTTCTTGATTCATTCAATTGCTATAATGAGAATTTTACACTATTACATGTCTTAATAACATGTTGGAAATTATGTGTTTTGGATACAAAAATTTTCATGATAATGAGCATGGTTTATCTTCATAGTTGTATTTAAAAATCTATAGCAAAACCTTGTCCGAATGCATGAAAGTATTAAATTTTATTTTCGGATTTTCTTGATCCTAACAATTGGCATTTTGTTAGGAAACATTGTCTGAAAACATTGTCTCTTTCTAGTTTGGCATTTTGCTAAGAAAGCAAAAATAATACTTCTCAAAAGAGAAGAAAGAGCTTGCTATCTTGAACATCACAAGCTTGCCTATCTTAAGAAACAAAAATTACAAAAGTGCTATCTTGCCTATCTCAAGAAGCAAAACTTGCAACTTGCACATTGCAATAGGAAGCAAGAATCATGAGCTTACACAAGAAAGCTATCTTGCATTTGCTTTCAAAATTTTTGCTAGCTTGTATGTAGTAAAACATGCATATCGTAAAAATTGCTAGCTTGTAGTCTAAAGAGAAGCAAACAGTTGCTATCTCAAGATGCTAAACATGCACATTGCAAAGGAAGTAAAATTTGATAGCTTGCAACTTGCATATTTCAAGAAGCAAAAGTTGCTTTTTGAACATCTTAAAACTGCTAGCTTGCATGTTCTGAAATATTGTAAAATGTTGTGAAGAAGGATATGCTATCTTACTATCTTGCATATCTAAAACTTGATAGCTTGCATATTCTAATGTGATATAGCACTTGCTAAATTTTTACTAGCTTGCATGATGTAGTATTTGCTAAATTTTCAAGCTTACAAATTGCATGATGATAAAACTTGATATTATGCTTTTCATGCAATAAGTTGAATTTATATCTCAAACATATAGAAAGTGACACTTCTCCTTTTTGTTGATGACAAAGGGGGCGAAGTATAATCATGTTATGCATGATGATGTGTTGCAAATATTCATGATGAATATTTGCAATGACTTGAATTCAGCTTGAATTCAAGGTTCTATCAATATGGCATATTGAAAGGGAGAGTTTGGTTAAACTCCGGGGAGTTAAGGTTAACTCTGGTAGTCATCAATTAGTTGTCATCAACAAAAAGGGGGAGATTGTTGAATCTCAGATTTTGATGATGAAACTAATTGATTGTGTTTAGATATTTAACTGCATTTTAAGTGATGCAGGTCTACTCGATCAGAATTAGACAGTTGACGTAGGAGGAATTGACGTTGCATCGGAGGAGATCACGTCGGGATATTGAACGGCAGAACGCTTCGAACGTCGGGCATCAGGCCAAGGAGAGTGGAATTGCACCAAGGATATCGGGGTTGCGGAGGTCAACCGCCGATTGGGCAACAAGCCGCAAGAAAGGACGATGTGCTGAAGAATCGGATGAAGCACCAACCAATGACGTGCCGGGCAACAGAATGTCAATTCGCGTTAAAATAATTGTCTAGATCGGAGTAGAGTTTTGGCTTATTTGTGTAGGATTAACTACGATAACGATGAAGACATAAAGCAAAACTTAAGTGCCGGAGTCAAGCGTGAAGGATTCATTGGGAGTTCGAGAGTCCAACGGAAGTCTGAAGGTTTGTCGGGAATGCTGCCGAGAAAGATCATAGCTTGCTGAAGAAGCTCGTCGGAACTTGCCAAGATCAAATCGTGAAGTTTAGGAGCTTGCCGAGAGTCCGCAGAATGGTTTCCGAGAGTTTATCGGAAGACCGCCGGAAGTTCACCGGAAGAAGTCTTGACTTGCGGACTTTATAATAGCTTAGGAAATGTCTTTAAATTCATAGTGAGTGTGTTAATTAGGGTTAGGATTAGGTATTAATCTTATAACCCAAGTAGGGGCCAATTAAGCCCGAGTTCGAACTGGTTTGGGCCAAGTTTGGAGCCTAACCAGTGAGCTGAAATAGTGTAGGCGGTGGCACCGCCCAGAACCCGAAAGGTTGGGTGGTGGAACCACCAGACTGGGCGGTGGTACCATCAAGAGCCTGAAGTATCTGGCGGTGGAACCGCTATACTGGGCAGTGGCACCGCCCAACACCCGAGCCAGGCAGTGGCACCGCCTAGCACCCGAAGAGAATTCAAATTTTGGAGCCCAAATTCAAAACTGACAAGTGATGGCACCGCCATTGACAAGCGGTGGCATCGCTAGCTTCGTGAACCGAAGAGAATTCAAATTTTGGAGCCGAAATTTGAATCCTCTTGAGGCCTATAAATACCCCTCAATTCTCAGCGATACCACTGCCCAGTACACTGTTAGTGTCAAAACTGACAAGTGATGGCACCGCCATTGACAAGCGGTGGCATCGCTAGCTTCGTGAACCGAAGAGAATTCAAATTTTGGAGCCGAAATTTGAATCCTCTTGAGGCCTATAAATACCCCTCAATTCTCAGCGATACCACTGCCCAGTACACTGTTAGTGTCAAAACTGACAAGTGATGGCACCGCCATTGACAAGCGGTGGCATCGCTAGCTTCGTGAACCGAAGAGAATTCAAATTTTGGAGCCGAAATTTGAATCCTCTTGAGGCCTATAAATACCCCTCAATTCTCAGCGATACCACTGCCCAGTACACTGTTAGTGTCAAAACTGACAAGTGATGGCACCGCCATTGACAAGCGGTGGCATCGCTAGCTTCGTGAACCGAAGAGAATTCAAATTTTGGAGCCGAAATTTGAATCCTCTTGAGGCCTATAAATACCCCTCAATTCTTAGCAGAGATGACAACTTTTGAGAAGCAATAGATTGAGATAAAAGCCTTAGCAAAGTCTTTAGCAAGTCTTGTTTTCAATTGCTTGAGTGTTCACCTCCTTCTTTCTCATTGAAAATTTGTAAGAGTGTGAACCACTTGTAAAAGGTTATAAGAGGGGTATTTGTCCTTCCCCTTCAAAGTGATTTGCTAGTGGAAGTTGGGAGCCTCATCGAAGAAGGCTTTGCAAGTGGATGTAGGTCATTTGACCGAACCACTTTAAATTGGCGTATTCTCTGGTTTGAATTTACTTATTGCTATTTACCTTACTGCAAACCTTCATACATGCTTTACTTCCTCATTACTTTTGCTGCACATCTTTACGAACACGCTTTCAAGTTAAGCACTTCCGAGTTTGGTTTTTATCGTACGAAAGATTTTCCAAAACCGATGTTTTAATCCGCTACACTAATTCACCCCACCCCCCTCTTAGTGCCGCTCTGATCCTAACAAAGGTTTCGTCATAGTCAACACCTTGCCTTTGACGATACCCCTCAGCCACTAGCCTTGCTTTATAGGTCTCTACCTTTCCTTCTGCTCCAATCTTTTTCTTAAAGATCCACTTGCAACCGATGGGTACAATACCTTTGGGTGCATCAACAAGTGACCAAACCTTGTTGGAGTACATAGAATCAATCTTAGAATTCATGGCTTCTTGCCACTTCCCGGAGCCTATACTCATAATAGCTTCCTCGTAGGTCTGAGGATCAATGTCCTCAACATCTTCTCCTCTAATATATCCCACATATCTCTCAGGAGGATGGGATACTCTACCAGACCTACGTAAAGTTGGAACTTGTGTGTTAGGTATCTGAACAAACTCGGGCTGTATAGTGGTGCTTGAGCTTGGTTCTCCAACCTCGCTTAACTCTATCACGCTTCCACTATCTCCGCCAAGAATATGTTGCTTCTCAAGGAACACTACTCTCTTGGCTACAAAGACCTTTTGGTCCTCGAGATGATAGAAATAATACCCAGAAGTTTCCTTGGGGTATCCCACGAACTTGTACCGCTCTGTCCGCGATTCCAACTTATCGGGGTTGTGTCTTTTAACGTGGGCAGGGCAGTCCCAAATCTTAATAACTTTAAGATCGGGCTTCTTCCCTTTCCATATCTCATATGGTGTAGACACTACCGACTTAGTTGGAACTCTGTTCAGAAGGTAAGCTGTAGTCTCTAGGGCATATCCCTA
Organism: Musa balbisiana; assembly: GCA_004837865.1. Lineage (NCBI taxonomy): Eukaryota > Viridiplantae > Streptophyta > Magnoliopsida > Zingiberales > Musaceae > Musa > Musa balbisiana. Next base: position 9,392,847 of record CM017189.1, read on the forward strand.
GAATGAGATGGTTAGGTCAGCGAAACTCATCATGAATCATACTATGTCTAACAGCGTACGATTTCTCCTTTCAGACACACCATTGAGCTGAGTTGTATAAGGAGGTGTCCATTGGGATAATATCCCATAGTCCTTGAGGAACTGAGTAAACTCTGTACTTAAGTACACACCTCCTCGATCTGATCGAAGAGTTTTGATACTCTTTCCAGTCTGGTTCTCCACCTCATTCTTATACTCTTTGAATTTCTCAAACGCCTCGGATTTGTACTTCATTAAGTACACATATCCATACCTTGAGAAATCATCAGTAAAGGTAATAAAGTAGGAGTAACCACCAATGGCATGAGTTGACATGGGTCCACATACATCACTATGTATAAGTTCCAACATCTCAGTGGCTCTTTCTCCAGTTCCACTAAATGGAGATTTGGTCAGTTTTCCATGAAGACAAGGCTCGCAAGTTGCATATGACTCATAGTCGAATGGATCTAGATATCCATCCTTTAGCAACTTTTGAATCCTTCCCTCATGGATGTGACCTAGCCTACAATGTCACATGTATGCATTGTTCATCTCATCTCATTTCCTCTTGGACACATTTACACTCATGATATGTGGAGTAGTGTCTAACATAAATAAACTATTATACAATGTTCCTTTCGTGATGATCTCATCATCTAATAATATTGAACAACCATTGTTCTCAAAAACTAATTTCTATACACTAACTGTCAAACATGAAATAGAGATAATATTTTTTATAATAGAAGGAACAAAATAACATGCATCTAATGCAATAAAAGCTCCACCAGGCAAATGTAGGGCGACCTCGCCAACGGCTATTACAGCAACTTTTGCTCCATTGCCCATCTTGAGGTCCATCTCGCCTCTCTCTTCTCCTAGGCCTTGCCAGAACCTGTAACGAATTGCATATATGATAAGCACTACCGGTATCCAATACCCATGTATTATCATAAGAGTCTGACAAATGGAGACTAATCATGAATGTACCTGAATCTTCACCAAGCTTCTGTTTCGCCTTTTATGCAAGGTACTCTTTGCAGTTCCTCTTCCAGTACCCATCTTTGCCATAATGGAAGCACTGGCCTTTGTCCTTTCCTGGGTCTTTCTTAGCAAACTTTGCTTTTCCTATTTTGCCCTTGCCCTTTCCCTTCTTAAGGGACTTTTCTGCTTTCCTTTTCTTTCTGGTCTCACTAGTGTAGAGAACTGGCTTCTCTTTCCTAATAGTACTCTCTGCCTCCCTCAACATATTGAGGAGCTTTGGGAGAGTCACCTCAAGCTTGTTCATATAATCATTCATTATGAATTGTGAAAAGGAATCTAGTAGGGACTGAAGCACGATGTTCACACACAAGTTATCCTCTAGGACCATTCCTAGACTTGTGAGTTTCTCTATCCACTCAATCATCTTTAGGACATGATTCTGAACTGGTGTCCCCTTAGTCATTCTAGTGTGGAAGAGGCTCTTGGATATCTCATATCGCTGAGTCCTTCCATGTTCCTTAAACAATTTATGAACATGTAGGAGAATAGATCTAGCATCCATCTTTTCATGTTGTCTTTGTAACTCAGGAGTCATAGAGCCCAACATATAGCACTAAGCAAGAGTGGAGTCATCAATGTACTTCACGTAGCGAGTGATCTCATCCTCGCTTGCCCCTTCCTCGGGCGTAGACATCACTGTATCAAGGACGTATACGATTTTCTCCACCGTGAGAACAATTCTCAAGTTGCAGAGTCAATCCGTATAATTTGGACTAGTGAGGCGGTTGACATCAAGTATGCCACGTAAGGGATTTGAAAGCGACATTTTTTGAAAATAAAGATGCAGCAGGAATAAATAACATGCAGATTTTGCAAGAAATAAACTATCAAGATATGGACTTCTATCTTAATATGCTCCCACTATTTTACTAGCGAATCACACGACACCCTCAACACGTGAAACGGAAGTCTCCAGCAGACTTCTAGTGGGGATCAGGATCCAATCAGTGTCTTAGTGTAACCTCGAGGGACTCGACCAATCACACTAAGCCCAAAAGGTAGGCAACTTTTGCCAATCACAACTCCTTGTGATTCTTATGCTGTTCGGCCTCCGAATCACTATGGTCTCAAGGGACTCGACCAACCATGATGTTTGGTTAAGTCAATACCTTCGTTACAAGATGAGTCTGATTTTATGATATACCCTCGAGGTACTCGCCAAGCATACCATGCCCTCAGGTCACCGGTGACATCTCTATGTCGTAAGTAAGATAACGAATCGCGATATAAGTGAGCCTCGAGGGACTCGACCAACTCAACCTACACCAGGAATCGGTTCCTACCCATAATGATGGAAGGCCACGTGGGTCAATCTAATTGTCTCACGTTTACCGACTTAATATTATCAAGAGGGATGTTTCTATGATTTGGTCTCCTAATATGACATGTCACACATATACATATTTAATATATATCTATATCACATACAAATATATATACATATCTAGTATGTGTATAAGCAATCACACCAGATGATCATGGATCACAACCTAATGTGATCAGGACCGAGCCAGTAGGCCTAATCACTCACTGAAAGATCTATGTATGCAATGGTGCATCTTCATGCCCTGTGATCGTCCATCTCGTCCTCGTCGGTTCCGTCGACATCTCGATGCATCTCCATGCATCGCGATCATTCGTCTCGTGGGTCCTGCTATCGCATCCACGCTCCCGCTGCGCCTCCTCATGTGATTACAACTTAATCATAGGCACGCAGGCCCAACAATAAATGAGAAATATAATGGAGGCTCGCAGGTCCCAATAATAATAATCACAAGTACACACATCACACGGTCCATGATCATCCGTCCACACATCATACATCACATGTATAAATCATTATCATGTAGGACTACTAGATAATAATGAAAATAATAATCAACTAAACCTTTTAATTAATTAATATTTTCTGAAATCAGGGACATGTAGGGAATTTTTTGAATTTTGAAGGGGTATTTTCGTAGTTTGGTCCAAGGACAGAAACTAGAATTTCAAAAATTCATAGGGGTAAAACTGTCTTTTTGTCCAAAAAACCCTAACCCCTTCTCTCCCTTTCTACTGTTCTCGCCGCCGCCACCCTGCTGGTGACGGCCTGTGCGGCGGAGGGCAGGACGCTGCCCTCGCCTATGGGCGGTGTGCCTGCGAGTGGCGCCCCCGTTGGCGGGCGCCCTAGTGGGCAGCGCTATCCACTGCAGCACCCGAAGGGGCCGCAGCGCCCACAGGTGCCTCTATCATGTGGCGCCTCTGCCCGTGGGCAGAGTCGCACTAGCAGGCTAGCGCCACGTGCTGGGGCTTACTGCCGCCGCTGTTGGCGGCTTGCGCGCGGGCCCAACGTCGGCTAGCGCAACCTGCGCCCGCGGGTCTAGCACCCGTAGGCGCGAGCGCAATGCCTGCGCACAGATGGCCACCATGCCTGCAGCCCTGCTTGCTGGCACCACCGCAGGCTATGCCCGCGGGTGGGAAACCCGCGGGCTGCCAGCCCCGCCGGCCTCAAGCCTGCTGCATGTAGGCCGCCGCCCGACTGCTGTAGGCGTAGCGCTTGCGCATGCGTCGGCGCTGCGCTGCCTGCGATTGCACGTACGCAGATCGAGGGCAGTAACAGTTGCTTCTCTTTCTCACTTTTGCGTCAACGATTTTGACATCAAAATTCTTCCTAAACACAACACACGCAGTTTAAAAACCAATCATTCGCATGAAGAACCTGGCTCTGATACCATTGTTGGGAAATTTTGGGGGCGACATCACATGCGCAGCGGAAGATCAAGAAAAACAAAATCCCCAATTTCCCAAAAGGATATTTATCGTCGTGCAAAGATTGGTGCGCATAAATCCATGAAACAAACTGTATATAAGATAAATTGGTGCGCATAAATCCTTGTTTCCTTACAGATCTTTAGGAGAGGATGAAGGAGGTCAAGCGTCCTCCTTTCTAGCGGTGATCCACACAGCAGGGCTGCGACGACACTCCTCAAAAACTCCAGGCCTACTTTGAGGTGGAGAGGGGGAGGAGAATAGGAGAGGCAAGCAAAGGCTCTAGCCTATGAGGCTCTGAATCCCTCCTATTTATAAAGGCCCCCTATCAAACCCTAATGGATCCTCCCCTAATGGGTATTGGATCTGCATCCAATTATCCAAGCCTTTTAGATTAGTGGATCAATATCCAATAATCTCTTATGAGCTTTTATTGGATCTCGTCCATGGGATCCAATAATTCAGGGGCTTATTGGATATCCAATAAGATAGGGGCTCCGGCGGATATCTCATATCCGAACTTCTACTCATCGCAACACCTACCATATGTGTGTGACCCTCTAGGCCCAATATCGAGTTGGCCGTGAGTCATAGCTGTCAGAACTCCTTCTGGCTTAGTGAATTATTATCTCTATAATAATTCACTCGACTCATCGACTATGGATGTACTAGGCCACTACGCCGTAGTCCCCAGACGATACAAGGGAATCCAATCCATTGGACCTGTCTGTCCTTCGTTACCATGTGCCTATAGTCTCTCATCCATCTAATATCCCAAAGACCGTATATCGGGCATGGTGCTGTGAAACCTATACGATTTCTACTCGAATCTCGCTCTAATTGGATTCTCCGGGAAAACTCTTTCTCTCTCAACCTGAATGACCCTGGCTAGGGATTTGTTTGAGCAAAAACACATGGGGTATTCCTCTCATGACGCCGAGAGTGAATGATCCTCTATCGACACTCAATAGCCCTCGTAATGTCGACTGCCACTCCCAATGACCAGCTGTACTAGATCTGGGACAGCCAAACCTATAAGTCTGGTATCAAAGAGTGGAGCACTCATACAGGACATCCTTGGTGTCTCAAGTCTAAGGACCAGATACACCACTAGGACTATGGAATCGCTGTTTGACAATAAGGCATCATCAACCATCCAGTATTACGTAAGCGGATCAATCAGTGAACTCATTCTCCAATGAGCACCTGTACTGTATCCCTAGTGTCCCCACACGAGCAGCTGTGAGACCAACTGCATCCATCATATGGACGGGTATACAGCACACCAGTTTGTCCGGTTATCACGATATCCCTCTCGAGTAACCTATGACCGGGATTATTTCGGATCTGTGTTTAAAGGTGAATCAGTCTCATTATCGTGATCTCATCACGATCCGATTCCTATTGCATAGATCCAAGGACATCACAATATATACATGCATATATGCAATAGACAATATATAAAGTGATAAATGCCAAAATATAATAAGCAAAAAAAAGATTCTGTGTCAAGTCACACGTGCCATCACTCACGTGATTGGCTTGCTGGGAACCTATGACTAGCACATTCGCCATGTTTTATCCTTCTTTTGTACGAAAAGCACCGGTAAAGAATAAGGGCTACAACTTGGCCGAATCACCCCTGTTTCAAGCATCTCCTTTACGATCTTTTCAATTTCATCCTTCTGGAGGTGAGAATATTAGTATGGTCGAGTGTTCACTAGTGGCTTGCCCAGAAGGATTGGAATCCGATGGTCATGTTGCCAAGAAGGAGGAAGACTGCGTGGTTCAGCAAAAATGTCAGCAAATTCAGCAAGCAATTGAGCAAGATTTTGATCTTCAATTTCTATTTTCTTCCCCTCTGGTTGCTGCTAGAGATGCATCAAAAAGCCACAATTTACCTTGTGCAAAACTTTCTCCATTCGTTGGGTTCAAATGGTGGTTACGTTGCTTCCGCGCTTCCCGCGTAGGATGATCTATTTGCCTTTGCAGTAGAATTTCATAATTAATTTGGAAAAGTTCCAAGAGACATCACCTAGCATAGTCAACCATTCTATGCTAAGCATGGCCTCATAGTCATCAATTGGTAGGAGGAAGAAGTCGGTGATAATTTCTTGGTCTTGCAGTAATAGTTTCACCTGCGGGCATCTTTGGTCGCACTTTAGGATTCTGCCGTCAGCAACCTTACATCGAACTTATTGCAACCTTCAATATGTAGTGTCATCCAAGCAGCAACCTTACTATTTAGGAAGTTATTAGTGCCGCCCATGTCAATGAGAACAGTGATCGGTTGTTGTTTGAGAAGGCCTCCAACTTTCATCGTTTGCGGGTTGGAATAGTCGGCTAGTGCATGTACCGTAACGTCAGTTGGTTGTGGCTCTTCTTCCATATCTTCTTCTTCATGTTCAAGCCTCTCTTCTGGATGTTCAATAACCTCTTCTTCTACTAGTTCAATCATAAGAAGTCTCCCTTTTCTACAGTGATGCTCGTGACTCCATGGCTCGTCGCAATACCAACATAACCCCTTCGCAGATTGCTCCCAAAGCTCTTTTCTTGTCAACCTTTTTGGTGTAGGTACTCGGTTAATAGTAGGGGGGGGGGCTGAGGGCTTTAGTGTTGCAGGTCAAGGAGCGATCCTAGTCCTCCGGGCTTCATGGTTCAATCGCTCCTCTGGAAGTCGTGCGAAAGAGATGACTGCTATAAATGTGTATAGTTGTCGCGCACTTCTCCCCGGATCTCCAGCTTCAAGCCCTCAATGAAGGTCCCCAATAGTTGTTTTTTGGACCAATCATGAGTTTAATTAGATAATCTTTCAAACCTAGTTTGGTACTCCTGAATGGTGGAGGTTTGTCGGATCTTTGCTAGTTGTCCGTCAATGTTCTCGTAATCGGTTGGTCCAAAGCGGATCAGCAGTCCTTTGAATTATCGCCATGAGAGCACTTCATGAGTGTGTTCAAACTAGTTAAACCACTGTATAACATCCTCTTTAAGATGTATAGTCGTAATTTCTACCATAGATGCATCCGCAGTTTTATGATACCGAAAATATCGCTCCGCACGCGAGATCCAACCAATCGGGTCTCCTTCTTTCCATCTAGGAAAGTCCACCCTCATGCATGGATAGTTGGGGTCAGTCATAGAGCCTCCCCTCTATTGGAAGTCATCCCTTTGTGCTTAGTGTAATTGGTTAGAGCTCTCTCCTTGATATGATTTCTTCGGGCTTGGTGGTCGGCCCAAATTGAGTTCGGTAAATAGAGTCCAAATCTTATCCTCCATTCGCGCCTCCAAGACTTCGAATTTAGCATTGATTGTCTCCTTAGATGCCATAGTATATGCCTCCAAATCTGTGATATTAAGATCTCTCTTTTGTTATCGGGTTAAAGGCAAGTATGGGTTGAGAGAAGTGATGGTCGAAAGGGTTGGTGGATTGGTGGATGTAGGCTGAGGTTTAGGCTTGTTTTGTGGCTGTTTTGGGTGCAGTTTGAGGGTGTGGTTTGGTGAAATTTTAGGGCTGTGGATGAAAGTTTTAGATCTGTGATAGATGGTAGCAAAGGTTTGATAGAAATCAGTGAAAGTTTGCTGCAGAATTGTGTTATCTTGTAAGAGCAGAATTGTCATCGAAGAAACAGCGTTTTCTCGATGAAATTCCTACCAAACACTTGAGAGATTTAAGGAAGGAATTGATGGCAAAATCTCAGTTTATATGGCAGCAAGGATGTCTAATTTAATCAAGAAAATTTTGGCAGTATAATAGCAAGGAAATTGGTGCAAGTTGCGATAGCAAAATTCTCGTCGAAAAATTTCAACGGTTTGCGACGAAAATTTGCAGCAACACAAAATCAATTTTAGAGATGAATTCCTCAGTATATCAATCTTAGATGGAAGCCAAGATGATCTATGAAGTGTATATGAAATTTTGTTCAAAAAAGATTGCAAATAGATCGGTTAAGGCAACAATATGCGGCTGAAATTTTCTGTAGCATAGATTTTCATGTGTAGTAGATTGGATAGAAAAGATCAGTAGTTTATATTGATAATTTTTTGGCAAAACTAAAGGGAAATCCACTGTTACGAAGTGTTAAAGCTGTCATAAAAATTTCATAGAGATTTGGATAGAAAAAACATAGTAGCAAGATCAAACAAACTGTGCTATGCGGCTAGAATTTTACAGTGCAGATTTTCAAGTATAGTAGATTAGACGTAAAAGATTAATGGTTTATATTGAGAATTTTTAGACAAAACTAAAGAAAAATCTGCTGTTAGGAAGTTCTAAAGTTGTCATAAAAATTTTGTAGAGATTTGAATAGAAAAAATACAGTAGCAAGATCAAACAGACTGTGCTATGCAGTTGGAATTCTACAATGTATCTTTCGTCGTAGAGATGAAAACTTTGCGATGAAAAGTTTATGCAATAATATAGGAACAATTTTTTTTTTGGATTTTCGAATAAGGATAACTAAATTGTAGCAGCAGTAAGATAGGAAACTAGAACCTATTGTAATTCACGAGGAGATCAAAGGATAATCTGCGGTGGTGGAGATGACGGCGAAATTTGGCGACAATCTTTTAAGCAATTGTGGGAATTGCTTTGGGCGGCTGTGGAGAGATGATGGATGGCTGTGGAAGGGCAGCGAGACACCAAGAACGCTGCTCTGATACTAAGTGTTAGAACCCTTGTAGATTCTAAGCTTGGGGTTGATCTCTTTAAGGGATCGGCCTCTTGGAACTCTATAGGGGTTCCTTCCTCTAAGTTGCTGCTCAAAGGCTGCAGAAAAGATTCATCTATTACTTATCAAAAGAGGATGAATACATGACTATTTATAGGGTTTCTAAACCCTAACTCCACTCCTAATAGGAGTCCTACTCAAGACTCCTACTCAATTAAGACTTCTACTCAAGACTCCTAATAAGACTGCTACTCAAGACTCCTAATAAGACTGCTACTCAAGACTCCTAATAAGACTGCTACTCAAGACTCCTAATAAGACTGCTACTCAAGACTCCTAATAAGACTGCTACTCAAGACTCCTAATAAGACTGCTACTCAAGACTCCTAATAAGACTGCTACTCAAGACTCCTAATAAGACTGCTACTCAAGACTCCTAATAAGACTGCTACTCAAGACTCCTAATAAGACTGCTACTCAAGACTCCTAATAAGACTGCTACTCAAGACTCCTAATAAGACTGCTACTCAAGACTCCTAATAAGACTGCTACTCAAGACTCCTAATAAGACTGCTACTCAAGACTCCTAATAAGACTGCTACTCAAGACTCCTAATAAGACTGCTACTCAAGACTCCTAATAAGACTGCTACTCAAGACTCCTAATAAGACTGCTACTCAAGACTCCTAATAAGACTGCTACTCAAGACTCCTAATAAGACTGCTACTCAAGACTCCTAATAAGACTGCTACTCAAGACAAGAAAGTTCAAAAAATTCATAAAAAGGAATAAATTTAAAATGACACTAAAAATAAATTTAAATCCAAGAAAGATCAAATAATATGCTACGAATGCAAAAAGTCGGGACATTATAAGAGTGAATGTCCCCTAGCAAAGAAGAAGCAACCAAAGAAGAAGAATGCTCTTAAAGCAACATGGGATGACTCAAGTGCATCCGAAGAAGAGGAGCCAACCAACACCGAGCAAGTTGCTCACTACGCACTAATGGCTATTGGAGATGAGGCAAGTTCGTTAGACGCAAATTTATCTTTCGATGAGCTTTTAAGTGCTTTTCATGAATTATTTGATGAATGTAGAATCTTGAGTAAAAAGTATAACTCTTTGAAAAAGGAACATACTTCTCTTGTTAGCAATTTTGATAGACTAAAAATTGAGCATAATAACAACTTAGCTCTCTGCACAAAATGCCATGAAGTAAAAATACTTAGAAAGGAAAACTTGCTACTCAAAGAAACCTTAGAAAAGTTTGAGGGTGGTAGCAAGTCCTTGAACATGATCCTTGCCAACAAGGGTCACGTTCATAGGAGAGGAGGAATCAGATTTGTGAGTAGCTTTCACCAAAATTCGACCATCATTGTTAAGGGCATTATCTTGCATGTATCACCTCACACCAAATACAACTTTTGTTACAAACTTGGACATGTTGCGTACAAATATCTATTTAAGAAATATAGTTCATATAAATTAATTTGGGTTCCTAACAGAACCTCAAATGACTCAATGCAACATGATAAGCTTTGTGGATCAATTTTTGAGGCACCCAAGGTTAAACGGATACCTAAAAATCATCCTTTTTTGTAGAAAAATGTACCAACACAAGCTAAGAGCAAGAGATGGTACCTTGATAGTGGATGCTCAAGGCATATGACCGGAGATCCATCTTAATTCTCTAAGCTCACTAGCCTAGACGAAGGATATGTCACCTTCGGAGACAACAACAAAGATAAAATCATTGGCAAAGGAACCATAGGTAACAAATCCAACCTTTTTATTGAAGATGTGTTGTTGGTTGATGACTTAAAGTATAACCTCTTGAGCATTAGTCAATTATGTGATAAAGGATATATTATTAAATTTGAATCTAATGCTTGCATTATTGAAAAACTATACAAAAACACATCCATGATTGTGCTAAAACAAAATAATGTATACACTATCGACATCAATGATCTTTGCAATAAAACATAGTTTTTGGTTTTGAATGATGATGCTTGGCTTTGGCATAGGAGATTAGGTCATGCTAGCATGAAACTAATCTCTCAAATCTCATCTAAAGAACTTGTAAGAGGAATTCCTCACATCAAGTTCATTAAAGATAATGTGTGTGATGCATGTCAACTAGGAAAATAAATAAAAGGTAGTTTCAAACCAAAGAACCAAATAAGCACCTCTAGATCATTGCAATTGATCTATATGGACTTGTTTGGACTAATTGCTACATCAAGCCTAGGAGATAGCAAATACGCCTTTGTCATCGTTGACGATTATAGTAGATATACTTGGACTTACTTATTAGCACACAAAAATGATTGCTTTAGGTATTTTTCTAAGTTTTGTAAACTTGTTCAAAATGAAAAGGGTTTTATAATTTCATTAATTCGAAGTGATCACGATGGTGAATTTTAAAACCATGATTTCTAAGACTTTTGTGAATCTAATGGATACAACCATAACTTTTCTACTCTAAGAAATCCTCAACAAAATGGAGTAGTAGAAAGAAAAAATAGAAATTTATAAGAAATGGCAAGAACAATGTTAAGTGAACATAGCCTACCCAAATATTTTTAGGTAGAAGCCATAAATACGGCATGCTATGCTATGAATAGGGTTCTAGTAAGACCATTACTTTCCAAAACTCCTTATAAGTTGTAGAACAAAAAAAGCCCAACATTTCATACTTTAAAGTCTTCGGGTGCAAATGTTTTATTTTGAATGAAAAAGATACACTAGGAAAGTTTGATGCAAAATCTAATAAAGGAATTTTTCTTGGCTATTCTTTTATTTTAAAGGTTTTCACATATTTTATAAAAGAACTTTAGTTATAGAATAATCTATTCATGTTGTTCTTAATGAAGTTTCCGAAGTTAAGAAAAATGATTTTAATGATGATCTTAATTTTGATACTTTAAATTTAAATGAATCCCTTTCTCCATCTAACAACTTGGATACATCTTTTTCTGAAACATCCTTACCTAAAGAATGGAAGTATATAAATACTCATCCCAAGGAGCTAATCCTAAGAGACATCTAAAGGGGTTCAAACTCGTTCTTCTTTTAAGAGTTCTTGTGCCAACACCGCTTTTCTCTCCCAAATTGAACCTAAATGCATTAACGAGGCCTTGAAAGATAATTCATAGGTTATCACAATGCAAGAAGAGTTAAATCAATTTAAGAGAAATGAGGTATGGAAGCTTGTTCCAAGGCCAAATGACCATTTAGTTATTGGTACTAAATGGGTCTTTAGAAACAAGCAAGATGAATTTAGTATCATGGTTAGAAACAAGGCTAGATTAGTGGTCAAATGTTTCAACCAAGAAGAATGTATCAATTATGAAGAAACCTTTACTCTTATGGCTCGATTAGAAGCCAAAATGATGCTCCTTGCCTATGCTAGTAGTAATAATTTTAAGTTGTTTCAAATGGGTGTTAAAAGTTCTTTTCTTAATTGCTTTAATTCCAAAGAAGTTTATGTTGAACAACCTCCCAGATTTGAGAATGATAGGTTTCCCAATTATGTGTGTAAACTGACTAAAGCTCTTTATGGTTTAAAATAAGATAAGCCCCAAGGGCTTGGTATGAGAGACTTAGCTCTTTTCTTATTCTAAATAATTTCTCTAAGGCGAGGTCGATACTATATTATTTATCAAAAATTTTGAAAAAGATTTTCTTATTATTCAAATTTATGTTGATGACATTATTTTTGGTTCAATAAATGAATCCTTATGTGAATCGTTTGCCAAAAGCATGAGTCTAGAGTTTGAAATGAGCCTAATGGGGAAACTAACCTACTTTTTAGGCTTACAAATTAAACAACTTAGTAATGGTATTTTTCTTAGTCAAACAAAATATGCTTTAGACTTGCTGAAAAGATTTAATATGGATAGTACTGTTAGGATCAAGAGCACTCGATGTGAAAGCCAATTCGAAAATTACTTCAACTTAAGATTAAGCGAGAGTAGAGTTGAAGTAAAGTAATGGAGGCAGTTTGTAGTTTAAGATAGAGAGCAGAATGTAAATACAAACTGAGATTTAGAGTGGTTCGGTCAATCTTGACCTACATTCACTTTTGGCTACCTCCTCCGATAAGGTTACCGACGTCCACTAGAGGCCTTCCTTTAATAGGCGAAGGCCAACCATCCTTTTATAGCTTTACTCCTTTTGACGGGCTTAGGAGACAACCCTTACAGATTTTTCACTCCTCTCTTGGATGATCAAAACTTAGAAGAAAAGAGGGAGAAGAACTTTTGGCCTTTACGACACTTTTGAGCTCTAAAATTCATATAATAAGATTAAGATTTTGGTCCTATTTCATGCATGAAAGGATGGGGTTTATATAGGCCCCAAACTGGTTTGAATTTCGAGCTAAAAAATGTCATATCTTGGATTTTCGGGGTCCTGGCGGTCCTATCGCCATAACTGGACGGTACTACCGCCTGTCATTTGTCACTAAGCAATACTACCGCTCAGTCTAGGTGGTACTACCATCTGACATCGCTTGGAGACCGAGCTCAGGCGGTACCACCACCTGACAGGGGCGGTACTATCGCCCAGGAATCCTAGGAGACCGAGTCTCCTGGCCGGTGCCACCGCCGGCCAGGAATTCTAGGTCCGAATGGGCTGACCCATTCGGCCCAATTTGGGACTATCAAGGGCCCAATTTCCCCCTGATTAAGTTAATGGGATCACCTCTCATTCCTAACTTAATCATCATGCTAACTATGATGTTTAAGACATTAATACTACAACTTACTCTGGTCAGTCAATCGCTTCTTCTGGCGAGCTTTCGATGAACATCCGATGAACCCCCGGCGATGCTCTAGCGGACTTCCGGCAAACTCCTGAACTTGCAATGATCCACTTAGCGAGTTCCGACAAGCTTCTTTGGCAAGCTCCTGGACTTCTCGGATTTGTTCCCACAGAACCTCCGACAACCGTCCGGACTTCCGTCGAACTCTCGAACCCCCAACGTGATCATAGTCCTGACTCCGGCGCAACTCCTATTGCATATTTACTTCCATCGTAGTTAATCCTACACACTTATCTCAACATATGGATTAGATAACAAATGGCAATTGACTTTATCATCAAAATCTGAGATTCAACAATCTCCCCTTTTTTATGATGACAATCAATTGATAATGGAGTTAACCTTAACTCCCCCTATCTATATGTCATACTTGAGATAAGTCATTCTTGAATTCAAAGCCTTTGAATTCAAGAGACATATTGATAAGTTAAGATCGTTTAACCTTATCAATACTCCCATCATTATTCCTATCATGATGTATCTCTCTAAAAATGATGTCAAGGCTTGACATCCATTTTCAAGTTTTACATTTCAAATATGAATGATAGTAATCTTAGCAACTCATCATATGGTATAATATCAACATGTAAAATTATGATGTAAGCTTTTGATATCTTAACATAATGCAAACATTTCAAAGTGTTTACCAATCATAGTATTTCATCACATGGCAAGATATCAATCTATAAAATTGCGATGTAAGTTCTTGATATCGTAACATGATGCAAACATGGCATAGTGAAAATATGGCAATCATAGCAATCTATCATCAATTTACCATATTTTTTGATGCAAGCTTTTGATATCTTAACATAGTGCAAATATGGAATAGTGAAAATATAGCAATCATAGCTATTATCAATTTACCATATTTTTCGATTCAAGCTTTTGATATCTTAACATAATTCAAATATGGCACTCATAGCTATTATCAATTTACCATATATTTCTCCCCCTTTATCATCAACAAAAAAGAGAGTGATTTAAGCAAATTTTAAACATAAGTATAGGAATGGTTCATGCCATAACAGGTATGTCAAGATCTTCCTTTTTCAAGAAGCAATTTATAAGAAAGAATCATTTCATCAAATCCATTTCTCAAAAAAAGATATTTTTCACATGATAAGTCTATGAGAGATGCATTTGCTAATTGATTCTATATGTCAGAAATCATGGAGCACTGATATGAAATAAACTTGAAGTAACATAGGCTCATGAAAGCTCCATTAAAGAAATACATTAAGTATGGAAGAGAAATACAAATTCATGTATTGCTAGGATCATTTATCATCAACAAAAAAGAGAGTGATTTAAGCAAATTTTAAACATAAGTATAGTAATGGTTCATGCCATAACTAGGTTTATGTCATTTTTCAACAATGAGTGATAGGATACTAATTATACAAACATCTCAAGGAAAACATGACATGGAGATAGCTTTCATTACTTCTTCCTTTTTATTTGTTATTATCTTTTTGTATGAAGGAGGAAAGCCATTTGAATGAAGTTAAAATTGATAAGAGATTTAAATCACGTTTCATTTTTACAAGGATCAAGATATGTATGTGAATCAAATCCTTGCCAGTAAAAAAAAGATCTTCCTTTTTCAAGAAGCAATTTATAAGAAAGAATCATTTCATCAAATCCATTTCTCAAAAAAAGATATTTTTCACATGATAAGTCTATGAGAGATGCATTTGCTAATTGATTCTATATGTCAGAAATCATGGAGCACTGATATGAAATAAACTTGAAGTAACATAGGCTCATGAAAGCTCCATTAAAGAAATACATTAAGTATGGAAGAGAAATACAAATTCATGTATTGCTAGGATCAAGAAAATTTGAAAATGAAATTTAACACATTTATGTATTCGGACACAGTTTTACCACAGCTTTTCAAACACAATCACGAAGGTAAAACATGATTATCATCATGGAAATTTTTGCATCCAAAACACATAATTTCCAACATGTTATTGAAGCATATAATCAAGTAAAATTCGTATCATAAGATTTTTAGCATTGAGTTTCTAAGTGATTGATCAAGGATCAAGAAAGTTTGAAAATGAAATTTAACAAATTCATGCATTTGGACAAATCAACATTCCTAATTCTCTTCTAATGAAGTCAAATTGTTCTTCACTTAAAGGCTTTGTAAAAATATCAGCTAATTGATGTTTAGTCTCAATGAACTCTATAATTACATCATGATTAGTGACATGATCTCGTATAAAGTGATGTCTAATATCAATATGCTTTGTTCTTGAGTGTTAAATGGGATTCTTTGATAAACATATTATACTTGTGTTGTCACATTTAATAGGAATATTTTTAAGATGAACTTTATAATCTTCTAAGGTATTTTTTATCCACACAACTTGTGCACAACATGCACTAGCTGCAATATACTCAGTTTTGGTTGTTGATAGGGTAATCGAGCTTTGTTTCTTAGATGACCAGGAAACAAGGGCATGTCCCAAAAATTAACATGTTCCTGATGTGCTTTTTCTATCTAGTCCACACCCAGCAAAATCTGCATCAGTATAAGTAATTAACTTAAAATTCTCAAATTTTGGATACCACAATCCTAGATTTGTGGTACCTTTAAGATATCTAAGTATTCTTTTAACTACTTTGAGATGAGATATCTTAGGATTCGATTGAAACCTAGCACAAAGTCCTACACTGAACATGATATCCGGTCTAGTTGCAGTGAGATAAAGTAAACTTCCTATCATACCCCTATAAATTTTTTGATCAAAGTTTTCTCCACTTTTATCAATTTCTAACTTAGTGGAGGTACTCATAGGAATGTTGATAGCTTTTGAGCTTTCTATATTAAATATTTTTAGTAAATCTAAAGCGTATTTAGTTTGACTAATAAAGATGACATTGCTTAGTTACTTAATTTTTAAGCCTAAAAAGAAGGTTAATTCTCCCATCAAACTCATTTCAAATTCAAGGCTCATAGTTTTAGCCAAAGATTCACAAAGAGATTCATTCGTAAAACTGAAGATAATATCATCAACATAAATATGAACAATAAGAAAATTATTTTTAAATTTTTTAATAAACAATATAGTATCAACCTTGTCTTTAGAGAAATTATTTTCAATAAGAAAAGAACTAAGTCTCTCATACCAAGCTCTTGGGGCTTGTTTTAAACCACAGAGAGCTTTAGTTAATTTAAACATATGATTAGGAAAATTATTATTCTCAAATCCAGGAGGTTGTTCAATATAAACTTCTTCGGAAATAAAGCCATTAAGAAAAATGCTTTTAACATCCTTTGAAATAACTTAAAATTATTACTACTAGCATAGGCAAGGAGCATCCTTATGGCTTCTAATCGAGCTACAGGAGCGAAGGTTTCTTCGTAATCGATACCTTCTTCTTGGTTGAAATCTTTGGCCACTAATCTAGCCTTGTTTCTAACCATGATACCATATTCATCTTGCTTGTTTCTAAAAACCCATTTAGTACTAATAACTAAATGGACATTTGGCCTAGGAACAAGCCTCCACACCTCATTTCTCTCAAATTGATTTAACTCATCTTACATTATGATAATCCATGAATAATCTTTCTTGGCTTCGTCAATACATTTAGGTTCAATTTGGGAGAGAAAAGCAGCGTTGGGACAAAAATTTTTAAGAGAAGAACGTATTTGAACCCCCTTAGATGTGTCTTCTAATATTAGCTCCTTAGGATGAGCATCTACATACTTCCAATCCTTGGGTAAGGATGTTTCAGAAGTGGATGCATCCAAGTTATTAGGTAGAGAAGGGGTTTCATTTAAACTCAAAGAGTCGAAATTAACATCATCATCAAAATCATTTTTCTTGATTTCGAAAATCTCATTCAAAACAACATGAATGGATTCTTCTATAATTAAAGTTCTTTTATTGAAGATACAAAATGCCTTAGAAATCGAAGAATAACCAAGAAAAATTCCTTCATTAGATTTAGTATCAAATTTTCCTGAGGCATCTTTTTCATTCAAGATAAAACACTTACACCCAAAAACTTTAAAATATGAAACATTGGGTTTTTTGTTGTTCCACAACTCATAGGGAGTTTTGGTGAGTAAGGGTCTTTCTAGAACTCTATTCATAATATTGCATCTAGTGTTTACGGCTTCAGTTTAAAAATATTTTGGTAGACTATGTTCATTCAACATGATTCTTGTCATTTCTTGTAAGTTTCTATTCTTTCTTTCAACTACTCCATTTTGTTGAGGATTTCTTGGAGTAGAGAAGTTGTGGTTGTATCTATTAGATTCACAAAATTCTTGGAAATCACGGTTTTGAAATTCACCACCGTGATCACTTCGAATTGATGAAATCATATAACCCTTTTCATTTTGAACAAGTTTACAATACTTGGTGAAAAATCTAAAGCATTCATTTTTGTGTTTCAAGAAATAAGTTCATGTGTATCAACTATAATCATCTACAATAACAAAAGCGTATTTGCTACCTCCTAGGCTTAATGTAGAGATTAGTCCGAATAAGTCCATATGGATCAATTGCAAGGGTCTAGAGGTTCTTATTTGATTCTTAGATTTGAAGCTACCCTTTATTTGTTTTCCTAATTGACAAGCATCACACACATTATCTTTGATGAACTTGATATGAGGAATTCCTCTTATAAGTTCTTTGGATGAAATTTGGGTAATTAGTTTCATGCTAGCATGGCCTAATCTTCTATGCCAAAGCTAAGTATCGTCATTCAAAATCGAGAAACATATTTCATTACAAAGATCATTGATATCAATGGTGTATACATTATTTTGTTTTAATGTAATCATAGATGTGTTTTTGTGTGGTTTTTCAATGATGCAAGCATTAGATTAGAATTTGATAATATATCCTTTATCACACAATTGACTAATGCTCAAGAGGTTATGTTTTAAACCATCAACTAATAAAACATCTTCAATAAAGAAGTTGGATTTGTTACCTATGGTTTCTTTGCCAATAATTTTACCCTTGTTATTGTCTCTGAAGGTGATAGCCTTCATCGATGCTAGTGAGCTTAGAAAATTGAGATGGATCTCTAGTCATATGCCTTGAGCATCCACTATCAAGGTACCATCTCTTGCTCCTATCTTGTGGTGATATATATTTCTATAAAAAAGGATGATTTTGAAGTACCCATTTACTTTTGGGTGCCTTAAAAACTGATCTAAATTGTTTATCATGTTGCATAGAATTTATCATGGTTCCTTTAGGAACCCAAATCAGTTTGTTCAAACTAATTTTCTTGAATGGACAATGATAAGTTTTATGTCCATGTTTGCAACATAAGTTGCATTTGCTTTAGTGTCGAACATGTAGGATAGGGCCTTTAATGAAGATGGTTGGATTTTAGTGAGGACTTCTCACAAATCCGATTCCACTTCTTTTAGGAATGTGACCCTTATTTGTAAGGACCATGTTCAAAGACTTGCTACCAACCTCGAATTTCTTTAAGGTGTCTTTAAGTATCAAGTTCTCCTTTTGGAGAGTTTCTATATCATGGCATTTTTTACATGGAGCTCAGCTATCATGATATTCAGTTTTTAATTTATCGAAATTACTAATAAGACTATCATGCTCATTTTTCAGTAATTTATATTTTCTACTGATTATTTTGCATTCATCAAATAAGTCATGGAAGGCATTTAATAATTCATCAAATGATAAATCAACATCAATTAAATTCATTACCTCCTCTCCGATGGCCATTAGGGCGTAATGAGCAACTTGCTCAGTGTTGGACTCCTCTTCTTCGGACACGCTTGAGTCATCCCATGTTGCTTTGAGTGCCTTCTTCTTTGGTGTTCTCTTATTGGCTTGGGGATAATCACTTTTGTAGTGTCCTAGTTTCTTGCATTCGTAGCAAATAACTTGATCCTTTTTGGGTTCAAATTTATTTTTTGCGTCATTTTTAAACTTGTTTCTTTTAATGAATTTTTTGAATTTCCTTGTTAGAAGTGCCAAGTCATTGTCATAGTCTTCATCACTTGAGTTTTCTCTTAAGTGGTCTTCTAAAGTTTGAAGTGTCATATCCTTCCTATTCTTTGGAAGGATGTCTTCTTGCTCTTCATGAGCTTTGCAAGTCATTTCGTAGGTCAGTAATGACCCGATTAATTCTTCAAGAGGGAAGTTGTTTAAATCTTTAGACTCTTGAATAGTAGTAACTTTAGGGTCCCAACTCTTAGGAAGGGATCTTAGAATCTTATTTACGAACTCAAAATCCAAAAAACTTTTGCCGAGTCCTTTTACCATTAACGACATCCGTGAAACGGGTGTACATGTCGCCTATGGTCTCGCTCGGTTTCATTCGAAAATGTTTAAAATAATGTATTAAAAGATTGATTTTTGTTTCTTTCACTCTACTTGTGCCTTCGTGAGTCACTTCAAGTGTATGCCAAATATCAAATGCAGTTTCATAAACCGAAACACGATTGAACTCATTTTTATCAAGTACACAAAATAAGGCATTCATAGCCTTTGCATTAAGAGCGAAAGTCTTCTTCCCTAATTTATTCTAATTGATCATTGGAAGAGAAGACCTTGAAAATCTGTTTTCAACAATATTCCAAAGTTTAAAATCCATGGAAATAAGGAAGATCCTCATTCAGGTCTTCCAATAGGTGTAGTCCGTCCCATTGAACATGAGCGGACATGTAATAGAGTGGCCCTCTTGGTTTTTGGCGTATGTCATCTCTCTTAGGTTTTAATCTGATTGAGAGTTAACCCAGCTCTGATACCAATTGTTAGGATCAAGAGCACTAAGAGGGGGGGTGAATTAGTGCAGCGGAAAACTTTCGACGATTTAAAAATGACGTTCGTATGGTAAAGATAATTTCAATGTGAAAGCCGATTTGAAAATTACTTCAACTTAAGATTAAGTGAGAGTAGAGTTGAAGTAAAGTAATGGAGGTAGTTTGCAATTTAAGATAGAGAGCAGAATGTAAATACAAATTGAGATTTAAAGTAGTTCGGTCAATCTTGACCTACATCCACTTTTGGCTACCTCCTCCGATGAGGTCACTGACATCCACTAGAGGCATTCCTTCAATAGGCAAAGGCCAACCACCCTTTTACAACTTTACTCCTTTTGACGGGCTTAGGAGACAACCCTTATAGATTTTTCACTCCTCTCTTGAATGATCAAAACTTAGAAGAAAAGATGAAGAAGAACTTTTGGCGTTTACAACCCTTTTGAGCTCTAAATTCACATAATGAGATCAAGATTTTGGTGCCCTTTCATGCATGAAAGGGTGGGGTTTATATAGGCCCCAAACTGGTTTCAATTTGGAGCTCAAAAATATCATCTCCCGGATTTCCGGGGTCCTGGTAGTACTACCGTCATAACTTGGGCAGTACTACCGCCTGTCATTTGTCACTGAGTGGTACTACCACTCAGTCTGGGTGGTACTACCGCCTGACATTGCTCGGAGACCGAGCTCAGGCGAGGCGATACCACCGCTTGACAGGGGCAGTGCCACCGCTGGTAGTAATAACTGTTGGCGGTACCACACTTGACAAGGGCTAACTGTTGGCGGTACCACCACTTGACAAGGGCAGTACTACCGCCTGACATTGCTCGGAGACCGAGCTCAGGCGATACCACCGCTTGACAGGGGCAGTGCCACCGCTGGTAGTAATAACTGTTGGCGGTACCACCACTTGACAAGGGCAGTACTACCGCCTGACATTGCTCGGAGACCGAGCTCAGGCGATACCACCGCTTGACAGGGGCAGTGCCACCGCTGGTAGTAATAACTGTTGGCGGTACCACCACTTGACAAGGGCAGTACTACCGCCTGACATTGCTCGGAGACCGAGCTCAGGCGATACCACCGCTTGACAGGGGCAGTGCCACCGCTGGTAGTAATAACTGTTGGCGGTACCACCACTTGACAAGGGCAGTACTACCGCCTGACATTGCTCGGAGACCGAGCTCAGGCGATACCACCGCTTGACAGGGGCAGTGCCACCGCTGGTAGTAATAACTGTTGGCGGTACCACCACTTGACAAGGGCAGTACTACCAGAACTCCTGGGAGACCGAGTCTCCTGGGCAATGCCACCGTCAGCCAGGAATTTTGGGTCCTAATGGGCTGACCCATTCGGCCCAATTTGGGTCTGTCAAGAGCCCAATTAACCCCTGATTAAGCTAATGGGATCACCTACCATTCCTAACTTAATCATCATACTAACTACGATGTTTAAGACATTAATACTATAACTTGCTCCAGTGTGTCAATCGCTTCTTCCGGTGAGCTTTCGGCGAACTTCCGGTGAACATCCGACGAACCCTTGGCGATGCTTCGGCAGACTTCCGACAAACTCCTAGACTTACGACGATCCACTTGGGTTTCGACTTCCGACAAACTCCTAGACTTACGACGATCCACTTGGCGAGTTTCGACAAGCTCTTTAGCAAGCTCCTGGACTTACTCGAATTTGTTCCTGTAGAACCTCCGACGACCGTCGGACTTCCGTTGAACTCTCGAAGCCCCCAACGTGATCATGGTCTTGACTCCGACGTAACTCTGCTGCATGTCTTACTTCCATCGTAGTTAATCTTGCACACTTATCTCAAAATATAGATTAGATAACAAATGACAATTGACTTCATCATCAAAATCCGAGATTCAATAAGTTCAAAGGCTATCAACACTCCTATGAGTACCTCCACTAAGTTAGATGTTGACAAAAGTGGAGAAAGCTTTGATCAAAAAGCTTATAGGGGCATGATAGGTAGTTTACTATACCTCAGTACAACTAGACCGGACATCATATTTAGTGTAGGACTATGTGCTAGGTTTCAATCTAATCCTAAGATATCTCATCTTAAAGCAGTTAAAAGAATTCTTAGATATCTTAAAGGAACCACTAATCTAGGATTATGGTATCCAAAATCTTAGAACTTTGAAATAATTGCTTATGCTGATGTGGATTTTGCTAGATGTTGAATAGATAGGAAAAGCACATACAGAACGTGTCAATTTTTAGGACACGCACTTGTCTCTTAGTTTTCCTAGAAGCAAAACTCGATTGCACTATCCACAACTGAAGCCGAATATATAGCGGCTAGTACATGTTGTGCACAAGTCATATGGATGAAAAATACATTAGAAGATTATAATATTCATCTTAAGAATATTCCCATAAAATGTGACAACACTTGTGCAATATGTTTAACAAAAAACCCTATTCAACACTCTAGAACTAAACACATTGACATTAGGCATCACTTTATATGAGATCTTATTAATAATTATGATGTAATCTTAGAGTTTATTGATATAAAACATCAATTAGCCGATATCTTTAAAAACCCTTAAATAAAGAACAATTTGATTTCATTAGAAGGGAATTAGGGATGTTAAATTATCCGAATGCATGAGTTTGTTGTATTGCTTTTTTGGACTATCCTTCTCTTAATGTATTTCATGAATGGGGCTTTCATGAATCTACTTGTTTTTTATCTTCTTTGGTATCAAGTTTACTTCATACCCTTGCTCCATCACTTAATGATTTTTGATATACTTAATCACTTCTTGGATTTCATTAACAAAATACATCTCTCACTGGTTTATCTCCTATGAATTTTTAATGAGAAATAGATTTGACTTATGAATTTCTTTTTAATATGATGCTTCTCTCCTTATTCTTCTCATGAAAGATGAATTTTATAAATTCCAATGGATATCTTGATCCTTGAAAGATAAATTTTAGTACTTGATAATCACTTGCAAGAATGGGGATTTGATTTAGTATAATCCTTTTTATGAATCCCTTCTCTTTGATTAAAGCATGTTTTAACGAAAACTTATTTAATATGTTTGACTATACAAAATTGATTCTTAATGGATTTCCTCCTTACTTTCCTTCCCCTCCTTCATGCAAATGTTTTGACGACAAAAGAGGAGAAGTTGATGGAATCTATTGCTTTAATGTTGATAAATTTTGATATTGAGAATGTGAATGTTACCATACAACGATAGTATCAATTGAATAAGTTAGTGTGAACCATGCTTGAATTTTATCGCACTTGCATTGTTAAATTATTCTCCTTTTTGTTGATGACAAAGGGGGAGAAATAATACCAAAATATGATAAATTGATGATAAATTGGCATTATAGATGTATAGATGTATGCAATGTATCTTATCATAAATGATTATCATAAACAGTTGTATACTTTTTGGTATGCTTAAAATATAATTGGAATCGTCATATACATTGCAACACATCGCAAATGCTTGAAACATATCTTCATATGCATTGTAGATAAATGTCTTTCATTATGATAAGATATCTTGAGCTTAGCTTACTATTTTACAATTGATATCTTGCCATAGAATGATAGATTGCTATCTTTGTTATCTTGCTATGTTTCACATTTGAAATTCGTATCATACTTAAAAATGATGATTGTCTATACTTGAAAATGGATGTCATGCCTTGACATCATTTTTATTGATAAATACATAGAATCGTATTTTGAGAATGTTAAATCATGATAAGAATCATGATATGCATGTTAACTTATCAGTTTAATACTTGAATTCAAAGGTCTAGAATTCAAGAATGTCTTTTCTCAAAGTATGGCATATAGATAGGGGGAGTTAAGGATAACTCCGTCATCAATTGATTATCATCATCAAAAAGGGGGAGATTGTTGAATCTCAGATTTTGATGATGGAATCAATTAAAAATTGTTTGATCTAATCTATTTGTTGAGAAAAGTGTGCAGGATTAACTATAATAGTAGTAAGATACAAAGCAGGTGTTGTGCCAGAGTCAAGATCGAGATCTTGTTGGGAGTTCAAGAGTTCGTCAGAAGTCCGAACGTTCGTCGGAAGTTCTACCGGAACTAACCGAGGAGTCCAGGAGCTTGCCAAAGATGCTCGTCAGAACTCACCAAGAAGATTGTCGTAAAGTTCAGGAGCTTGTTGGGAGTCCGTTGGAACATTACCGGTAATTCGTCGGAAGTTCACTAGAAGGTCGTCGAAAGAGCAATTGATGTACCAAAACAAGAATGCTTTGTCAATTGTCTTAATTACTATAGTTAGTCTATAAATTAAGTTAGGTTTGGGAGTTCATCCACTAACTTAATTAGGGGCCAATTGGGCCCTCAATCGGGCAAAATTGGGCCGGATTGAATAGCCCATTCAGCACTTGAAATCAGGGCCGACGGTGGTACCGCTTGAAAGACCTAGTCTCCTAGGTGCTTTGGGCAGTGGTATCGTCGGTAGTTAATGCTGCCAACGGTGGTACCGCCCCTGTCAGGAGATGATACCGCCAGAGCTCGATCTCCGAGCTCTGTCAGGCGGTAGTACCGCCTAGTGTCAGACTACAAGTGGTAGTACCACCCTAGTACCCCAGAAATCCAGGATGAGACACTTTTTTGCTCCATTTTTGAAGCCATTGGGGCCTATAAATACCCCACCCTTTTCTACATGAAAAGGTACCTAAGTGTAATTATAATCTTGAATCTTTGGGGTGTAAAAGTGCTAGAGTTTTCCTCCCCCCTCTCTTAGTTTTGTAACCATTCAAGAAAGAGGAGTAAGGCTTGTAAGGGTCCTCTCCTAAACCCGACAAAAGGAGAAAGAGCTATAAAAGGTGGTTAGTCTTCACCTATTGAAGGAAGGCCTTCAGTGGATGCCGGTGACCTCGACGGAGGAGGAATCTGTAGTGGATGTAGGTCATATTGACTGAACCATTCTAAATTCTGGTTTGCATTTCATTTTAAGCAATTTACTTTAACTACAAATCATTTCATAGCAAACTGCTTCTCCTCCTCATCTTGCTTTCACTATGCTTACACTCTTATATATTTCAAGTTGTTATCTTTCCGAATCGGTTTTCATCAAACGTACGAAATATTTTACGAAATCGAAGAATTTTTCGCTGCACTAATTCACCCCCCCCCCCCCCAATGCTGCTCTTGATCCTAACAGCATGAAGTAAGAATGAAATGCAAGGTTTTAAAATTGTGTATGTTTTAATTTGAAACTATTATGATGCATAAAAATAGTAAAAAAAAATTGATACTTTAACTTTGTCATAATTTGAAAATTGATGTAAAGGGAAAAAGAATTACAATATTGTATTCTTCCCTTCTTTTTGACAATGACAAATGGGGAGAAAAATTGCTAGCTCAAGATGCAAAAAATTTTCCAACTCTTATGTGTGAAAAACTTGCTAGTTTGAACATCATAAATAAAAGCAAACATACTAACTTGCACATCTAGCAATATTTATAAACTTGCAAAACTTAAAATTTTCTAGCTTGCACATTCTAAAATGATACATTGCTATCTTGCCAGCTTGCTATCTTGCATTCATTTTCAAAAACTTGTTAACCTTCATACTCCAAAGAGAAGTAACACTTGCCAAATTGCTAGCTTCCATGTTGTAAAATGATATAAAATTTTATTAGCTTGCGTTTTGCAAAGGAAGCAAAAAATTATACTTCTCAAAAGAGAATAAAATGCTATCTTGAACATCACTGAAGATTGCTAGCTTGCCTATCTTAAGAAGCAAAAATGTAAACTTACAAAATTTACAATCTTGCGCATCTTCAAAATTAATGATGATTTGGTGATTATGCATGTTGTAAGATGATGAACAAATTTGCTAGCTGTATGTTATAAAACTTGCATGATGATAAACTAGAGATTATGCAATGATTTGAACTTATATGTGTAAACACTTGACAATTGAACTTCTCCTTTTTGTTGATGACAAAGGGGGAGAAGTATGATGTTATGCATGATTTTATCATGACATATTGCTTGGATTTTTTGAATCCAAGAGTTCTATCAATATGGCATATTGATAGGGGGAGCTAAGGTTAACTCCGTCATCATTTGGTTGTCATCATCAAAAAAAGAGAGATTATCGAATCTCATATTTTGATGATAAAACCAATTGATAATGTTTATGATTTGATTTGTGTTTTGAGTGACGTAGAAAGCTTCAATCAGGGAGAGACAATTAAAGCACGAAGAATTATGTTGGGCCGGAGTGAAACATGTTAGAAGATTAGACATCGAGCCGGAGGATTAGTCGATGTATCGATAGAAGACTTCGGGCCATAAGTTCATACATCGGGCCAAGAAAAGCAGAAATTGTGTCAAGGAAATTGGAGCTACGGAGGTTAATTGGCCGATTGAGCAATAGATTGCAAGAGATGATGATGCGCTGAAGAATCGAATGAAGCGTCGATGAATCAATGACATACCGAACAACATGATTCAAGCTTTGTAATAATTATCTAGATCGAAGTAGGTTTCATTTGTACATAATTAACTACGATAGTGATTAAGGCATAAAGCAAAATGAAGTACCGGAGTCAAGAATAAGACTTCGTTGGGAGTTCGAGAGTTCGTCGAAAGTCCGGACATTCTGTTGAATCTCGGATTTTGATGATGAATTCAATTGTCATGTTGTATCTAATCCATATGTTGAGATAAGTATGCAGGATTAACTACGACAGCTTGAAGACATAAAGCAAGTCTACCGGAGTCAAGTTCGATAGGTGTTCGAGAGTCCGTTGAGAGTCCGAAGATTCGTCGGAGATGCTGCCGGAACCAATCGAGAAGAAATCGGGGACTTATCGGAGTTTTCAGAAGTCTGCATAAGAGATCATCGGAGGTTCGCAGAGATCACCGAGAAGGCTCGGCTACTCGTTGACTTCGCCATAAGATCGGGAGCCAGCTGGGAGTCCGTCGGAAGAAATCCAAGGGCGTATCGGAAGTCCGTCGGAAGATCGCCGGAAAGCTCGCCGGAACAAGACTTGAAGTTCGCCGGTTAAAAACTTGCTTAGGAGTATGTCTTTAGTTATGTAGTTTGAATGTAATTAAGGTTAGGATTAAGAAATAATCCTATATCTTGATTAGGGGCCAATTGGGCCCAAAATGAAACCTGGTTTGGGCCGGACTTAAAGCCCAACCAGTGACTAGTAAGGTTGGGCGGTGGAACCGCCGGTCTGGGCGGTGGCACCGCCCAGCACCCGAGAGCTAGGCGGTGGAACCGTCGGTCTGGGCGGTGGCACCACCCAGCACCCGAGAGCTAGGCGGTGGCACCGCTGGACTGGGCGGTAGCACCGCCCAGTACACTGTCAGTGTCAGAACTGACAGGCGGTGGCACCGCTAGCTTCGGGAACCGAAGAGAATTCAAATTTTGGAGCCCAAATTTGAATCCTCTCGAGGCCTATAAATACCCCTCAATTCTCAGCAGAGATTACAACCTTTGAGGTGTAAGAAATTGAGATAAAGCCTTAGGAAAGTCTTTAGCAAGTCTTGCTTTCAATTGCTTGAGTGTTCACCTCCTTCTTTCTCTTTGAAAACTTGTATGAGTGTGAACCACTTGTAAAAGGTTGTAAGAGGAGTATTTGTCCTTCCCCTTCAAAGAGATTTGCTAGTGGAAGTTGGGAGCCTCATCGAAGAAGGCTTTGCAAGTGGATGTAGGTCATTTTGACAGAACCACTTTAAATTGGTGTGTTCCTTGAATGTGTGAGTTCTTACTTTTCTGCAATCATTATCTACATACCAAGTTCTTACTTTTCAGCAATCATTATCTACATAGCAGCAAGTTTTCATTTTTCACTTTACTCAAGTTACTATCGAAACGAAATCTCCTTGCATTTTACGAAATCATTTTCAAACTTACAAGTTTAATCCGCTGCACTAATTCACCCCCCCCCCCCCTCTTAGTGCCGCTCCGATCCTAACACATTCATCAGAAGTTCTATCGGAATTGATCGAAAAGTCCAAGTGCTTGCAGAAGAAGCTCATCGGAACTCACCAAGAAGATCGTAATGAAGTCTAGGAGCTTATTGGGAGTCCGCTGGAACATTACTAAGAGATTAATGAAAGTTCATCAGAAGATCGTGGGAAGCTCGCCGAAAGAAATCTAAACTTTTTGAACTTATTTAGCTTAGTGTATGTCTTAAATTTCGTAGTTGGCACATAATTAGGATTATAATTAGGCCAACTCAATTAGGAGCCAGTTGGGCCTATGTATGGATTGTGTTGGGCCAAGTGAAAGGCCCAAATAGTAACCCAATAGGTGACACCGTCGTGGCACAGTCTTTGAGACTGTGTTAGGCGGTGGTAATACTAGACTGGGTGGTGGTACCGCCCAACATAGGTTATGGTACCTCCAAGACCCAAGAAACCCAGGATGAGACCTTTTTAGGCTCCAAGTTTGAATCAACTTGAGGCCTATAAATACTCCTCTCATCCCTGGATAACACACATAAGCATAGAGAGTTTAAAAGAAAGAAAACATTGCTGTAATCTTGTGTGAACTCCTCTCAAACTCTAAGTGTTAGTGAAGTCTAAGAGAGGAGATTGTGGGGGTTGTAAAGGTTCTCTCCTGAACCCGTCAAAAGAAGAATCAAGTTGAAAGGGTAGTTGAACTTCGCCCATTGAAGGAAGATCGTTAATGGATGCCAATGACCGCGATGGAAGGGGAATCAGTGGAGTGGATGTAGGTCACGATGACTGAACCACTATAATTCAGTTTGCATTTCTGTTTTGCTATTTACCTTAATTGCAAACTACCTTACTTGCTTTACATCCACTACACTCTTCCGTATGCTTTCAAGTTAACATCTTCTGAAACGGGTTTAATCGCAACAAGATTTTGAACCAATGTAATTTTATCTGCTGCACTAATTCACACCCCCCTCCCCCCTCTTAGTGCCGCTCTTGATCCTAACAATTGCAATACAAGAAGAATTAAACCAATTTATGAGAAATAAGATATGGAAGCTTGTTCCGAGACTAAGTGACCATTTAGTTATTGGTACTAAATGGGTCTTTAGAAACAAGCAAGATGAATTTGGTATCGTGGTTAGAAATAATGCTAGATTAGTGACCAAGGGTTTCAACTAAGAAGAAGGTATCGATTATGAAGAAATCTTTGCTCTTATGACAAGATTAGAAGCCGTAAGGATGCTCCTTGCTTATGCTAGTAGTAATAATTTTAAGTTATTTCTAATGGATGTCAAGAGCACTTTCTTAAATGGTTTTATTTCCGAAGAAGTGCATGTTGAACAACCACCCAGACTTAGCTCCTTTCTTATCCAAAATAATTTCTCTAAATACAAGGTTGATACTACATTGTTTATTAAAAATTTTGAAAATAACTTTCTTGTTGTTCAAATTTATGTTAATGATATTATTTTTAATTCTACAAATGAATCCTTATGCAAATCATTTGCCAAGAGTAGGAGCCAAGAGTTTGAAATGAGTTTAATAGGTGAACTAACCTTCTTCTTAGGCATACAAATCAAACAACTTAGTGATGGTATTTTTCTTAGTCAAACCAAATATGTATTAGAATTGCTAAAACAGTTTAATATGGATGGTTCAAAGGCTATCAATACTCCTATGGTTACCTCCACTAAGTTAGATATGGACGAAAGTAGAGAAAGCTTTGATAAAAGTAGAGAAAGCTTGATAAAGATACAGGGTAGATAAGTAGTTTACTATACCTCACCGCAATTAGACCAGACATCATATTTAGCGTAGGACTTTGTGCTAGATTTCAATATAATCCTAAGCTATCTCATCTTAGAGTCATTAAAAGAATTCTTAGATATCTTAAAGAAACCCCTAAGTTAGGATTATAGGATCCAAAATCTAAAAACTTTCAATTAATTGCTTATGCTGATGCGAATTTTGCTGGATGTAGAAAAGATAGAAAAAGCACATCCGGAATATATCAATTCTTAAGTCATGCACTTGTCTCTTGGTCTTCTAAGAAACAGAACTCGGTTGCATTATCTAGAACCAAAGCTGAGTATATAGTAGTTGGTGCATGTTGTGCACAAGTTGTATAGATGAAAAATACATTAGAAGATTATAGCATTCACCTCAAGAATATTCCCATAAAATGTGATAACACAAGTGCAATATGTTTAACAAAAAATTCTATTCAACACTCTAGAACTAAACATATTGATATTATGCATCATTTTATTATAGATTATATTAATAACCATGATATATTTTTAGAGTTTATTGATACGAAACATCAATTAGACGATATCTTTACAAAACCTTTAAATGAAGAACAATTTAATTTCATTAGAAGAGAGTTAGGGATGTTACACTATCAGAATGCATGAGTTTGTTATATATCTTTTCCAGACTTTCTCGATAAAGCTTTCTTGAATTTATTTCATTTCTATCTTCTTTTTAACTTGGTATCAAATTTACTTCATACCCTTACTCTATCATTTATGATTTTTGATACACTTAGTCCTTTCACTCATGGATTTTTAGATAAATGACTTAATCTTTTATTAATTTCTTTGAATCCTTCTTCCTTTTATTTACAAGAAAAGGGATTTGATTTATGAAGTTTTATACATGATTTTTTATCCTTCATTTGATGCTCCTTTCCCATAAATTCTTTCTCACTCTTCTTACGAAAGAAGAATTTTTATTCATGGACTTTTAGTATGTGATGATCATTTGCAAGAATAGGTATTTGATTTTGTATGGACATCTTGATCCTTTTAAGAAATCCTTTCTCTTTGCTAAAATAGAAGCTTGATTCAATGAAACTCATTTATTATGGATTTAACTTGGTTCAAATCCTTTCATGAAATTGGTTCTTAATTTTCTTGTGGAGAATATATTCCTCCCTTACTCTTCTTCCTCTTCTTCTTATTTTTATGACAAAGGAAGAAAGAAACTTGCACATCTCAAGAAAAACCAAAAAACTTTTTCACATCTAAAACAAAAATGCTAGCTTATCCATTTTGAAAACCAAAAGTAGTTATCATGCAAAGTTTTTTTTTATTGCTTAACTTCTCAAATTTTTTTGGCTTGGATAAATTGGTGTAGAACTTACTTGAATATTTATGTTTAAACACTTGCATTGTTGAATGGTTCTCCTTTTCATTGATGACAAAAGGGGATAAATGTGTCAAATTGATGACAACTTGGCATTATGAATGTTTGAAATAATATGTAAAATGTATCATATTGTAAATGCTTGAATATATTACGAATGCATGAAATATGATTGGTATCGTCAAATAACATCATAAATACTTGAAAAATATCTAAATATATCGCATATGCATCGTATGTATTGTATGTACTTGAAATGTATCATGAATGCTTGAAATGCATTATAATGTGGCATGGATACTTGAAAATGTTTCATTCTTAAAATCATGCTTGATTTCATATCAAAATGATAAATGTCTATCAGTATGATGAGGTATCGAACTTATCATGCTTAATTTCCTACTTCTAATTGGTATCATGCCTCGGATTGATGAATTGTCATCTTTTATCAAACTTGAAATTTGAATCTTGCAAACTTTTATATTTGAAATTTGTATCATACTTGAAAATGATCATTCAATATTAGACTTGAAAATGGATGTCATGCCTTGACATCATTTTTATTGTGATAAATACTTGGTTTCGTATTTTGAGATGGTAAATCATGATTAGTATCATGATGTGTATATCAATAAGTTTAAATGCATATAACTTATCGATTTGATACTTGAATTCAAAGACCTTGAATTCAAGAGTGCCTTTTCTCAAGTATAACATATAGAGAGGGGGAGTTAAGGTTAACTCCGTCATCAATTGATTGTCATCATTAAAAAGGGGGAGATTGTTGAATCTCAGATTTTGATGATGAAATCAATTGGTAAATTGTTTGATCCAATCTATATATTGAGAAAAGTATGTAGGATTAACTACAAAGTGCCGGAGTCAAGATTGAGAATTCGTTGGGAGTTCGAAGGTTCATTGGAAGTGCCACCGGAATTGATAGAGAAGCTCATCGGAACTCGCCAAGAATATCATCATGAAATCCAAGAGCTTGTTGAGAGTCCACTGGAAGATAATCATGAACTCGCCAATTGAGGGCTATAATACTCCTTACTTCTAAGCTAGTAAAATATAGAGAAGTGATAAGAACTTAACTGAAACTATAGTGAAATAGCTTGCAAAAGTTGATAGTTCACCTCCATCATTTTTAAGTATGAAAGTTTGTAAAAGGTGAGTGAGCCACTTGTGAAAGTTCTATAAAGGTGTGATTGACCTTTGCCCTTCAAGAAAGATCAATAGTAGAAATCGGTGAGCTCATTTGAGGTGGTATTGGGAGTGGATATAGGTCGGATGACCGAACCACTATAAAATTGGCTTGTTCTCTTCTTGGTACATACTTTACTTTTACTGCATTCTACTTCACTTCATTTCAAACTATCCAATCCCCTCCTCTTTACTCACATACAAACTTATTCGAGTCAAATGTCTTTTCAAAATGGTTTTTGTCGAACTAAGTGTTTAATCATACAAAGTTTTTCAAAATTAATTAAATTTATCATTTTTATCCACTACACTAATTCACCCCCCTAGTGTCATTCTTGATCCTAACAACTTCTTCCATTGAGGCCATTGGCATTCACTAACCATATCCTTTCCAATAGGCAAAATTCAACTACCCTTAAAACTCTTTCTCCTTTTCACAGGCTCAGAAGAAAACCTTCACACCCCTCTTTTACAAGTGTTCCCTCACACACCTCCCTTAGGACTATCACTAACCGCTAGGAGGAGAAACTCTATACTTTAAGAGATTACAACCTTGGAATCATAGAATTTTTATTCTACTTTTATGCTCTACCTAAGCGAAAATTTGTGGGGTATTTATATGTTGAATCTCGGATTTTGATGATGAAACTAATTGATTGTGTTTAGATGTTTAACTGCATTTTGAGTGATGCAGGTCTACTCGATCAGGATTAGACAGTTGACGCAGGAGGAATTGACGTTGCGCCGGAGGAGATCACGTTAGGATATTGGACGGTAGAACGCTTCGGACGTCGGGCATCGGGCCAAGGAGAGCGGAATTGCACCAAGGATATCGGGGTTGCGGAGGTCAACCGCCGATTGGGCAATAAGCCGCAAGAGTGGACGATGCGCTGAAGAATCGGACGAAGCGCCAACCAATAACGTGCCGGGCAACAGAATGTCAATTCGCGTTGTAATAACTGTCTAGATCGGAGTAGAGTTTTGGCTTGTGTGTGCAGGATTAACTACGATAACGATGAAGACATAAAGCGAAACAAAGTGCCGGAGTCAAGCGCGAAGGATTCATTGGGAGTTCGAGAGTTCGACGGAAGTCCGAAGGTTCGTCGGGAATGCTGCTGGAACTAGCCGAGAATGAGTAGGGAGCTTGCTGAAGGGTTTTTCGGAAGCTCGCCAAAAGGTTCGTCGGAAGTTCACGGAGCTCACCGAGAAAGATCGGAGCTTGCCGAAGAAGCTCGTCGGAACTCGCCAAGATCAAATCGTGAAGTCTAGGAGCTTGCCGGGAGTCCGCAGAATGGTTTCCGAGAGTTTATCGGAAGACCGCCGGAAGTTCGCCGAAAGCTCGTCGGAAGAAGTCTTGACTTATGGACTTTGTAATAGCTTAGAAAATGTCTTTAAATTTGTAGTTAGCACGTTAATTAGGGCTAGGATTAGGTGTTTATCCTATGACCCAAGTAGGGGCCAATTCGGCCCAAGTTCGGACTGGTTTGGGCCAATTTTTTTGGAGCCCAACCAGTGAGCTGAAATAGTGTAGGCGGTGGCACCGCCCAGAGGCCGAGAGCTAGGCGGTGGAACCGCCGGTCTGGGCGGTGGCACCGCCCAGCACCCGAGAGCCAAGCGGTGGCACCGCTGGACTGGGCGGTGGCACCGCCCAGTACACTGTCAGTGTCAAAACTGACAGGCGGTGGCACCGCCACTGACAGGCGGTGGCACCGCTAGCTTCGGGAACATAAGAGAATTCAAATTTTTGGAGCCCAAATTTGAATCCTCTTGAGGCCTATAAATACCCCTCTATTCTCAGCTGAGACAACAACCTTTTGAGAAGCTAGAAGTTGAGAAAATCTTTAGGAAAAGTCTTGTTTTCAATAGCTTGAGTGTTCACCTCATTTCTTTTCATTGAAATCTTTGTAAAAAGGTGAACCACTTGTAAGAGGTTGTAAGAGGGGTGTAAGAAGGAGGTTGATCTTCGCCTAGTAAAGGAAGATCGTTAGTGGATGCCGGTGACCTCGACGGAAGAGGAATCGGAGGAGTGGATGTAGGTCACGATTGACCGAACCACTATAAACTATCGTCTTCTCTGGTTTGCATTTACTTCCTGCTATTATCTTACTGCAAACCATCTTCACTTTGATGCTCTACTTCTTTGTCTCCTTCATACGTATGCCTTCAAGTTAAAACGCAATCGAAACGGTTTCAAACGAAACGTTGCTTTTATCGTACGAAGTTTCCGAAAGTGTTTAAATCATCGAAAGTTTATCGTTCTTTACCGCTGCACTAATTCACCCCCCCCTCTTAGTGCTGCTCCGATCCTAACAATTGGTATCAGAGCCCGGTATTTCTCATTTCGGATTTACACCCGAGAGAAATGGCTCTTCATGGCTTTCAAGAGGGCTTTTCGGTTTTTCGTCCACCGTTGTTTAACGGATTGGACTACACTTATTGGAAAACTCGAATGAGAGTTTTCTTGATTTCTATGAACTTGGATTTATGGAATATTGTTGAAAACGGTTTTCAACTTCCCTCTAAACCGATGAACGAATGGTCGGATTTGGAGAAGAAGCATTTTTCTTTAAACGCAAAGGCTATGAATGCCTTATTTTGCGCTTTGGACAAAAATGAGTTCAATCGGATTTCTATGTGCGAAACGGCTTTTGATATTTGGCGAACACTTGAAATCACGCACGAGGGAACTAGTAGAGTCAAAGACTCGAAAGTTAACATTTTATTGCATGATTTTGAGCTTTTTCAAATGCAACCAAGCGAGACTATAGGCGACATGTACACCCGTTTCACGGATGTCGTCAATAATCTAAGAGTTCTTGGTAAATCTTTTTCGAATTTTGACCTCGTAAGTAAGATCTTAAGATCCCTTCCAAAAAGGTGGGATGCTAAAATAACCACAATACAAGAGACAAAAAATTTAAATGATTTTCCATTAGAAGAATTAATCGGGTCATTAATGACTTATGAAATGACACTTTTGGAACATTTTGAACCCGATGAGTACTTGAACCACCTTCCAAAGAATAGGAAGGATTTGGAACTCCGGACAAATGAATACCACTTGAGCGATGACTCAAGTGATGAGGACAATGATGAACTTGAACTTCGAACACTAAATCTTAATAAGTTCATTAAACAAAAATCTAAAATAAACAATGAACTTGAACGGAGGAAGAGGCCAAAGAAGAGGAAGGCAACCAAGGATGAATCAAGAACTTCCAAAGGTGAAACGGCGAATTGGGCTTTGACGGGCTTCGACTACAAGGTAAGTAACTCAACTCCCTTAATTTATTTTGAAATTACATGATGCTTTTTATGATGCATTTTCCTCTTTTATTAGTTTAGAATTAATTTTCTTGAAAATTGCATGTCTAATAATTTAATAATGAAAATGCAAAAATTAGGAATCATGCTTATGATTCTAGTAACTTTAAAAATAATCATGAAAATTGCATGTTTATGATAAACAAAATGATTTTGATTAAAAATGCCTTATGAAATTATGCTATATGTGGTTAAGAAGTAATAATGTGTTTCATGTTGATTTCCATTGTTATTTCTCGATTTGATTAAATGAAATCATGTTTGATTTGAAGTAATGCATAATGATGTAATGAAAATATTAAATGTTTTGATACCATGATTGACGATTTTATGCATGAGATTTTAAAGTTATACATGATAATTTTTGTGATTTATGAATTATTGATATTTGCCGTAATGAAAGCTCTTTTTTGGTTTAAATGATGATAAATGTTTTTCAAGAAGAAATAATGTGTATTTTGATGATTTCCAATTTTGATTGAAACCATGCTTGATGTCTTAATGAAAATATAAAGAAGTTTGATATCATGCTTAATGATGATGTATGGATCTTGTATCAAAACTAAGCT
This sequence comes from Musa balbisiana, assembly GCA_004837865.1. NCBI lineage: Eukaryota > Viridiplantae > Streptophyta > Magnoliopsida > Zingiberales > Musaceae > Musa > Musa balbisiana. Next base: position 9,429,137 of record CM017189.1, read on the forward strand.
TGAAAAGTTAGATTCACCTAAAAAGAAAAATGCATGACTACAACAAACAAAATGATCTTGATGGAAAATACTTTATGAAATCAATTTCAATGATGCATAATGATGTAATTATGTAATGAAAATATTAAATATTTTGAAACCATGTCTTGATGTCAAGCATAATGATCATGCTTAATAGATTTCGAAATTATGTATGATGATTCTTGAGACTTATGGATTATCGATTTTTACGGTAATGAAAATGGCTTTTTCGGTTTTTGAACATTGATGCATATTTTTTATTTGGCATAAATGAAATAAATCACTTAAAATGAAACACTTAAAAAAGGGAAAAATATATTATCAATGAAATCATGAATCTATTTATGTTATGAATTTTGTGAACCTTAAAAATGATTTTGATGATTTAAATTTGAAATGAGTTTTATCAAAATCATGATCTTGATTGTTTGAAGGGGGACCTCTATAAATAGGAGGGATTCAGTAGTTCATAGGCTAGCCTCCTTGCCTCTCATATTCTCCTACCCCTCTCCACCTCAGAGCAGGCCTTAGCGTATTGAGGGCGTTGTCGCAGCCCTGTTGTGGGATCAATGCTAGGAGAAAGGAGGACGTTGGACCCCTTCACCCTCTCCTAGAAGATGCAAAGAAACAAGGATATATGATCTCCCTAGAGAAACATAATTTATTCTTCGACAGTTTGTTTCACGGATTTTTGTGCACCAATCTTCGAATGAGACGAATATCTTTTTGGGAATTTGAAGATTTTGTTTTCTTGTTCTTCCGCTGTGATGTGATGTCACCCCAGATTTCCTAACCAATATACAATTGTCAAGGATACAATTACACTATTCATAGTA
>CM017189.1:9441962-9454999 GCA_004837865.1 Musa balbisiana
AAAGTAAGCTTTTCGTGGTTCTTTTCAGTAAGAAATGGTTGGGGTTTATATAGGCCCCAATCAGTTTGAAGTTGGAGCTCAAAAAGTGTCCATTCCTAGATTTTCGAGGTCCTGGCGGTACCACCGCCATAACTGGGCGATACTATCGCCTGTCATCTGTCACTAAGTGGTACTATCGCTCAGTCTGGGTGGTACCACCGCTTGGCAGAGCTCGGAGATCGAGCTCTAGCGGTACCACCACCTAACAAGGGCGGTACCACCATTGGCAGCAATAACTGCCAATGGTACCACCGCCCAGAATTCCTGGGAGACCGAGTCTCCTGGGCGGTGGCACTGCCAGCCACGAATTCTAGGTCTGAATGGGCTATTCCATTCGGCCCAATTTGGGTCTATTAAGGGCCTAGTTGGCCGCAGATTAAGTTAATGGGATCACCTCTCAATCCTAATTTAATCTACATGCTAACTACGACAATTAAGACATCAATACTATAGATCATGTTCCGGTGCATCAATCGCTTCTTCCGGCGAGCTTCCAGCGAACTTCCGAAGAACCCTCGACGATGCTCCGGCGGACTCCCTGCAAACTCCTGGACTTGCGACGATTCTCTTGGCAAGTTCCGACAAGCTTCTTTGGCAAGCTCCTGGACTTCTCGGATTGTTCCCGCAGTACCCCGACGACCATCTAGACTTCCAACAAACTCTCGAACCCCCAACATGATCTTTGTGTTGACTCCGGCTCAACACCTGCTTTATGTCTTACTGCCATCTTAGTTAATCCGACACACTTATCTTAATATACGAATTAGATAACCAAATGACAATTGACTTTATCATCAAAATATGAGATTTAACATTTTCTTGCTTTCTTCTGGAAGTAAAAAGTATCGATAGGTACAGAGACGATGACATGACAAGGTAAGAAAAAGAGGAGTAATTTTAAAATTTTAAATTTTAAAATTCTTATTTGAGAAAAATCAAAGGGAGGATATGGTTCAACAAAAACTTAAAATAAGAATATTTGTGTAAAAAAATCACCCTAAAATTAACCCTCTTTTCAATCATACCATTTAAGTACCTAATGTTGATCGTAATCCTTTCTACGGTCAACTCCGAGTATAAAATGGAACCTCCTAAATAAGGTAAAAGGTTTTTATTTTTTTTCTTCAAGTAAGAAAATTTTATTAAAAAGGTTAAAATGATCCTCGAACCCCTAAGGAAAATAAAAAAATTATCCATCCAATTAAATTATTGGCATTAGTACCGATGTTTCAATTGATATGCACCCATTGTATGATAGCAATATTCTTGATCTAATAAAAAATATCATGACTAAAGAAGTGTAGTTGTCACCAAATGGAATTAGGACTAAGGAATATGATGATGATGATAATGCTATGGGAGGGAGTCGATGAAAATTTTAAAAAAATATTATTATTGATAGAATATTACAATAGAGGTAAATATAAAATGACATTTTTATATTTCTTACATCCTTAATCAATATATGATTTGAGGATAAATCATATACTTAAATAATTAATTTGATTATGTAATTTTAGTATATGATTAAAAAAAATTCACAAAACTTATATAAATAGTGACCCAAATTTTGAAGGACTTTTAACTATACATCTAAAACCCTTAAACCCTCTATCATATTCCATTTCAATTAAAGTATTGGAAGAAGAGAATTACTTTGTAATATTGGATTTTTCTTTTGTTTTTTTGCTTGTCTCTTTTGTGTTTGACAAAGTAAGACAATGATAACATATGTTGTTTGACATCGGTATCATGATTTAAATCTCTCTTATTAGAAGGTCATAAGTTTAATGTGCCAATCACAACTTTTCCTTTGAATAATTGGTTATTTTTGTCCCTTTTGATATCTTCATATTTTGGGATCTAAATTTTTTTTTAATCGGTTCTAATCTTATTGAGGTCACATAGATTTATAATAACATGACTATTATATTAAACTATAAAAGATAAATACAACTAATTGTGAACATTAGTGATCAACCCAAGAACAAAAGAAACTTCGATTAATTTTTCTAGATACTAATAGACTTGGAAATGAGAGTGTAAGAATAGGTCGCTCTAGATATTAATCACATTAAATTATATTATAATTATTCATAAAATTATTTTTTAATTTAATTTATTATTAATCATAAACTTTAGGATAATTTTTCCTATACCCTTTTTATTTTATTTTTTCCAGAAGTATCTTTAAATCTAAAAAATTCTAGAATGATCACTCCTTTATTCTTGCAAACCCTCTTGTTGCTGTCATCGCCCCTTTCCATTGCTCTTCTTTTCTCCCATCATCTATTCTTTTCCGTCACCTCCTTCCCCTCCTTCTCATTTCATTTTTCAATATGCTCCTACTATCTTTTTCTATTGTCTCCATCTTTTTCCATTCATCTTCCTTTCTTTCTTTTCATCGAAGTAAAAGATATCAATAGATATAGAGTCAAGGCAAGATGAATAAAAGAGGGATAATTTTAAATCTTTAAATTTTAAAAATTATTATTAGAGAAAAATCAATGAGAGGATGTCGTACGACAAAAACATAAAATAAGAATATTTGTGTAAAAAAATAACCCTAAAATTAACCCTCTTTTCAATCAAACTATTCAAGTACCTATTGTTGACCAAAATCATTTGGTACAATCAACTCTCAGCATAAAAAGGAACCTCACAAATGAAGTAAAGGGTTTTTATTTTTTTCTTCAAAGCAAGAAAAACTATATTAAAATGGTTAAAATGATCCTCGAACCCCAAAGAAAAATAGAAAAATATTATCCATCTAAATTAATTAAATTATTGGTGTTAGTACCAAAGTTTCTGTTGATGTGAGTCCATTGTATGACAGTAATATTCCTGATCTAATGAAAAACATCATAGCAAAGGAAGTGTAGTTGTCACCAAATGAAATTTGGACTAAGGAATATGATGATCATGATGATGCTTTTGGAGGGAGTCGATAAAATTTTTAAAAATATTATTATTGATAGAAGATTACAATAGAGATAAATATAAAATAATATTTTTATATTTCTTACATTGTTAATCAATATATGATTTGAGGATAAATCATATATTTAAATAATTAATTGATTATGTAATTTTAGTATATGATTAAAAAAATTCTCAAAACTTATATAAATACGAGCCAAATTTGAAGGAATTTTAACTATACATCTAAAACCCTTAAACTCTCTATAATATTCCATTTCAATTAAAGTATTAGAAGAAGATAATGATTTTGTAATATTAGATTTTTCTTTTGGTTTTTTGTTGGTCTCTTTTGTGTTTGACAAAGTAAGACAATGATAGCATGTGTTGTTTGACGTCGATATCATGATTTAAATCTCTCTTGGAAAATCATAAGTTTGATATGCCAATCATAACTTTTCCTTCGAATAATTGATTATTTTTATCCCTTTTGATATCTTTATATTTTAGGATTTTTTTTTTTCAGTTCTAACCTTATTGAGATCACATATATTTATAATAACTTGACTATTATATTAAACTATAAAAGATAAATACAAAATGATTGTGAATATTAGTGATCAATCCAGGAACAAAAAAAAAACTTTGATTAATTTTTCTAGATATTGATGGACTTCTTAAACCGTTGACGTTGGCTTTTTCAAAGGCTGTTAAACACAAACTAAAACTTAATCCAATATCTAAATTACCAAAGTCATTTCTAGTCCTTTCGATGAGAAGGCTTCATAACTAGTGGAAATTGACACCACTCTTCAAGACAACCACAACTTTTCTTGGGTGGTGAAATATGTCATGGAACAAATGGAAGTGTTCAGATCCTGCTTCAATCTAATTAATTTCCTGTTACGTATGACAGGATTTTTCTTTCACCCAAAAACAAGCAGAACATTTGGAGAGAGTATGTTAAAGCTTAATTGGTGTTGATAAAAAAATCATATCCAGATCTTTAAATGAAAAATCCATGACCTCATATTTTCTATCTGCCTAACTTATCAAAATAAGACCTCAAGATCTCTTGGAAGTCCTCAGTCAGATGACCTGAAGTACTATAATATATTGCATGTTTATTTGACTTGATGTCCACATTATTCTAGAACTGGTAATCCATCTAACACAAATTCAAATCATCGAGGGAGATCCAAAAAGACCATATGACAAGAGCTAAATGTTGTGATATTATTTTTTTCTCGAGTTTGACGACAACAAGAGATTCTATTGTCGACTTCTATGAAAACTTTCATAACATCAAATGACGTACAACATAGGGATATGAGATATATTACTCGTGCAACAAAGCACTCAATCAATTCGGATACCCTCTTATTCGTTGTTATTACTGTGTGATTGACTTATTATTCTTTTGTCTACGAGTAAATTCTTTGTACGTCCGCCGTCACCTCCTTCTCCTCCCACGTGATAATTAAGGGCAGAAGACAACCCTGTAATTAGTCCCACCGGGGCAGGTGAAGGTGCTGGTTGCGTCGTCCTTGGGGTAGCTGTAAGCATCGGGGCAGTTGTTCTTGAAGAACATGGAGTAGTTTGTCGGCTCGCAGCTGCCGGAGGTGCAGCAGTACTCATCAGTTTTGAACACGGTGCAAGGGTTGTTGCAGCCGCCCGGCGCCCTCAGCTCCGCGGGGCACTGCCCGTTGATGTCGGCGGAGCACCGTATGCCCCGGCAGTCCCCCGAGGTGGGGCTGAAGTCCATGGGCACGTTGAAGCCGTCGACGAGGGAGATGTCGATGAAGTCCATGTTCTGGAACTGATTGAGGGCGAACTCGGCCAGCGTATTAGGCGGCGTGCCGTAGCCTTGGCAATCCAGGAGGCCGCCGCAGTCGCCGGTCTGGCAGCTACCGCTGCCGCTCCCGTCGAAGGAGCAGTCAGTGCGGGCCCAGACGCGGCCGCCTGTGGTGCCGGGATTGACGTTGATGGACCAGGTCTGGCTCGGGTCGAGCTGGCGGCCGCCCCCGGGGACGGCGGCGGCCCAGACAGTGAAGGAGCATTGGTTGACGATGTCGAAGGTGGCTGCATGGGAGACGACGAAGAGCAGGGGAAGGAGGAGGAAGGAGAGGCCGCCGACCGATGCCATTGCTGCACCAGAGAAGGCCATTGCTGCACCGGTAGGAGGAGGGAGAATATATAGAGTGCAAGGAGAGGTAGACGAAGCTTCGAGCATTTGGCATGGAAGTGACTACTTGACATAGATGAAGCTTACGGTTGTATGCTGATGACATCATATGTGGAAGTCTATCTCTTGTCCATGCCATGCATCGTGGAAGGAAGGATCTCTTAGATGCCACGAAAGGAGCTAAGAACCAAATGACACAATGGAATGTGGACGTAAAAGCGTTGGCACGATACGGCCGAGGAAATAGAATAGAAAAGAGGTGCAATGGACAAAGAGGAGTTGATGTGGGGTATATACTGGCGGCCAAGTCTCTTTGGCATCATTGAAGCTATCTCCATCGGTTAGGCATTGTTTCCAAGCTTCACAGTGTTTCCAAGCTATCTCCACCGGTTGGCCAAAAGTTTGTTTCCAAGCTTCACATTGACTACAGGTTCGATCTGTGTGGATGATTCGGATCACATGAGAAATAGTTGGCCAAAAGTTTGACCCTAAATTCTATACAATTCTCTTCTAGAAAGTTAGCTTGAAAATTAAGTTTGATAGACGGTAAAGTTAGCTTGAGATTAACCACGATGATGTATACATTAGTATTAGGATCGAGTAATACTTTTAACTCGATGCTAGTGAAAAGTAGATGGATATTACGATTTTGTTATTATTATTGTGTTAATTTAATTTAATTTAATTTATTTTATTTTCAAAAAAATAATAAATTTTACTACTTATAAAATGTTTTATGTTTGTTGCCTTCGTACGTAATTTATCGATTTACATTATAGAATATTTATATTATGATCATCAATATTAAGTATCGTTTAGCATAGAAGTTGACTGCGAGTAATCTACGAAGTGGTCATTAATGGTTTATCATTTCTATGTGCACTGAGTTACATAATTGAGCCAAATAATGAAGTACATTAAATCATATTACACATTGAAATTGGAAAGTCTGGTTAAAAGTTCTAATTAATCTAACAATTGGCCACCCATATTGGAACCTTTTGTTGTCCTTTTTCGATTGTTAAAAGAGCATCTAGCACTCATCTCTGTCTCTTTATTTATATTAATGTTTGTTTTCCTAAGAATAAATGGATTTTAACGATCAAAGTTCTTTGAAGTTTATATGAAATTTACTGAATAATGTTTCAATCCTCGGGCATTGAATCTCTAGTCAAAATAATTGGGTCTCAAAAGGCACCTTCATCCACTTCTGCGTCAAATCCTAATGGTAGGTTGTAATTAATTAGTATTTCAAACTTCTTTCAGAGTATTTTGTGAAGGGACCGTTCTAGAGCTAATACGTGCAACAAACCCCGACTTCCGGAAGGGATGCATTTATTAGATAAAGGCCTGACGGCTTTGCCGTCGCTCTGATATTTCATGTACCCGACTGATCGCACACGGCCCTCGTGCCGGCGACGCATCATTCAAATTTCTGCCCTATCACTTTCTATGGTTGGAATAGTGGGGCCTACCTGGTGGTGCGGTGACGGAGAATTAGGGTTCGATTCCGGAGAGGGAGCCTGAGAAACGGCTACCACCATCCATGAAGGCAGCAGGCGCTCAAATTACCCAATCCTGACACGGGAGTATTGACAATAATAAATACCGGTCTCTTCTGAGTCTGGTAATTGAATGAGTACAATCTAAATCCCGTAACGAGATCCATTTGGAGGTCAAGTCTGGTGCCAGCAGCCGCGGTCATTCCAGCTCCATAGCGTATTATTTTAAGTTTGTTGCAGTTAAAAAAGCTCTTAGTTGTACTTTTGGACGGGTCCGGTCGGTCCGCCTTCGCTTGTGCACGTCGGTCGTCCCATCCCTTCTCTTCCGGCGATGCGTGGCCTGGCCTTACCTGGCCGGTCGTGCCTCCGTCGCTGTTACTTTTGAAGACATTAGAGTGCNGAATCTCCTCCTTATTCACCCGTCCGAGAGAACTAAGACCAATTCAGTCACGTTTTCATGTTCCAATTTGACACTTTCCATTCGATCAAAGGGGAAGATTATTCTTTTTACCAAAAATATGCGGGCTCAAATCACGATCTTATAATAAGAACAGAAAATCTTCTCGATTCAATCCCCTTGCCCCTTATTTTTCGAGAAATCAGAAGGATCCTTTTCGAGTTTGAATTTGGTTCATTGAATCTGGGCTATTCTATCTCTACTTATTTTGACTATCTACTATTTTTTTTGTGCTTTATCTTTATTTTCATTTCGATTCTTCTGTCCCTCTCTTTTCTTTTTATTCCCTTCCAGCAGTCTTAAGTTCCCATGGGTTGTGATCCTGTAGAATCGACCCATATTCTCATCGAGCGAAGAAGGGTACGAAATAAATCGATTTATTTTGATCAAAAACAAAAAAGTAATATGTGAAATCTTCGGTTTTTTCCGCTTCCTCTCCCTACCCACCGCGTTTGAATCAATAGAGAACCTTTTCTTCTGTTTGAATCGATATTATTACATTCCAATTCAGTCCCGATACCTCCCCAAGGAAAAATCCCGAATTGGATCCAAAATTGACGGGTTAGTGTTGTGGAGATTATCCCATGCGGTTATGACACTATTCAAATAGACTGCATTTTCTGAAAGATCCTGGCTTCGTGTTTAGTGAGTCGTCCGAGACATTCGATGACCTAGTGTGTTTTGAAGGGATATCCATATGATCCGATCGATGGCGTAAGGCCCGCGGTAGCAATGGCATTCATAGCCTTTGCGTTTAACAGAAAAATACTTCTTCTCCAAATCCGACCATTCGTTTCATCGTTTAGAGGGAAGTTGAAAACCGTTTTCCACAAATTCCATAAATCCAAATTCATAGAAATCAAGAAAACTCTCATTCGAGTTTTCCAATTAAGTAGAGTCCCAATCCGTTTCAACAAACGTGGCGAAAAACCGAACGCCCTAGAAAGCCAGAGAGCCTTTCTCGCGGTGTAAATCCTGAAATGCAGAAATACCGGGCTCTGAGCCCAATTGTTAGGCTCGGAGCGTCACTAAGAGGGGGGTGATTAGTGAGCGGTACAAACGAGAAATTTCGATGATTACACATCTTTCGGAAACTTCATACGATAAAACACGTTTCGTTGAAACCGTTTCGATTGCGTTTTTAAACTTGAAGGCATACGTATAAGGAACAAAGAAGTAGAGCATCAAGTGAAGATGGTTTGCGTAAGATTAATATAGGAAGTAAATGCAAACCATAGAAGACATAGTTTATAGTGGTTCGGTCAATCTGACCTACATCCACTCCTCCGATTCCCTCTTCCGTCGAGGTCACCGGCATCCACTACGATCTTCCTTTACTAGGCGAAGATCAACCTCCTTCTACACCCCTCTTACAACTCTTACAAGTGGTTCAACGCGCTTTTAAAGGTTTCAAATGAAAGAAATGAGGTTGAACACTCAAAGCTTTGAAAACAAGACTTTTTCCTAAAGATTGTACTCAACTTTAGCTTCTCAACAGGTTGTGTCTCCAGCTGATAATAGAGGGGTATTTATGGCCTCAGAGATTCAAATTTGGGCTTCCAAAAATTTGAATTCTCCTTATGTTTCCCGAGCTGCGGTGCACCGCCTGTCAGTTGCGGTGCCTACCGCCTGTCAGTTTTGACACGACAGTGTACTGGGCGGTGCCACCGCCCAGTCCAGCGGTGCCACCGCCTAGCTCTCGGTGCTGGCTGTGGCCACCGCCCAGACCGGCGGTTCCAACCGCCTAGCTCTCGGCCTCTGGGCGGTTGCCACCGCCTAGTCTAGGCGGTGCCACCGCCTACACTATTCAGTTCACTGTTGGCCTCCAAATTGCCCAAACATCCCGAACTTGGGGCCGATTTGCCCCTACTTGGTCATAGGATAAACCCCAATCCTACCCTAATTACTGCTAACTACAAATTTAAAGACATTTTCTAAGCTATACAAAGTCCATATGTCAAGATTCTTCCGGCGAGCATTTCGGCGAACTTCCGGCGGTCTTTCCGATAAACTCTCGAAACCATTCTGCGGACCTCCGCAGCTCCTAGACTTTCACGATTTATCCTTGGCGAGTTTCCGACGAGCTTACTTTCGGCAAGCTCCGATCTTTCTTCGGTGAGCTCCGTGAACTCCGACGAACCTTTTGGCGACTTCCCGAAAAACCCTTCAGCACGCTCCCTACTCCATTCTCGCTAGTTCCGGCAGCTTCCCGACGACCTTTCGCTTCCTCGAACTCTCTGAACTCCCCAATTAATTCCGTCGCGCTTGACTCCGCACTTTGGTTTCGCTTTAAAATTCTTCATCGTCATCGTAGTTTAATCTGCCACACAAGCCAAAACCTACTCGCTCTAGATAGTTATTACAACCGAATTGACATTCTGTTGTGCCCGGCACGTTATTTTGGCGCTTCGGGTCCTATTCTTCAGCGCATCGCCCACTCTTGCGGCTTATTGCCCATCGACGGTTTGACTCCGCAACCCCGATCTCCTTGGGTGCAAGTCCGTCTCCTTGCCCGATGCCCACTTCCGAATCATGCGACTACCGTCCAATATCCGAACGTGATCCTCCCTCCGGCGCAACGTCAATTCCTCCTTCCTCCTGCGGCCAACTGTCTAATCCTGATCGAGTAGACATGCATCACTCAAAAGGAAGGTTAAACATCCCTAAACACAATCAATTAGTGTCATCATCAAAATCCCAGATTCAACAAAACCAACCATATTCATATTTTGGATGAGACATGCCAAATCACTACGATCAAACAATTAACCTCACGAGCCACATTTATTTACCCATAAACCATCATCATTCATGAGAGTAACGACAACATATCACTCTTTGTTATGTTATATTACATATCATGAATGTTGGGGTGTGCTGTCCAAGATGAGCTCGATTGCTGAGCATGACGTTGGAGCAATAATGATTAAGAAGATCAAAAATAAAAAGATGAGCGTCTCATAGCCATTTTGAAGGTTGTAATGATGTCTCGTCAAATAGGAAACCCCAAATTGAAGCTTTCCACCGAAAAGTTTCAACACTACTTACCTATAATATTATACATCATGAAAGATCCCACACTATGGTGTGAGGAACAGAAGAGAAATAGCTCACATTGGGAAGAATTATCAGGTCGAATAAAGATGTGTGTAGAACTTGTATTGTCGTTGGAATTGTATAAACAATTATTATTCTCAAAAAATTAATTTATAATCTTACTAATTATCAAACATGAAATAAAAAATATTTGTAATACCAACGGAACAATAACATGCATCTAATATAATAATAGCCTATCAGGTATGTATGGTGACCTCGTCAATGGCCACTATAGCAACTTTTGCTCCATTGCCCATCTTGAGGTCCATCTCGCCTCTCGCCAATCTCTTAGGTCTTGTCAGAAATGCAACGAATTTAAAAGATGAGAAGCACTATTAGTATCCAAACCTATGTATGATCAAAAGAATCTAAACAAAATAGAGACTGATCATGAATGTACCTGAAGCTTCTCCAAGCTTCTCTTTTGCTTTCTGCAAGGTCTCATTGCAGTCATCTTCCAATGCTCAGTCTTTGTTGTAGTGGAAGCATTGGCCTTTGTCTTTTACAGGGTCTTTCTTTGCAACCTTGTATTACCTGGTTTGATTTGCACATGCCCTTATTAAGGGCACTTCTCGGTCTTCCTTTTCTTTGTGGTCTCACTAGCATAGAGAACTGACTTCTCTGTACGTAATGGTGCCTTAACCTCTCGCAAATATTGCAGGAGCTAAAGGAGAGTCACTCTTTAAGCTTGTGCATCTTTAAATTCATGATAAAATGTGCAATGAATCTCGTAGGGACTAAGCACAAGATCACACCACAGGTTTATCTCTATGACATGTTTAGAACCCATGAGTTTATCTATCCACTCAATTATATCAAGATATGGTTCTAAACGAGATCTCCTCAGCATCCTATCGAGGAAGAGACTCTTTGATATCTTATATCACTGAGTCTTTCACTATTCCTCAAAAATTTATGGACATATAGGAGCATTGATATGACATCCATTATTTGATGTGTTCTATAATTCGGGAGCATGGAGACCAACATTAACATTGAGCAAAGAGGGAGTCATAATGTACTTCCGGTAGTGATCGATTGATCCCTCGATTAACCTTTCTTTGGGTGTAGGCATCACTGTATCAAGGAGTACACAATATTCTCTGCCATGAGAATAATTCTCAGGTTGTGGAGCCAATCTGTATAATTTGGACCAATTGGGGGCGATTGATATACAAGTATGCCAGTAAGGGATTTAAAAGTAATATTTTCTGAAAATAAATATGTAGTAGAAATAAAATAACATGTAAATTTTGGAAAAAAATAAATAATTAAGATAAGATTTTTTTTTCCCCATTCTTAACGTACTCCATATTTTCTCATGAAATAAACACTTCGCCCCTGTTGGGATCGAAGACCCCGACGGATCTCTAGTGGGGATCGGGTTCTAATTGACATCTTAGCATAACCGTGAGTGACTCGACTAATCACGCTAAGCCCGAAAAGGTAGGGAAATCTTGTCGATAATAACATTTTATAATTCCCATCCTATTTAGCCTTCAAAACCCCATGACTTGAGGGACTCGACAAACCATGATGTCGAAAGTCATTCCATAATTACAAGAGGAGTCTGACTCGAGGATATGCCCTCGAGGGACTCGACTAATCATACCACGTCCTCAGGTCACGATGGACATCTCTTGTCTAGGCAAGATATTGAATTGCAATATAGGTGAGCCTCGACGGGACTCGACTTAACTCAAATACGTTAGGAATCGATTTCTCCATATAAGATGAAAGCCACGTGGGTTCAATCTAATTGCCTCATGTTTATCGACTAATATTATAGAGAGAGAGGATTTTGATTCTGGCTCCTAATTAACGGTCACACATATACATATTTAATATATCTCTATATCGCATGCAAATATATATAAATATTTAGTAGGTGCATAAGCAATCACACATCAAATGACCATAGCCTAATGTCGATTCAAACCCTGAGTTAGTAGGCCCAATCACTCACATCATGATCTATGTATGCATGAGCATCCTCCATGCCCTATGATTGTCATTTATCGGCGGTTTCCTTCGGCATCTTGATGCGTCTCCAGCATCGTCGACGTCATCTCGACCTCGTGGGTCGCACTATCACCTCCAGGCTCTCACACTGATGCCACATTATGTAATTACAACATAATCAGTAGGGAGGCAGGCCCACATAAACGAGGAAGAAAAAAATAGAAGACTCGCAGGCCCTTAATAAATAATAACAATCCCATCACATGGTACATGCGTATCCAATCCACATCATAAATCAATGAACATTCATAATAGGACTATTAAATAAATAATGATAGTGAATTAAATCTTTTAATTAACTCTATTTTATGAAATTCAGGATATGCTAAGGGATTTTATGATTCAAACGGGTTTTATGTAAGTTGGACAAAAGAATAAACCTCGAAATTTCTGAAATTGAGAGGGTAAAATATCTTTTCATCTACAAACCCTAACCTTCTATGTTGCGATTCACCCACCCCGCCAACGGGATCGCACCTTTTGAGCAGGAGCTCGCCTGCTGGCAACGCTTTTGCGAGCACCACCCCTTGTGTTGCAGGTAGCCTTAAGCCATTGAATTTCGAATGGACCCCATGTTACTCCAGAAAGGTTGGAAACTTAGCAATTGACACTGAGGTGATCGTACCATGGTGTAAGTGGATCTAACGAAAAAATTCAGAGAGTGGAAACGTAAGAGACATATAAAGTAAGGCTAGTGGTAAGGGGTACGTCAAAAGGAAAAGTGTTGATTATGATGAAGCTTTTACCCGTAGCCAATGCTAAAATCTAGATGACTTGTTGGTATTGTAGGCATACTATGATTATGAGATCTGGT
>CM017189.1:9469085-9523468 GCA_004837865.1 Musa balbisiana
AGTGATTGGACCTACTAACTCGGGCTTAATCACATTAGGCTGTGGTCTATAATGTGTGATTGCTTATGCACCTACTAGATTTGTATATATATTTACATGCGATATAGATATATATTAAATATGTATAGGTGTAACACGTTATAGTTAGGAGACCGAATCAAAATCTTCTCTCTCTATAAGATTAAGTCATAAACATGAGATAATTAGATTGACCCATGGGCCTTCCATCGTTATAGGGGAGAAATCGATTCCCGACGTAGGTGAGTTGGCCGAGTCTCACGTATATTGTGATTCAAGGTCTTGCCTACGACATAGAGATGTCATCAGTGACGTGAGGATGTGGTATGATTGGTCTAATGGGAAATCTTGTGGGTGACATCACATGCGCAGCAGACGAACAAGAAAACAAAATCTCCTATTCCCAAAGAGATGTTCCTCGTCGTGCAAAGATTGGTGCACGAAAAAATCCACGAAACAAACTAGTGGATAGAATAGATTGTGTTACCTAGAGAGATTCGTATATCCTTGTTTCCTTGCAGATCTCTAGGATAAGGTGAAGGAGGTCAAGCGTCCTCCTCTCTAGTGGTGATCCACACAGTAGGGCTGCAACGCGCTCCTCAAAACTCCAAGCCTGCTCTGCAAGGAGGAGGGGGAGGAGAATAAGAGAGGTAAGTAAAGGCTCTAACCTATGAATCATTGAATCCCTCGCAATTTATAAGGTCCTTTGTCAAACCCTAATGGATCCTTCCCTATTGGGTATTGATTCTGCATCCATTACCCAAGCCTTTTATATTTAGGGATCTCTATCCAATAATCTCTCATGGCTCTTATTGGACCTCGTCCATGTGATCCAATAATTCAGGGCTTATTGGATATCCAATAAGATAGGGGCTTCAACAGGATATCTCAATATCCGAACCTCTAGCCATCACAATGCCTACCATATATGTGTGACCTCTAGGCCTAGTTATGAGGCATAGAAGAGAACATGTGTTCAGGTTAGATTAATTGGCAGAATAGTTCTCCATTGGAAGAACTATTCTTTTGATTGGACAACCATAGAAAAAAATACTAACCCTGATTGGAGAACATTTTGATTGGCAGAATAGTTCTTCTAGAGAACTTGGTTAGATAATAGTTATGAGGCATGAACCTTACTTAACTCAGTGTTAGAGTATTGCTTTCATACGGCGGGAGTCATTGTTCAAACCAATAGTAGGTGAACTTATTAGATACCGGAAGTCGTGAAATGATATCTTATAAGTTTTTCTACCCCCTTCTTTTTTTGTTTTATCAGTTAGGACTTGATTGTGTTCAATTGGCCGATCACATGTGGTTGTATCATAAGAACTTTTTAAAAACTCTCTTTATATTTTGATGTATTGCTTTACTTAGTAGGAAATACCATTGACAGCCTCTACTCGTGTCCTAGCTCGTCTGGAGCTCGATTCGCTTCAATTGCTGTGTCCTCTACCCTCAGCTCCCTACTCAATTAGCTTCAGCTATTTCAAGAGCTTGTTGAGCTTCTTGCGGAATCAATGTCAGTACTTATTTCTGCATCATTTCCTAAAATGGTGATCTCATTTTACCTATCTAGCGAAACCACCCACAGAGCACCGTTACCATTGGGTCGTTGTTGATGCGTATTCTCAAAAGACATATATCACGCCGTGGCAATGAGGGCGTTGTTTGGTAATACGCCATTTTGGCCACTATTAGTAGATAATTATTTCTTTCACTCTGAGGTCCCAAATAATTCGATTAGGAGTCATACACAAAATTTAGGTCATTTCTTCAATTTGCCTCTCTCTTCTAAGTTCATAGCTTTCGCGGTAGCTTCATCGAGTTACCTACTAAATAACAGGCCTGCTCGGGAAGACTGTCTAACTCTCGCGGAAAGGTCATTGAAACCCCCTAATTGTTTCTGCAAGACCAACATATGTTTCCTGGATAACCATTACATACTTCTGCCACGAAGAAGGGTTGGTGATAATAAACGCTCGATTTTTCTGTGCTCTTCTACAGTTAAACGATCTTCTTCGGATATTCGTCCAACCCAAGAATAGCTTTATAATGTCTGAATTCTTTGTAACGGTTTGTGAAGTNATTCAGGTAACAGTATAGAAATCCATCTTAACCCCCGGTTTTTACTACCGCAAGGAAAAAACGAGGGGACTGTGACACTTGTGGGATGATTTCCTTTCAGGCAGCCTTCGGACCCAAGGGGGGAACAGGGGATCAAAAGGAATAAAGTGCTGGGGAATCCCCGGGCACGCCTACTAAAAACCCAACGGCCAGCCCTTTCTCGTCTATTTAAAAGGCTTATCCAAAAGGAAGTGGGCCTAGGCGGAATGGGCTCGGATCAAGCAGATTGCCGTAAGGAAAAAAAAAAGAAAAGGGCGCTTCAACATCAGGTCCCCCCGAACCAAAATTCTATGTTTAGGTGACGGTTTAACACGTTGCGATTAAAAAAAACCCTATTACGGCCCCTAAGCTATTTTGTTCTGGGCAAACCTAAATGCATGACGAGGCCTTGAAAGATGATTCTTGGGTCATTGCAATGCAAGAGGAATTGAATCAATTTGAGAGGAATGAGGTATGGAAGCTTGTTCCTCGACCTAGTGACCATTTAGTCATTGGTACTAAATGGGTCTTTAGAAACAAGCAAGACGAATGTGGTATCGTGGTTAGAAACAAGGCTAGATTAGTGGCCAAGGGTTTCAACCAAGAAGAAGGTATCGACTACGAAGAAACCTTCGCTCCTGTGGCAAGATTAGAAGCCATTAGGATGCTCCTTGCCTATGCTAGTAGTAATAATTTTAAACTATTTCAAATGGACGTCAAAAGTGCCTTCTTGAATGGTTTTATTTCGGAAGAAGTATATGTCGAACAACCTCTTGGATTTGAAATTCTCTTCTTCCTAATCATGTATTCAAATTGGACTAAGGCTCTCTATGGTTTGAAACAAGCTCCTAGAGCTTGGTACGAAAGGCTTAGTTCCTTTCTTATTTTAAATAATTTTATCAAAGGCAAGGTTGATACTACATTGTTTATCAAACATTTTGAAAATAATTTTTTATTGTGCAAATTTATGTTGATGATATTATTTTTGGTTCTTCGGATGAATCACTATGTGAATCATTTGCCAAAAATATGAGTCATGAATTTGAAATGAGTTTAATGGGAGAACTAACCTTTTTCTTAGGCTTACAAATTAAGCAACTAAGAAATGACATCTTTATTAGTCAAACTAAATATGCTTTAGATTTGCTAAAGAGATTTAATATGGAAAGCTCAAAAGCTATTAACACTCCTATGAGCACATCCACTAAGTTAGAAGTTGATGAAAGTGGAGAAAACTTCGATCAAAAAACTTATAGGGGTATGATAGGAAGCTTACTTTACCTCACTGCAACTAGACCAGATATCATGTTCAGTGTAGGACTTTGTGCTAGGTTTCAATCGAACCCTAAGATATCTCATCTCAAAGCGGTTAAAAGAATACTTAGATATCTTAAAGGTACCACAAATCTAGGATTATGGTATCCGAAAATCCGAGAAGTTTGAGTTAATTGCTTATGCTAATGCAGATTTTGCTGGATGTAGATTAGATAGAAAAAGCACATCAGGAACATGTCAATTTTTGGGACATGCTCTTGTTTCCTGGTCATCTAAGAAACAAAACTCGGTTGCACTATCAACAACCGAAGCTGAGTATATAGCAGCTAGTGCATGCTGTGCACAAGTTGTGTGGATGAAAAACACCTTAGAAGATTATAAAGTTCATCTTAAAAATATTCCCATTAAATGTGATAACACAAGTGCTATATGTTTAACAAAGAATCCCATTCAACACTCAAGAATAAAACATATTGATATTAGACATCACTTTATACGAGATCATGTCACTAATCATGATATAGTTATAGAGTTCATTGATACTAAACATCAACTAGCTGATATTTTTACAAAGCCTTTAAGTGAAGAACAATTTGATTTCATTAGAAGAGAATTAGGAATGTCAATGTGTCCGAATGCTTGAATTCATTAAATTTATTTTTCGGACTTTCTTGATTCAATGATCAAATCACTTAATTGCTATGATGATTCTACGTGCCTTAATAACATGTTGGAAATTTTGTATTTTGGATATAAAATTTCCATGATAACAAGCATGTTTTATCTTAGTGATTGCGTTTTGAAAATCTATAGAAAAACCTTGTCCGAATGCATGAAAATGTTAAATTTCAGATTTGGTATCTTCTTGATCCTAACAATCAGATTTTCTTGATACATCATTCTCTTCCAACTTAATGTAGCTTTCATAAGCATATGTCATATCGAGTTTGATTCATATCATTGATTTTTGACATATGGAATCAATTAGCAAATGCATCTCTCATAAACTTATCATGTAAAAAAAATTAATAATAATAATAACAAATAAAAAGGAAGAAGTTTTCAAAGCTATCTCCATGTCATGTCTTCCTTGAGATGCTTGTATATTTGGTATCCTATCACTCTTTGTTGAAAAATGACATGAACTTGCTTATGACATCTCACTTATATTTAAAATTTGCTTATATTGTTCTCTTTTTATTGATGACAAAGGGGGAGAAATATATGAATTGATGCTATGAGTGCCATATTTGAATGAGAAATTTTTACATGAATTGATGCTATAATTGCCAAATTTACATTATGCCATGATTGCATCATGTTAAGATATCAAGAACTTGCATTGCAATCTTACATGTTGATATCTTACCACATGATAAATCACTTCGATTACTATCTTTTACACTTGAAATGTAAAAATTGAAAATGAATGTCAAGCCTTGACATCATTTTCAGAGAGATACATCATGATAGGAATCATGATGGAGTATTGATAAGGTTAAGCATCTTAACTTATCAATATGTCTGTTGAATTCAAAAGCTTTGAATTCAAGAATGTCTTATCTCAAGTATGGCAAATAGATAGGGGGAGTTAAGGTTAACTCCGTTATCAATTGATTGTCATCATCAAAAAGGGGGAGATTGTTGAATCTCGGATTTTGATGATGAATTCAATTGTCATGTTTTATCTAATCCATATGTTGAGATAAGTATGCAGGATTTACTACGACAGCTTGAAGACATAAAGTAAGTCTACCGGAGTCAAGTTCGATGGGTGTTCGAGAGTCCGTTGAGAGTCCAAAGATTCGTCGGAGATGCTGCCGGAACCAATCGAGAAGAAATCGGGGACTTATCGAAGTTTTCGGAAGTCCGCCGAATAAGATCATCGGAGGTTCGCAGAGATCACCGAGAAGGCTCGGCTACTCGTTGACTTCGCCATAAGATCGGGAGCCAACTGGGAGTCCGTCGGAAGAAATCCAAGGGCGTATCGGAAGTCCGTCGGAAGATGGCCGGAAAGCTCGCCGGAACAAGACTTGAAGTTCGCCGGTTAAAAACTTGCTTAGGAGTATGTCTTTAGTTACGTAGTTTGAATGTAATTAAGATTAGGATTAAGAAATAATCCTATATCTTGATTAGGGGCCAACTGTGCCCAAAATGAAACCTGGTTTGGGCCGGACTTAAAGCCCAACCAGTGACTAGCAAGGTCGGGCGGTGGAACCGTCGGTCTGGGCGGTGGCACCGCCCAGCACCCGAGAGCTAGGCGGTGGCACCGCCCAGCACCCGAGAGCCAAGCGGTGGCACCGCTGGACTGGGCGGTGGCACCGCCCAGTACACTATCATGTCAAAACTGACAGGCGGTGGCACCGCCATTGACAGCGTGGCACCGCTAGCTTCGGGAACATAAGAGAATTCAAATTTTTGTATACCCCTCAATTCTCAACAGAGAGAACAACTTTTTGAGCAGCAAGTGATTGAGAGAAAGGTCTTAGAAAAGTCTTAGCAATCCTTGTTTTCAATTTGCTAGTGTTCACCTCCCTCTTTCTTGAAAATCTGTAAGAGTGTGAACTGCTTGTAAAGAGTTGTAAGAGGGGTATTTACCCTTCCATTTCAAGAGATTTACTAGTGGAAGGTGGGAGTCTCGTCGAAGAGGGGCCTCGCAAGTGGATGTAGGTCATTTGACCGAACCACTTTAAAAACGGCGTAATCTCTGGTTTGCATTTCATTGTTGCTATTCACATTACTGCAAACTTTCTTACTTGCTTTATTTACTCATTACCTTAGCTGCTCTACTATACGAATACGCTTTCAAGTTCAATTTTTACCGTACGAAAGATTTATCAAAACCGACGTTTTAATCTGCTGCACTAATTCACCCCCCCCCTCTTAGTGCTCTTGATCCTAACACAATCAAGAAGGGGTTGGCCCTTCTTGTTGTCCACACGCTCCAAATATGGGTTGCAAGTTGAGAAGGAGAGGGAGAGAGGAAGAATATGAGATGGTAGCCAAAAAACCTAGCCTATGGCCCTTTAGGAATTGTTAGGATCAAGAGCAACACTAAGAGGGTAAGAGGGGGGGTGAATTCGTGCAGTGAAAAAAAATCATTGGTTTTGTAAGATATTCGTTTGTTGAAAACTAATCTTGGAAAGTGCTTGACTTTAGAGTAAATAAACTTGCAATTAACTTAAAAATCAATAGCAGTAATAAAAAGCATAATGGAAATAAACATATCGAAATTTATAGTGGTTTGGTCGTTGTGATCTATATCCACTTCTAATTCCTCCTCCGTCGAGGTCACCGGTATCCACTAATAGTCTTTCTTCTGCTTGTCATATGTGCCCTACAAGCCAATCATGTGAGTGATGACACGTGTGACTTGACACATAGTCTTTTTGCTTCTTATTATTATTTGGTATTTTATCACTTTATATTGATTATTGCTTGAATATATTGTGATGTCCATAGATCTATGCAATTGAAATCTGATTATGATGAGATCATGATAATGAGATTGATTCACCTTTAAACATAGATCCTAAATAATCCCGATCATAGGTTACTCGAGAAGGACATCGAGATACTCAAACAAACTGGTGTCCTATATACCCATCCATATGATGGATGCAGTTGGTCTCATAGCTGCTCATGTGGGGACACTAGGGATACCATATAGGTGCTCATTGGGGAATGAGTTCACTGATTGATCCGCTTACAGAATGTTGAAAGGTTGATGATGCCTTATTGTTAGATAGTGATTCCGTAGTCCCAATGGTATATCTTATCCTTAGACTTGAGACACTAAGGTTGTCCTATATGATTGCTCCACTCTTTATTATCTGACTTATAGGTTTGGATATCTCAGATCTAGCACAACTGGTCATTGGGAGTGGCAATCAACCTTATGAGAGCTATTGAGTGTCGATAGAGGATCATCCACTCTCGGTGTCATGAGAGGAATATCCTATGTATTCTTGGTTAGATAAATCAATGGCCAGTGTCATTCGGATTGAGATCGAAAGAGTTCTCCGGGAGAATCTAATTAGAACGAGACTCGATTAGAAACCATATGGGTCTAACAACACCATGCCTTATATACAGTCTTTGGGATATTAGATGCATGAGGGACTATAGGTACACAGTAATTAAGGATAGACAGGTTAAATGGATTGGATTCTCCTGTATTGTCTAGGGGACTACTGCGTAGTGGCCTAGTACGTTCGTAGTTGATGAGTCGAGTGAATTATTATGGAGATAATAATTTATTAAGTCAGAAGGAGTTCTAACAGGTATGACTCACGGCCAGCTCGATATTGGGCCTAGAAGATCACATACATATGATAGGCATTACGATGAATAGAGGTTCAGATATGATATCTGCTAGAGCCCATATCTTATAAGATATCCGATAAGCCCTTGAATTATTGGATCCTATAGACGAGATCCAATAAGAGCCCATGAGAGATTATTAGATAGAGATCTACTAATCTAAGAGGCTTGGGTAGTTGGATAGAGATCCAATATCCAATAAGGGAGGATCCATTAGGGTTAAGTTGATAGGGGACCTCTATAAATAGGAGGGATTCAATGGTTCATAGGCTAGAGCCTTTTGCTTGTCTCTTATATTCTTCTCTCCCTCTCCACCTCAAAGTAGGCATGGAGTTTTGAGGAGCATTGTCATAGCCCTGATATGTGGATCACCGCTAGCGAGGAGGACACTTGACCTCCTTCACCATCTCCTAGAGATATGCAGAGATTTAGGGATATACGATCTCCCTAGGTAACACAATCTATCTATTACGCAGTTCTATGTTCTAAGGATTTATTGCACACCAATCTTCGCACGACGATGAACACATCTTTTGGAATTGAGGATTTTGTTTTATGTTCTTCCCATGCGCATGTGATGTCGCCCCCAAGATTTCCCAACACCTTCAATAGGCGAAGACCAACCACCCTCTTTACAGCACTTTCTCATTTCACGGGTTTAGGAGACAACCCTTACAAGCCTCACACCTCTCTTAAATGATCACAAAACTTAGAAAGAGAGGAGGACTCTTAGCACATTTACAATACTTTTAACACCCCAAAACTTCAAGATATTGATCACACTTTCGTGCCTTTTTATACAGAAAAGGATGGAGTATTTATAGGCCCCAATAACTTTAGAATTGGAGTCAAAAAGTGTCACATCCTCGGATTTTGGGGTACTAGTGGTACCACCGCCATTATTGGGCGATACCACCACCTGCAGACTGACACTGGGCAGTATCACCACTCAGTCTATGCGGTACGATCGCTTAACAAAGCTCGGAGATCGAGCTCTAGCGGTACCATCGCTTGGCAGCATTAATTGCTAGCAGTACCACCACCTAGACCACTTAGGAGATTGAGTCCCAAGCAGTACCACCGCTGGCTATGACTTCAGGTGCTGAATGGGCTATTTAACCAGCCTAATTCAACCTTGTTAAGGTCCTAGATGGCCCCTTACTGAGTTAGTGGGATTACCTTCCAATCCTAACTCAACTTATGGTCTAACTATGATAATTAAGACATTTAACTAAGCAATCTTTTTCTGGTATATCAATTGTTCTCTCGACGAACTTCCAACGAACTCCTGATGAACTCTCAAAGAACTCTCGATGAACTCTTGCGAGCTTCCGGTAAACTTCCGACACATCGTCCGAATCTTCGACGTATCGTCCGATTTTTAACTCTGGCTCAACATCTGCTTTATGCCTTACCGCTATGATAGTTAATCCTGCATACTTATCTCAACATATGGAGTAGATCAAATAATTTACCAATTGATTTCAATATCAAAATTTGAGATTCAACAATCTCCCCCTTTTTTATGATGGCAACCAATTGATGTCGGAGTTAACCTTAACTCCCCCTATCTATATGTCATACTTGAGAAAAGATAAACCTGAATTCATAACCTTGAATTAAGTTTTAATCAATTTAATTAGAAATTTCATGCATTGTGCATCATCATAGTTTCAAGTCATCAAGGTATTAAATGCACAATTTCATCACTTCATACATGATAAAATGCTTTGGGCATAGCCTTACATCACTACTTGCATGATGCATCATCTTGATACAACCTTTATGATATTATATTATTGCATGGTAACATTCAAAAGTTCATAATATTAAAGAGAATCCAACATTGCATCATTGCATGGTAGCATTCAAAACTTCACAATATTAAAGAGAGTCTAACATTGCATCATTGCATGGTAACATTAAAGAGATCCAACATTGCATCATTGCATGGTAGCATTCAAAATGGTATTGCAGGTATCAAAAGTTCACAACATTAAAGAGAATCTGACATTGCATGGTAACATTCAAAAGTTCATAACTTTAAAGAGAATCCGACATTGCATCATTGCATGGTAACATTCAAAATTTCACAATATTAAAGAGATCACAACATCAAAAGTTCACAACATTAAAGAGTATCCGTCAACTTTCCCCCTTTGTCAGCAACAAAAAAACATACATTAGCTATTCAGGTGGTAGTAAATCAAAATGTCTAAACAGAGTATTAAGTAAGTTTCCCGAAGTTAAAACATAAGATTTGATAATGCGATCTTATGAGTTCGTTAAGAACGAAGATGAGCCTTGTATGTACAGGAAGTTATGTGGGAGCTCTATCACCTTTTTTGTGCTATATATGGATGACATCTTAAATATTGGGAATGATGTAGGAATGCTCTCTATAGTTAAGGCTTGGCTATTTAGATATTTCTCATGAAGGACTTTGGGAAAGCATCCTATATCTTGGAGATTCGGAATCTATAGAGATAGATCTAATAGAATACTTGGCTTGTCCTAGTCCAGTACATAAACACCATTATCAAAAGGTTTTGCAAGGAAAATTCAAAGAGAGGTCTCATACCGATAAGACATGGGATATCACTTTCTAGGAGTATATCCCCAAAGACTCTTAAAGAAAGGACAAACAAGAATATGATACACTATGCCTCAGCAATAGGGTTTATAATATATGCTATGCAATGTACCCAAGCCTGACATAGCACATGTTTTGAGTGTCACGAGTTGGTATTAGGCGGATCCAAGCTTAAAGCACTGGAAAGCAGTAAAGTGTATCATTAAGTACTTGAGAAGGACTAATGGATATTTTTCTAGTATATAGGGGTAGCAGTCTCGGGATGAGGGCTACACAAACTCGAGTTTCCAATCCGATATCGATGACAATAGTATAATTTGGGGTATGTGTTCACCCTGAATGGAGGAGTAGTATGCTAGAATAGTTCCAAGTAGATACTACGGCTGACTCAACGAGAGGTGGATAAATGCTGTAGTAGAGGCATGAAGAGGGGTCTGGCTACAAAGTTCATCGCAAATCTAAGAGTCGTGCCACGTCCAAGGAACTGCTTCCCTTATATTGTGACAACCGATTGGGCAATTACTTTTAAATGAACGAACCTGAGTCTTTCGAATATTCTGGAGGTTCCGACTTATTAAAGATATTTGTGGCACGAGAATATAAGTAGGGGAAAAGAGTTTCCTCCGAAGATAACATTACAAATTCATTAATAAGCCTGTCTCATACTGTCTAGAGCATCACAAGTCTGATTGGATCAGACACAATAGTGATCACTTTAGTCAATGCAGAAATTCTAGTCATAAGTGTCCTTGTACGTTAATCACGTGAGGCATAGCACGTGTACTTGATATACAGTCTTTTGGGATATTAGATGCATGAGAGACTTAGTTACACAATATTAAGGATAGACAGGGGTAAATGGTGGATTCTCCGTATTGTCTGGGGACTACTGCGTAGTGGCCTAGTCCGTTAGTAGTGATGGTCGAGTGAATTATTATGGAGATAATCATTTTATTACGTCAGAAGGAGTTCTAAAGGTATGACTCCCGGCCAGCTCGAGGATTGGGACTAGAAGATCACACAATTATGATAGGCATTACGATGATAGAGGTTAGTATGAATATCTGCTAGGCCCATATCTTATACAGATATACGATAAGACCTGAATTATGGATACTATAGACGACGATCCAATAAGAGCCATGAGGGATTATTAGATAGAGATTACTAACTAAGAGGCTTGGGTAGTTGGATAGAGATCCAATATCCATAAGGGAGGATCCAGTAGGGTTAGTTGATAGGGGACCTCTATAAATAGGAGGGATTCAATGGTTCATAGGCTAGAGCCTTTGGCTGTCCTCATATTGCTTCTCTCCCTCTCCACCCTCCAAATAGGCATGGAGTTTTGAGGAGCATTGTCATAGCCATGATATGTGGCTCACCGCTAAGAGAGGAGTAACTGACAGCCTTCACCATCTCCCTAGAGATATGCAGAGATTCTAGGGATATACGATATCCATAGGTAACACCAATTATTCTATAAGCCAGTTCTATGTTCTGAGGCATTTATTGCACACCAATTGCGCACGAGATGAAACACATCTTTTGGAATTGGGGATTTTGTTTATGGTATTCTCATGCGCACTGTGATGTCGCCCCCCCAAGATTCCAACCCTTCAATAGGCGAAAGACCAAACCAATCCTCTTACAGCACTTTCTCATTTCCGGGTTTAGGAGACAACCCTTACAAGCCACACCTCTCTTAAATGGATCACCAAAATTAGAAAGAGAGGAGGACTCATTAGCACTTTTACAATACTTTTATCACCCCAAAACTCTTCAAGATATTGAGCAACTTTCGTGCCTTTTTATACAGAAAAGGATGGAGTATTTATAGGCCACCAATAACTTTCGAATGGAGTCAAAAAGTGTCCACATCCTCGGCATTTTGGGTACTAGTGGGTACACGCCATTATTGGCGCGATCCCACCACTGCAGAATGGACACTGGGCGTATAAACATCAGTCTAGGCGGTGAGATAGCTTAACAAGCTCGCCGATGACCGAGCCCCTCTGGCGGGGTACCATCGCGTGGCAGATTAATTGGCTAGCGGTCCACCACTAGACCACTTAGGAGATTGAGGTCCCAGCAAGTACCCGCTGGCTATGACTTCAGGTGCTGAATGGGCTATTTAACCAGCCTAAGTCAAATGGTTAAAGTCCTAGATGGCCCTATGAGTTAGTGGGAGACCTTCCAATCATAACTCAAATTCCCTTATGTATAATATGAAATTAAGACAATTTAACTAAGCAATTTTTTCGGTATATCAAATGTTCGTGCTCGACGAAACGTCCATAACAAACTCATGATGAACTCTAAAAGAAACTCTCGATGAAACTCTTGCCGAGCTTCCTAGGTAAACTTCTGACAACATCGTCCGAACTGTCGTCGCCCAGTCAGCAGACCGATTTTAACCGTGCTGCGCCCCCATCCACTATCCTTGGTGCCTTTATGCATGTTATTTTACCTCTATGATAGTAATCCTCGCATACTATCTCCCACCTATGGAGGAGATCAAACAATTTACAATTGATGCATTAGGCAACCTTTGAGATTCCAATAATCTCCCCCGTTTTTATGATGGCAACAAATTGATGATGGAGTAACTCTATATCACCTCCTTTCCCTACCTTATCTATTGTCTCTACTGGTAGACAAGACAAACTTGAATTCATAATTCCCTTTAAATTTAAGTTTTAATCGATTTTAATTAGACAATTTCATGCATTGTCTGCATCATCATAGTTTCAAGTAATCACAGGGTATTGACCATGCCATCAACTTGCTGTAGTTTAGCTGTCCCTATATTACAGGATTTAAAACCGTGGACTTCGACGGCCTGCAATCCACCTGACTAGTCCCTATTTAGCCTTACATCACTCTTGGATGTATTATTTGTGCATCTTGTGCATTACAAACCTTATTATTGATGTATACATCTATGATTGTGCCTTTTATTTTGGTCGATAATTTCAAAATTTTAGTTGTACCTCCTTTCCACAGACTTAGATGTCTATCGTGATCCTGGTGTGTCATTTTGATCGGACCCATTTGTTCGGGTTTACTTCATTGCATGGTTTAGCATTCACAAAGTATGTTCCTCAAATATTAAAGAGCAGTTAAACAGGCACATGTGTCATGTCGCATGGGGATACCATCAATTTTTCACTCGTTCACACATTAACCAGAGAATCTGACCTATGCCGCATGGTTTAAACATTCAAGTTCATTAACTTTATTGTCCCGAGAAATCCCCCCGTTGCCATTGCTCCATTGCCATGGTAACTTTCCAAAATTTACCAATATAAAAGAGATCACAACATCAAAAAAGTGATCACAACACTTAAAGGGAGGAGCAGTCAACTTTCCCCCTTTGTCCAGCACCAAATAAAAACTTATACATTAGAGCTATTCAGTGGTAGTAAAAAAAAGTCTATAGAGTATTAAGTACAGGTTTCCCCGAAGTTAAAACATAAGATTTGATAATGCCGATTCTTATTGAAGTAGGTTAAGCAACGAAGATGAAGGATGAGTTACCTTGTATGCTACAGGAAGTTATGTAGGAGCTCTATCACCTTGGTTTGGCTATTCTGGATGACACTCGAATATTGGCCGATCCGATGATGTAGGAATGCTCTCTATAGTTAAGCTTGGTATTTAGAATATTTCCCATGTAATGTTGCTTCGTTCTTGGAAGCTCCTATATCTTGAGATTTCGGATCTATAGAGATAGATCTAAATAGGATGACGCCGCATTTTGTCCTAGTACACTTGGTCCATAAACACCATTATCAAAAAGGTTTTGCAAGGAAAATTCAACGAGAGTCGCTCACCGATAAGACATGGGTATTCACTTTCTAGGAGTACTCCCAAAGGGACTCTTAAAGGAAGTGACAAACAAGAATATGATACACTATGGACCAGCAATAGGGTTTATGAATATAGCTATGCAAGGTACAAAGCCTGGACTCGTATTGTAGCACATGTTTTGAGTGTCACGAGTTGGGTTTAGTCGGATCACCTAAGCTTAATTATGCAATGAAGAACGTAGTTAGTAACGTGGATCATTAATACTTGTAGAAGGACTAAGGATATTTTTCTATTATATAGGGGGTAGCAGGTCGCGGGGAGATGAGGGCCTACACAAAAACTCGAGTTTCCAACGGTCCGATCGATAGAGCCAATAGTCTAATTGGGGGATGTGTCACCCTGCATGGAGTAGAGTAGTATGCTAGAATAGTTCCAAGTAGGAACTAATGCTGACTCAAGCACCATAGAGGCTAGAGAAATTGTCTGTTAGCTAAGTAGAGGCAGGATAATAGAGGAGTGTCTAGAGTAAAAAAGCTTCACTCGTATCATATCTTAAGTAGTCGTCGCCATCCGGTAACAAGGAACTGATTCCTTTATGTTCTGTGCTGAAACGAGACTGTCTGGGACCAATTACTTAATGACGGAACCTGAGTTTTATTTAGAAGTATCTGAGGATGGTTCGACATTAAAGAGATTGTGGGCCCACCCTAGTGAGAAATATCCGTAGATGGCAGGGAAGAGTTTTTCCATCGAAGTTTTAATTACAAATTCTTAATAAATTGCCGACTTGTCTCATCTGTCGTTGACGAATTACAAGGTATGAGTGTGATCAGAAAACAATAGTGATCAATTTGATAGGTTCAATGTGGAAATGTAAGTAATAAGGGCTTGTAAGTTAATCACGTGAGTGAGTGAGCACGGTTATCCTGTCGCACTTGATAGAAAGTATTTTATCTATTCCTTATAATATACTACCTGAGCTTATAAGTATACATTTATACTGTTTATTACAGTATAGAGCGCAGTGGATTTCCGATAATCGTGATGAGATCATGATAATGAGGACCAGATGCGTCTGGCGCGGTAACACCATGATTCAAAAATAATTCTAGTCCCAATAGGTTATCGAGCGGGAGATATGGATGATAACTAGAAATAGATAGTGTAAGTATACCCATCTATATGATGGATGGCGATGCGTTTTATAGGGCTAAATGTAGGATACTAGGATCATAGGGTAGTGCGCGGGCGCGGGTTGGAGATGGAATTTACTGATGATCCACTATGGATATGTTGGATGGCTGTATGATGCCTCATGTTAGATATTTAGCGCGATTCTATAGTCCTGAGTTCGGTTGTGATGGATTCTTGACGTCTCTTTGATACCAGGATTATAGGTCGTAGATGTTCAGATTAACATAAAACGTCATGGAAGTGGGCCCACCCAAATCTCTACAACGGGCGATGAGTGTCGATAAAGATTATCCACTCATTGTGTATGAGAGCAATGAGTAGATATTCCATGGTTGCTCCCGTGTTGCTACTCCATTTCCCTGACGGCAAATTGCACGCGGTCAAGGTGGCATTTCGGATTTGATTCTGATAGCAAACTAGGTTCTCGGAGAATTCTGACGTTTTATTGAGTAGGAGACTCAAGTATCCGCTATACAGGTTACTATGTATGACCACTGATTCAACACCATACCCGGTCTACAATCTTTGAGATATTAGATAGCGGAGGAGTATAGGTACATTGTACCCACTGCCGAAGATAGATAGTGCAATGGGATTGGATTTTCCGTATATCGTTTGTACGGGACTACTACCCCGTAGTAGCTTAGTACATCATTAGTAGATGGAGGTCTAGAGCCCTTGGGGATATTATATAGATAATAATTCATTGAGCTAGAAGGAGTTCGGACAAGTATGAAACTATTCGGCCCTTAGCGCTCGATTTTGGCCACGCTGTAGAGTATCACCACACGTAGGTAGGCCAGTTGCGCATCGGTTTAGACGATCAAATACTGAGGATTATCACGTAAATTATATTACTGGAATCTCAATAAGCCCGAGACGCTATTTTTGATCATCGGGAATAAGAATACAATAGAGCAATGAGAGACTAGGGGAGGAGATTTATATTAAGAAATCTTATTGATAGTTTGATGGGATATAGTACCCAATAGGGGGCGGGGATCCATCCAAGTTTTAAGTTGGACAACCTCGGAACCTATAAATTGGAAGGAATAACAGAGGCCATTGGCGACCGACCCTTGCTTTGGTTACCATCACGTTCTCTTTCTCTCCCTTTTCCTCCCAGCCAACACCCCTAAGTTTGGAGCCAGTGGGGACTATTCATGATAGCGATCTTTGGGAGCGTTTCTGTCGTCGGAGCCCCTATCGATGTGGATCACCGATCACATGAGATGTACCCTTTGGACTCTCTTATCTCCTCCAACAGTACTTGTCCATGCAAATTACATGAAATGTGATCTACCTAGGTAACACAACTTTCTTTATGCTTGAGACAATCTCTAAGATGACATCAATGCACAACGGATTAGAAAGAAGTGATATAATAAGAATCCTAGAATTTTTGTAAAAAAGACAGTGTTTTCTAGACATACGTGACACAAGAATTGCACTTTTTAACATTACAAGGGGGAAAACCGAAAAACCAAACTCCATGGATATAAGTCGGAGATTGTGCCCTAATCATGGAGATTGTATATCCATGGAATTACTACACTTGATACTAGGGCGAGGAGTAAAGAGGTCACTGTCGCCTTCCTCTCTAGTAGGATCCACATTAGTATGAGGCTGGGAAGACGTCCCAAACGTGGTACGATCCTCCGTATTGTGTGCACCACGCAAGTAGAAGGGGTTGGCCCTTCTTTGTTCCACACGCTCCAAATATGGGTTGCAAGTTGAGAGGAGAGTGAGAGAGGATTCGAATCTGAGATGGTAGCCAATAATCATAGCCCATAGCCCTGTAGGACCCAACACCCAACTTGGCTCTAGATCAATGAGCAACACTAAGAGGGGTGGTGAATTGTGTGCAGTGAAAAATATTTAAAAAATCATCGGTTTGTAACGATATTCGTTGTTGAAACTATTCTTGGAAAGTGCCCACTTGACTTTAGACCTGCGACACATAAACTCTGCAAGATAACTTAAAAATCGCAACTACAGTAATTAAAAGCATAATGGAACCTAAACATATCAGAAATTTATACTGTGGTGTCTGGTCCGTTGTATCTATAGTCACTTAATTCCTCTCCGCCGAGGTAATGGTATCCACTAGATAGTCTGCCTTCGCTAGGTCAATGTGTCCTAAACTAGACCCAATCACCGTGAGTGATGACACGGGTGATTGAACATAGTCTTTTGCTTTCGTATTATTATTTGGTATTTTATACTTTATATGGATTAATTGATGGAATATATGTGATGTCCATAGATCTGTGCTAATGAATCTAATGTGAGGAGTCATGATAATGAGATTGATTCACCTTTAAACATAAGTAGATCTTAAATAATCCGGTCATAGGTATACTGAGACGGGACGCGAGAGAATCAGACACAACTGGTGTTGACCTGTATAACCCATCCATATGATGGATGCAGTTAGGTTCGATAGTGTCATGTAGCAGAGGACACTAGGGATACAATACACGAGTGCTCATTGGGAGACCATGAGTTCGTTGAATGGTTGATGATGCCTTATTGTTAGATAGTGCATCATAGTCCCGAATAGTGGTAATCTGTCCTTTTATGACTTGAGAAACCAAGGTGTCCCTAATGAAGTGCTCACTCTGTATTATCCAACTTATAGGTTTGGAATGTTTGTTTTTATCATTCTCCAGATCTAGCACAATTAGTAAGGTGGTCTACGGACTTGGGAAGTGGCAATCAACCTATGAGAGCTATTGAGGTGTTCAAATAGAGGAATCATCCCCACTCTCGGGAGCATGATGGAGGAAATACGTATGTATTCGTGGTAATGACGATAAAGTCCCTAGCCAGAGTGTCATGTAATTTAAGAGTGTGAAAGAGCTTAGTCGATGAGAAATCCAATTAGAACGCAGACTCGATTATACACCATATGGGTCTAACAACACCATGCCTTGTATACAGCTCTGGGATATTAGAATACGTGAGCGCGACTACTATAGGATACACAGTAATTAAGGATAGAATGGTAAAATGATTGGATTCTCTTGATTGTCTAGAGGACTCCTGCGTAGTGATCTAGTACAGTGTCGTAGTTGATGCAGTCGAACGTGAATTATTATGAGATAAATATTTATTAAGTTCAGAAGCGGAGTTCTAACTCAGCAGTATGACTCATGGCCGGATCGATATTGCGGGCAAAGAAGATCAACACATATGATAGGCATTGTGATGAATAGAAGCGTCAGATATGAATATCCGATGCGCGCCATAGCTTATAAGATATCTGATAACCCCTTGCAATTATTGGATCTTAATATAGACGGATCAATACAAGAGCCCAGTGAGAGAGTATTAGATAAAGATCCACTCAGCTAGAGAGCGCTTGGGATAGTCGGGTGTAAGGAGATCCAAGATAATCCGCAGAAGGAGAGGATCCGTTAAGGGCTTAAGTTGATAGGGGGACCCTATATAATAGGCGGGCTTTAAGCGTCCATGTCGTTTCAGAGGACCTTATTCGCGTTGCACGGTCTCTTATTCATTTCCCCTTCCAACCTCCAAAGGTTAAAAGCATAAGAGAAATTTTGAGGCCGAGCATCGTCATCAGTCTCGCCCTGATGTGATGGTCCATCGCTAGAGAACTGACACGTTTACTCTCCTTTCACCATCTGCCTAGAGTATGAGTTGGATTTAGGGAATATACAGATCTCCCTACGTAACACAATCTATCGGGATGTGTTTACACAAATTTTTAAGTTCTGATGATTCTATGCACCCACTCTTCGCCCGACGCGAATAAACACATCTTTGGACATTACGGTATTTGTGTCTTAGTCTGGTGTGTTCTTACATGAAGGATAGAAGTTAGCACAACTATGCGTCGAAGTAGTCGCCCCCAAGAGNCGATATGCACATATCTAAGTAATGGTCGTCCTGTCAGACCTAATGAAAACGCATTTCTGTTTTTCTTCTATACGAAACGATACTGCGATCTTTCCCCCAAACGCAATGGTTTTAAGATCACTTCCGGATCTAGGTCTTTTACCTAGTTAGTCCTGGTAAAGGCCCCCAGACGGCGTATTTTTTTGAAACAGGTCCTCGGTAAGCGAACTAACGACTTCCTTCTTATTTATTGATTTTATACATTTCATTTTTCAGAATAAAAAATGAAACTGAACTATAAAATTAAGACGGAAAGAAGGGATAACAAAGCAAAGCTAAATTTAACCGAAATACTACAAAGTATAATAAAATAAATTGTTAATCAATATCCGGTTTTTTGTATATATATAGGAATTTTGCAGCTCCGTTTTATGATTTTTTCGTAGAGAGAGCTCTATTGTTCCAATACTTTTTGGTCCTGGTTGCAATTACCACTACATACCATATGGAAAAGGATGAGAGAGATTATCAATCACGGAAAAATCGATAGAGAAAAAGCCGCTATCGGAGTCGAACCGATGACCATCGCATTACAAATGCATGCTCTAACCTCGAGCTAAGCGGGCTCACATAACTAACAGAAATAGTATATAGAAATTGAGGAAATACCGGATTTTAGCTATTAGGCTGCTATTATCTATTAGCTATCGAAGGCCTAAAAGCAACGTGGGATGACTCAAGCGCGTCCGAAGAAGAGGAGTCCAACACCGAGCAAGTTGCTCACTATGCCCTAATGGCCATCGGAGAGGAGGTAACCAATTTAATTGATGCAGATTTATCATTTGATGAATTATTAAATGCCTTCCATGACTTATTTGATGAATGCAAAACTATTAGTAGAAAATACAAATTGCTAAAAAAGGAGCATAATAGTCTTACTTGTAATTTCGATAAATTAAAATCTGAATATCATGATAGTTTAGCTCCATGTATAAAATGCCATGATCTAGAAACTCTCCAAAAGGAGAACTTGCTACTTAAGGACACCTTGAAGAAATTCGAGGTTGGTAGCAAGTCTTTGAACATGATCCTTACAAATAAGGGTCACGTTCCTAAAAGAAGTGGAATCGGATTTGTGAGAAGTCCTCAACAAAATCCAACCACCTTCATAAAAGGCCCTATCTTACATGTTCGGCACCAAAGCAAATGCAACTTTTGTTGCAAATATGGACATAAAACTTATCAATGTCCATTCAAGAAAACTAGTCCGAACAAACTGATTTGGGTTCCTAAAGGAACCATAATCAATTCTATGCAACATGATAAACAAGTTAGATCAGTTTTTGAGGCACCCAAAAGTAAATGGGTTCCTAAAAATAATCCTTTCTTGTAGAAACATACACCATCACAAGCTAGGAGCAAGAGATGGTACCTTGATAGTGGATGCTCAAGGCATATGACCGGAGATCCATCTCAATTCTCTAAGCTCTCTAGCATAGACGAAGGCTATGTCACCTTCGGAGACAACAACAAGGGTAAAATCATTGGCAAAAGAACCATAGGTAACAAATCCAACTTCTTTATTGAAGATGTTTTGTTAGTTGATGGTTTAAAACATAACCTCTTGAGCATTAGTCAATTATGTGATAAAGGATATATTGTCAAATTTGAATCTAATGCTTGCATCATTGAAAAACCATACAAAAACACATCTATGATTGCATTAAAACAAAATAACATATACACTATTGACATCAATGATCTTTGTAATGAAATGTGTTTCACGGTTTTGAATGAGGATGCTTGGCTTTGGCATAGGAGATTAGGTCATGCTAGCATGAAACTAATCACTCAAATATCATCCAAAGAACTTGTAAGAGGAATTCCTCATATCAAGTTCATCAAAGATAATGTGTGTGATGCTTATCAATTAGGAAAACAAATTAAGGGTAGTTTCAAATCTAAGAATCAAATAAGTACCTCTAGGCCCTTACAATTGATCCATATGGACTTGTTTGGACCTATCTCTACATCAAGTCTAGGAGGTAGCAAATACGCCTTTGTCATTGTAGATGACTATAGTAGATACACATGAACTTATTTCTTAAAACATAAAAATGAATGCTTTAGATATTTTACCAAGTTTTGCAAACTTGTCCAAAATGAAAAAGGTTCTATGATTTCGTCAATTAGAAGTGATCATGGTGGTGAATTTCAAAACCATGATTTTCAAGAATTTTGTGAATTTAATGGATACAATCATAACTTCTCTACTCCAAGAAATCCTCCACAAAATGGAGTAGTAGAAAGAAAAAATAGAAATTTACAAGAAATGGCAAGAACCATGTTGAATGAACATAGCCTACCCAAATATTTTTGGGCCGAAGCCGTAAACACTGCATGCTATATTTTGAATAGAGTTCTAGTAAGACCCTTACTCACCAAAACTCCCTATGAGTTGTGGAACAACAAAAAACCCAATGTTTCATATTTTAAAGTTTTTGGGTGTAAGTGTTTTATCTTGAATGAAAAGGATGCCTTAGGAAAATTTGATGCTAAATCCGATGAAGGAATTTTCCTTGGTTATTCTTCGGTTTCTAAAGCTTTTCGTATCTTCAATAAAAGAACTTTAATTATAGAAGAATACATTCATGTTGTTTTCAATGAGATTTCCGAAATCAAGAAAAATGATTTTGATGATGATGTTAATTTTGATTCTTTGAATTTAAATGAAACCCCTTCTCCAACTAGCAACTTGGATGCATCCACTTCCGAAACATCCTTACCCAAGGATTGGAAATATGTAGATGCTCATCCTAAGGAGCTAATTCTAGGAGACACATCTAAGGGGGTTCAAACACGTTCTTCTCTTAAAGAATTTTGTGCCAACGCCGCTTTTCTCTCCCAAATTGAACCTAAATGTATTGATGAAGCCATGAAAGATGATTCATGGATTATCGCAATGCAAGATGAGTTAAATCAATTTGAGAGAAATGAGGTGTGGAAGCTTGTTCCTAGGCCAAATGACCATTTAGTTATTGGTACTAAATGGGTCTTTAGAAACAAGCAAGATGAATATGGTATCGTGGTTAGAAACAAGGCTAGATTAGTGGCCAAAGGTTTCAACCAAGAAGAAGGTATCGATTATGAAGAAACCTTCGCTCCTGTGGCTCGATTAGAAGCCATAAGGATGCTCCTTGCCTATGCTAGTAATAATAATTTTAAGTTGTTTCAAATGGATGTTAAAAGTGCTTTTCTAAATGGCTTTATTTCTGAAGAAGTTTATGTTGAACAACCTCCCAGATTTGAAAATAATAGCCTCCCTAATCATGTGTTTAAATTAACTAAAGCTCTCTATGGTTTAAAACAAGCCCCTAGGGCTTGGTATGAGAGACTTAGTTCTTTTCTTATTGAAAATAATTTCACAAAAGGCAAGGTTGATACTACATTGTTTATCAAGAATTCTGAAAATAATTTTCTCATTGTTCAGATTTATGTTGATGATATTATCTTTGGCTCTACAAATGAATCTCTTTGTGAATCTTTTGCTAAAACCATGAGTCTTGAATTTGAAATGAGTTTGATGGGAGAATTAACCTTTTTCTTAGGCTTACAAATTAAGCAACTAAGAAATGACATCTTTATTAGTCAAACTAAATATGCTTTAGATTTGCTAAAAAGATTTAATATGGAAAGCTCAAAAGCTATTAACACTCCTATGAGCACCTCCACTAAATTAGAAGTTGATGAAAGTGGAGAAAGTTTCGATCAAAAAACTTATAGGGGTATGATAGGAAGTTTACTTTACCTCACTGTAACTAGACCAGATATCATGTTCAGTGTAGGACTTTGTGCTAGGTTTCAATCGAACCCTAAGATATCACATCTCAAAGCGGTTAAAAGAATACTTAGATATCTTAAATGTACCACAAATCTAGGATTATGGTATCCAAAAACCGAGAAGTTTGAGTTAATTGCTTATGCTGATGCAGATTTTGGTGGGTGTAGATTAGATAGAAAAAGCACATCAGGAACATGTCAATTTTTGGGACATTCTCTTGTTTCCTGGTCATCCAAGAAACAAAACTCGGTTGCACTATCAACAACCGAAGCTGAGTATATTGCAGCTAGTGCATGCTGTGCACAAGTTGTATGGATGAAAAACACCTTAGAAGATTATAAAGTTCATCTTAAAAATATTCCCATTAAATGTGATAACACAAGTGCTATATGTTTAACAAAGAATCTCATTCAACACTCAAGAACAAAACATATTGATATTAGACATCACTTTATACGAGATCATGTCACTAATCATGATATAGTTATAGAGTTCATTGATACTAAACATCAACTAGCTGATATTTTTACAAAGCCTTTGAGTGAAGAACAATTTAATTTCATTAAAAGAGAATTAGGAATGTTAATGTGTCCGAATGCTTGAACTCATTAAATCTATTTTTCGGATTCAATAATCAAATCACTTAATTGCTATGATGATTTTACATGATTACATGCCTTAATAATATGTTGGAAATTATGTGTTTTGGATATAAAAATTTCCATGATAATGAGCATGTTTTATCTTCATGATTATATTGGAAAATCTATAGCAAAACCTTGTCCGAATGCATGAAAGTGTTAAATTTTATTTTTGGATTTTCTTGATACCTTATTCTCTTCTGAACTTAATAAGCATATGTCATATCGAGTTTGATTCATATCATTGATTTTTGACATATGGAATCAATTAGCAAATACATCTTTCATAGGCTTATAATGTGAAAAATATTTTCGAGAAATGGATTTGATAAAATGATTCCTTCTTATAATTTCCTTTTTGAAAAAGGAAGATTTTTTACTTGCAAGGATATTGATTCACATACATATCTTGATCCTTGTGAAAATAAAGCATGATTTAATCTTTCCTTGAGATGTTTGTATAATTGGTATCCTATCACTCATTGTTGAAAAATTACCTATCACTCACTTGTGTTTAAAATTTGCTTATATCGTTCTCCTTTTTGTTGATGACAAAGGGGGAGAAATATATGAATTGATGCTATGAGTGCCATATTTGAATTTGAATTATGTTAAAAAAGCTTGCATCGAAATATATGGTAAATTGATAATAGAAATGCTATGATTGCTAAACACTTTGAAATATTTGCATTATGTTAAGATATCAAGAACTTGCATCGTAATTTTACATGTTGATATCTTACCATATGATGAATTGCTACCATTACTATCATTCACATTTGAAATATAAAACTTGAAAATGGATGTCAAGCCTTGACATCATTTTCAGAGAGATACATCATGATAGGAATCATGATGGAAGTATTGATAAGGTTAAACAATCTTAACTTATCAATATGTCTCTTGAATTCAAAGGCTTTGAATTCAAAAATGACTTATCTTGAGTATGGCATATAGATAGGGGGAGTTAAAGTTAACTCCGTTATCAATTGATTGTCATCATCAAAAAGGGGGAGATTGTTGAATCTCGGATTTTGATGATGAAGTCAATTGTCATTTGTTATCTAATCCATATGTTGAGATAAGTGTGCAGGATTAACTACGATGAAAGTAAGACATGCAGCAGGAGTTGCGCCGAAGTCAAGACTATGATCACGTTGGGGGTTCGAGAGTTCGACGGAAGTCCGGACAGTCATCGGAGGTTCTGCGGGAACAAATCCGAGAAGTCCAGGAGCTTGCCAAAGAAGCTCATCGGAACTCGCCAAGTGGATCGTCGCAAGTCCAGGAAGTTTGCCGGAAGTCCGCCGGAGCATCGCCGAGGGTTCGTCGGATGATCGGAAGTTCGCCGGAAGCTCGACGGAAGAAGCGATTGACGCACCGGAGCAAGTTGCAGTAAATGTCTTGAAAAATATCGTAGTTAGCATGATGATTAAGTTAGAAATGGGAGGTGATCCCATTAACTTAATCTTGGGGCAATTGGGCCCTTGACAGACCCAAATTGGGCCGAATGGATCAGCCCATTCGGACCCAAATTCCCTGGCCGGCGGTGGCACCGCCCAGCTGCCGAGCCTCGGAGTGAGGCTGGGCGGTGGCACCGCCCCTGTCAGGCGGTGGCACCGCCTAGGCTCAGTCTCGGAGTGAGACTGGGCGGTAGCACTGCCCCTGTCAGGCGGTGGCACCGCCTGGGCTCAGTCTCCGAGTGAGATTGGGTGGGCGGTAGCACCGCCTGGGCTCAGTCTCCGAGTGAGACTGGGCGGTAGCACCGCCCCTGACAGGCGGTGGTACCGCCCGAGCTCGGTCTCCGAGCTCTGTCAGGCGGTAGTACCGCCCATTTATGGCGGTAGTACCGCCAGGACCCCGAAAACATGGGATATGACATTTTTGAGCTCCAAATTCAAATCAGTTTGGGGCCTATATAAACCCCACCCTTTCATGCATGAAAGGACACCGAAACTTAGCATTTATTCTGAGATTTTGAGAGCTTAAAAGTGTTGTAAAAGGCTAGAAGTTCTTCTCCCTCTTTTCTTCAAAGTTTTGATCATTCAAGAGAGGAGTGAAAAATCTGTAAGGGTTGTCTCCTAAGCCCGTCAAAAGGAGTGAAACTGTAAAAGGGTGGTTGGCCTTCGCCTATTGAAGGAAGGCCTCTAGTGGATGTCGGTGACCTCATCGGAGGAGGAAGCCAAAAGTGGATGTAGGTCAAGATTGACCGAACCACTCTAAATCTCGGTTTGCATTTACATTCTATTCTCTATCTTAACTGCAATTACTTCCATAGCTTTACTTTAACTACACTTTGCTTGATCTTAAGTTAAAGCAATTTCCGAATCGACTTTCATACCAAAATCGTTCTTATCGTACGAACATCGTTTTAATCGTCAAAAGTTTTCCGCTACACTAGTTCACCCCCCCCCCCCTCTTAGTGCTCTTGATCCTAACATATGTCATATACATGGATTAGTCTAGTAATCAAGCCACCATATGAAAGCATTATATCTTTTTTTGATAGTTCAATCATGTCTTGTTGTATCAGGTAACCAAAACAATTGTCATATCCTTTTATAATCCAATACATCGTTCCTAATTCCATTTTGCTAACTTTATCATGATGGTATTATTTTGAAAGAATAATACTTATCAAGCTTATGATAAAGCAATTTAGTGTTGAAAGGTAATAAATGTTCACAACTTTTTGGAAGGATAGACAAGTTTGGATTGCCAAAAATGGTACCTAAAGCTTCAGAATATAAGTGGTCTCAACTGATTCTTCATCCCATTGTTATCTAAAGTAACAACCTCTCCTTTTCTCAACAATTCCTATGAGGTTATAAATTATGCTATCCGTAATAGGTATGTGATATCCTAAGAGATAAGTAGATAATCTATTGTATTCATCCACATGCAAGTTGTTGTAAAACAACCTAACAAGTCTAGGATAAATAGGTTCACTTATTTGAAGAATTGGGAGGATATCTAAGTTAGCAAACCATTAAATTGGTTCGAAATTATTCAATTCCTCTAGATCTACATATTTACCCTTATAAACATTTCTAGACTCAATGGTTGGGAATTTAAGGGCATGTTGAGAAGAATCAAAGAGTAGGGAATCAAAGGTTTCATCTAATCTCCTCTTCCCATTGTCTCTTGAAGATCTTCTAGAAGTCATGGAGACTACAGTTATTAAGAACAAATAAGAGGTAAGAACAAGTAATGCAATGAGAGAAACAATTTGGTTTAGGGATTACCTTAGTAGTTTAACCTTCTTGTGATCACTGAAGGGGGGTTTGAAATTGAACCTTGGTTTTGTAAAGGATGAGGGCAATCTTATGTTAGTAGAGGGAGAGTAAAAGGAAGTAGAGATTTGGGGCTGTTTAGAGAGGTATAGAGTGAGTTGGGATTGGTTCTACCACCGGCCCCAACTTGTGTTTATATAGGATAAGTTGCGGGCGGTGGTACCGCTAGTTGGGCAGTGCTACCGCCTACAGGCAGTGAGTACTAGTAGTGCCATCGCCGGTGCTTTGTCTTGCTTTTAGTTTTCTAGTAGTTTATTTTTAGATGCGGTGCAAACATTATGAGGTGCCAACGACCAAGATCTTTATCATTATGTGGTGCAAACATCATTTGAAGTTCTATTTTCATAAGAGGAGAAAATTCATATGAAAAAATTCACATGGCTTATCAAACATACCATAGATTCATGAATCGTGCATTTATCAAGAAGAATTTGAAAGTTCATGAATAATACAAGGAGAACCAATGAGTGATTGAAAATTCATTTCATCAAGAGAGATTCACAATAAGAGCTAAAGATGTATCATTTCATGACGTAGAATTCGTGAATGTTCTTTTATGAAAGAAAAATTCATGAATAAAATTCATGAAAGCTATTTCTATCAAATGAATTCATGATCTTTACAAAAGTTTGCAAGTCAAGAAAATATGTTTCTCGTTAAAAATTTACAAGTGAGAAATTTGTGAGAGATGTATTTATCAATAAAATCCATGAGTAAAGTAATTAAGTATATCAAAAATCATTAAGTGATGGAGTAAGGATATGAAGTAAATTTGATAACAAGTTAAGAGGAAGATTAAAATGAAATAAATTCATGAAATAAATTAATAGGAATATAGTCCGAAAAAGAAATACAATAAACTCATGAATTTGGACTATTTAACATGCCTACCTCTCTTCTAATGAAATCAAATTGATCTTCATTTAAAGGTTTTATAAAGATATCAGCTAATTGATGTTTTGTATCAATGAAATCTAAGATTACATCATAATTATTAACATGACCTTATATAAAGTGATGCCTAATGTCAATATACTTAGTTCTAGAGTGTTGAATAGGTTTTTTTGTTAAATATATTGTACTTATATTATCACATTTTATGGAAATATTCTGAAGATAAATTCTATAATTTTCTAATGTATTTTCATCCATACAACTTGTGCACAACATGCACTAGCTACTATGTATTCGGCTTTAGTCGTAGATAGTGCAACCAAGTTTTGTTTCTTGGAAGACCAAGAGACAAATGCATGACCTAAGAATTGACATGTTCCGGATGTACTTTTTCTATCTATTCTACATCCAACAAAATCGCATTAGTATAAGTAATTAATTCAAAATTTTTGAATTTTGGATACCATAATCCTTGATTAATGGTTCCTTTAAGATATCTAAGAATTCTTTTAACTACTTCAAGATGAGATAGCTTAGGATTAGATTGAAACCTAGCACAAAGTCCTACGTTAAACATGATGTTCGGTTTAGTTACGGTGAGGTATAGTAAACTACCTATCATACCCCTATAAGCTTTTTAATCAAAGCTTTCTCCACTTTTATCAATGTTTAACTTAGTGGAGGTACTCATAGGAGTATTGATAGCCTTTGAACTATCCATATTAAATTGTTTTAGCAAGTCTAGTGCATATTTTGTTTGACTAAGAAAAATATCATCACTAAGTTGTTTGATTTGTAAGCCTAAAACGAAAGTTAGTTCACCCATTAAACTCATTTCAAACTCTTGGCTCATACTCTTGGTAAACGATTCGCATAAGGATTCATTTGTAGAACCAAAAATGATATTATCGATATAAATTTGAATAACAAGAAAATTATTTTTAAAATTTTTAATAAACAATGTAGTATCAACCTTGCTTTCAGAGAAATTATTTTAGATAAGAAAGGAGCTAAGTCTCTCATACTAAGCCCTTGGGGCTTATTTTAATCCATACAGAGCTTTAGTCAATTTAAATACATGATTCGAAAAATTATCATTTTCAAATCCGGGAGGTTGTTCAACATAAACTTCTTCAGAAATAAAGCCATTAGGAAACACATTTTTAACATCCATTTAAAATAACTTAAGGTTATTATAACTAGTATAAGCAATGAACATCCTTATGGCTTCTAATCTTGCTATAGGAGCGAAGGTTTCTTCATAATTGATATATTCTTCTTGGTTGAAACCCTTAGCCACTAATCTAGCCTTATTTCTAACCATGATACCAAATTCATTTTGCTTGTTTCTAAAGACCAATTTAGTGCCAATAACTAAATGGTCACTAGGTCTCGGAACAAGCTCCCACACCTCATTTCTCTCAAATTGGTTCAACTCTTCTTGCATTGCGATAACTCATGAATCATCTTTCAAGGCCTCGTTAATACATTTAGGTTCAATTTGAGAAAGAAAAGTGGTGTTAGCATAAAAATTTGTAAGAGAAGAATGAGTTTGAACCCCTTTTGATGTGTCTCCTATGATTAGCTCCTTAGGATGAGCATCTACGTACTTTCATTCCTTGGGTAAAGATGTTTCGAAAGATGTATCCAAGTTGCTAGTTGGAGGAGAGGGTTCATTTAAATTTAAAACATCAAAATTAAGATCATCATCAAACTCATTTTTCTTAAATTCAGAGACTTCATTAAAAACAATATGAATATACTCTTCTATTATCAAGGTTCTTTTATTAAAGACACGAAAGACTTTTGAAATAGAAGATTTATTAAGAAAAATGTCTTCATCGGATTTTGCATCAAACTTTCCTAATGCATCTTTTTTATTTAAGATAAAATATTTATGACCAAAAACTTTA
This sequence comes from Musa balbisiana, assembly GCA_004837865.1. Taxonomy (NCBI): domain Eukaryota; kingdom Viridiplantae; phylum Streptophyta; class Magnoliopsida; order Zingiberales; family Musaceae; genus Musa; species Musa balbisiana. Next base: position 9,498,845 of record CM017189.1, read on the forward strand.
AAGTACGAAACATTAGGTTTTTTGTCATTCTATAATTCATAAGGAGTTTTGGAAAGTAATGGTCTTACTAGAATCCTATTCATGACATAGCATGCCATATTAATAGCTTCGACCCAAAAATATTTGGGTAGACTATGTTCGTTCAATATGGTTCTTGCCATTTCTTGTAAATTTTTATTTTTATTTTCTACTATTCCATTTTGTTAAGGATTTCTCAGTGTAGAGAAATTATGGTTGTGTCCATTATATTCACAAAAGTTTTAAAAATAATAGTTTTAAAATTTGCCACTATGATCACTCTGAATTGATGAAATCATGAAGCCTTTTTCATTTTGAACAAGTTTACAAAACTTAGAAAAATACCTAAATCAATCATTTTTGTATGTCAAGAAGTATGTCCAAGTGTATCTACTATAATCATCCACAATTACAAAGGTGTATTTGCTACCTCCTAGGTTTGATGTATCAATTGGTCCAAACAAATTCATATGGATCAATTGCAATGGTCTAGAGGTGCTTATTTGATTCTTTGGTTCGAAACTATCTTTTATTTGTTTTCCTAGTCGACATGCATCACACACATTATCTTTAATAAACTTAATATTAGAAATTCCTCTTACAAGTTCTTTAGATAAGATTTGAGATATTAGTTTTATGCTAGCATGACCTAATCTCCTATGTCAAAGCCAAGCATTGTCATTCAAAACCGAAAAACACATTTCATTACAAAGATCATCAATGTTAATAGCATATATATTATTTTGTTTTAGGGTAATCATAGAGGTGTTTTTGTATGATTGTTTAATAATGTAAGCATTGGATTCAAATCTAATCGCGTATCCTTTATCACATAATTGACTAATGCTCAAAATATTATGCTTTAAGCCATTGACCAACAACACATCTTTAATCAAAAAGTTGAATTTGTTACTTATGATTCCTTTGCCAATGATTTTACCCTTGTTATTGTCTCCGAAGGTGACATACCCTTCGTTTAGGCTAGTGAGCTTAAAGAATTGAGATGGATCTCCGATCATGTACCTTGAGCATCCACTATCAAGGTACCATCTCTTGCTCCTAACTTGTGATGGTAAACATTTCTATAAAAAAGGGTGATTTTTAGGTACCCATTTGACCTTGGGTGCCTCAAAAATCAATCAACTCAACTTATCATTTTGCATAGAGTTCTTTACTATTTCTTTAGGAACCTAAATCAATTTGTGTGGACTATATCTCTTAAGCGGACATTTATAAGCAGCATGTCTAAATTTATAACAAAAGTTGCATTTGTTTCGGGGTGAAACATGCAAAGATGAACCTTTAACAAAGATAGTTAGATTTTTATAAGTGTTACAAAGTTGATTCTATCTCTTCTATGAACATGATTCTTACTTACAAGGATCATGTTTAAGGATTTGCTACCTATTTCAAATTTTTCTAAGGTTTCATGTAGTTATAAATTCTCCTTTTTAAGCATTTCTAATTCATCACATTTTGTGCAACGAGCTAAACTATTATCATGCTCAATTTTTAATCTATCAAAATCACTAACAAGAGAAACATACTCTTTTTTTAATAGTTTATACTTTTTACTAACTAATTTATATTCATCAAATAAATCATGAAAAATACTTAATAATTCATCAAAAGATAAATGAGCTTTAGTCGAGTTACTTACCTCATCACCATATGCCATCAATGCATAGTTAGAAACTTGCTCTTTGTTGGTTGGCTTCTCTTCTTCAGATGCACTTGAGTCTGTTGAATTTCGGATTTTGATGATGAAACTAATTGATTGTGTTTAGATGTTTAACTGCATTTTGAGTGATGCAGGTCTACTCGATCAGGATTAGACAGTTGACGCAGAAGGAATTGACGTTGCGCCGGAGGAGATCACGTTAGGATATTGGACGGTAGGACGCTTCGGACGTCGGGCATCGGGCCAAGGAGAGCGGAATTGCACCAAGGATATCGGGGTTGCGGAGGTCAACCGCCGATTGGGCAACAAGCCGTAAGAGAGAACGATGCGCTGAAGAATCGGACGAAGCGCCAACCAATGACGTGCCGGGCAACAGAATGTCAATTAGCGTTGTAATAATTGTCTAGATCGGAGTAGAGTTTTGGCTTGTGTGTGCAGGATTAACTACGATAACGATGAAGACATAAAGCGAAACAAAGTGCCGGAGTCAAGCGCGAAGGATTCGTTGGGAGTTCGAGAGTTCGACGGAAGTCTGAAGGTTCGTCGGGAATGCTGTCGGAACTAGCCGAGAATGAGTAGGGAGCTTGCTGAAGGGTTTTTCGGAAGCTTCGCCAAAAGGTTCGTCGGAAGTTCACGGAGCTCACCGAGAAAGATCAGAGCTTGCCGAAGAAGCTCGTCGGAACTCGCCAAGATCAATCGTGAAGTCTAGGAGCTTGCCGGGAGTCCGCAGAATGGTTTCTGAGAGTTTATCGGAAGACCGCCGGAAGTTCGCCGAAAGCTCGCCGGAAGAAGTCTTGACTTATGGACTTTGTAATAGCTTAGAAAATGTCTTTAAATTTGCAGTTAGCACGTTAATTAGGGCTAGGATTAGGTGTTAATCCTATGACCCAAGTAGGGGCCAATTCGGCCCAAGTTCGGACTGGTTTGGGCCAATTTTGGAGCCCAACCAGTGAGCTGAAATAGTATAGGCGGTGGCACCGCCTAGAGGCCGAGAGCTGGGCGGTGGCACCACCTGGGCTAGGCGGTTGCACCGCCCAGCAACCGAGAGCTGGGCGGTGGCACCGCCTGGCTGGGCGGTGGCACCGCCAGCATCGGGAACATAAGAGAATTCAAATTTTTGGAGCCCAAATTTGAATCCTCTTGAGGCCTATAAATACCCCTCAATTCTTAGCAGAGAGAACAGTTTTTTGAGCAGCAAGTGATTGAGAGAAAGGTCTTAGAAAAGTCTTAGCAATCCTTGGTTTTCAATTTGCTAGTGTTCACCTCCTTCTTTCTTGAAAATATGTAAGAGTGTGAACTGCTTGTAAAGAGTTGTAAGAGGGGTATTTACCCTTCCATTTCAAGAGATTTGCTAGTGGAAGGTGGGAGCCTCGTCGAAGAGGGGCCTCGCAAGTGGATGTAGGTTATTTGACCGAACCACTTTAAAAAGGGTGTAATCTCTGGTTTGCATTTCATTGTTGCTATTCACATTACTGCAAACTTTCTTACTTGCTTTATTTACTCATTACCTTAGCTGCTCTACTATACGAATACACTTTCAAGTTCAATTTTTACCGTATGAAAGATTTATCAAAACCGACGTTTTAATCCGCTGCACTAATTCACCCCCCCCCCTCTTAGTGCTCTTGATCCTAACAATTGGTATCAGAGCCCGGTATTTCTCATTTCGGATTTACACCCGAGAGAAATGGCTCTTCATGGCTTTCAAGAGGGCTTTTCGATTTTTCGTCCACCGTTGTTTAACGGATTGGACTACACTTATTGGAAAACTCGAATGAGAGTTTTCTTGATTTCTATGAATTTGGATTTATGGAATATTGTTGAAAATGGTTTTCAACTTCCCTCTAAACCGATGAACGAATGGTCGGATTTGGAGAAGAAGTATTTTTCTTTAAACGCAAAGGCTATGAATGCCTTATTTTGCGCTTTGGACAAAAATGAGTTCAATCGGATTTCTATGTGCGAAACGGCTTTTGATATTTGGCGAACACTTGAAATCACACACGAGGGAACTAGTAGAGTCAAAGACTCGAAAGTTAACATTTTATTGCATGATTTTGAGCTTTTTCGAATGCAACCAAGCGAGACTATAGGCGACATGTACACCCGTTTCACGGATGTCGTCAATAATCTAAGAGTTCTTGGTAAATCTTTTTCGAATTTTGATCTCGTAAGTAAGATCTTAAGATCCCTTCCAAAAAGGTGGGATCCTAAAATAACCGCAATACAAGAGACAAAAAATTTAAATGATTTTCCATTAGAAGAATTAATTGGGTCATTAATGACCTATGAAATGACACTTTTGGAACATTTTGAACCCGATGAGCACTTGAACCACCTTCCAAAGAATAGGAAGGATTTGGAACTCCGGACAAATGAATACCACTTGAGCGATGACTCAAGTGATGAGGACAATGATGAACTTGAACTTCGAACACTAAATCTTAATAAGTTCATTAAACAAAAATCTAAAATAAACAATGAACTTGAACGGAGGAAGAGGCCAAAGAAGAGGAAGGCAACCAAGGATGAATCAAGAACTTTCAAAGGTGAAATGGCGAATTGGGCTTTGATGGGCTTCGACTACAAGGTAAGAAACTCAACTCTCTTGAATTATTTTGAAATTACTTGAAGTTTTTCATGAGTGCTTAATTTAGATAGTAGGAACAGGAAATAAAAAATTGTTTTTCAAAAATTATATCATGTTTTTCTTTTTAGCATCTTTGAAAAATTAAAAAGTTGATCATGAAAAGTATATTGCTAAGGTTTCACGCATATTATGTTTTGAAATGTTGAATAATGTATGCAACATTAGGAATAATAATTATATGATATGTGATAATGCTTAGGATTAATCCATGCTTGTGTATCTTGATGATTTTATGTCATGCATTAGTTTTTGAAGTAAATGTTGATTTAAAACTCTCATTTTAGATTAACATGTTTTTTGGTCTAATCGTTTTTATGACGAATTAAGATGACATTCTTATGACATATTAAGATGACATAGTGCATGTACATCTATGTATGAATTTCTTGATAGTCTTTTGATGATGGATATGATATCATGATGTGTTTGGTCTTGACGGGTTCATGACGAAACTTATGTTTCGATTTTAAATGATGATACATGTTTTCACAAAAGACTTGAATACCCTCACATGAAATCAATTGTATGAAATTGAAATGAATTGAGATTAATGAATTTATTTTACCAATCTTGTGAATCTCATGAAAATAAACATGATAATATTTTGAAAATAAATGAGTGTATCATGCTTTTGGTCTTAATGATTTCTCTTGAACATACTTTTTTAAATCATACTTGATGATGAATATCAAGATATTAAAAGGATGTTATCATGGAATCATGCTTGATGATTTGTTTTATGAAATTTACCTTTCCGTCTTAAATGTTGACACTTGTTTTATTAAAGGTAAATGCATGCTTATAAGAAGCAAATCACATGAATAGAAATTTATAAAAACGAAATGTGATCCTCTATCTTATCGACTTTTCAATAAATCTATGCTTGTCATGTATGAATTTATTGAATGTGACTTTGAGGATGATTTCGGATTTCACAAATGCTTGATTCATACTTATGACATGAGACACATTTTAAATATGAATCATGTTCAATGCTTCAATCATGTTATATCTCCCTTAATTCATTTTATTCTCCTAGATTTATTTACCAAAGAGGAGAAATCTTCCGAATGAATGAAATGATACAAATGAATCACTTATCGATATATCTTTTTGAAATATCTTTTTAATGTGATGTTGATAATTTGAGATACCTATTGGAATTCATGACATGAGATAATTGAATCCTTGACTTACTCTTTATATGGCGTGAAAATAGATGTGTAAAATCTTGCTTGATGAGTTGTTTTATAAGATTTTGCCTTTACATCTTGAACTTTCATGCTTATCTTGATTTGGTATATAAAGACTAAGGCATGTTTAGATGAAAAAGAATCACTTAAAAAATGCTTTTCCCATCTGATCGAGATTAATGAATTTATGATATTTTGTGAATCTCGAAATTGATTTTGATGACTTGATTATGAGTTTCAAGTTAATGACTTGATTTGAATGAGTTTTATCTAAATCATAATCTTGATCTTGCAAAATTGGAATCACAAATAATATCTTTTGGTATTCATGAATTGATACTCACAATATGAAAGTATTGGTATTCATGACTTGAATTTGATTGAAACATTGCATGCTTAAATTAATCATTCTCCTATGTTTAAAAAATTCTTTAAATGCCTTATGTGATGATTGAAAATTAATTTGCTTTATGATGAATCACGAATCATAATCTTGATCTCTTGAAATTTATAACATGAAATCCTTTATGAATCAAGATTTCTTACTCTTTATTCTCTTACATTTTGAGAAAATTTTCAATATGAATCATAAGTGTTCTTATGCATGAATTGAAATCTTTTTCTCCTATGTTTCCTTTTGTGATTTACTAAAGAGAATATCCTTTTTGAAAATTCTTGACTTAAAATTTATTTAAAAATCTCTTATTATTTGATCTCCTAAGATTTTCCCTTGATTATTTATGAGGCTTTTCAAAAAGAAATCATGCCTTTTGGTATTCACATACTCTAATATTTTATGATATGATTTTTATGTAATTCCTTGTATTCATGAAATGTTTATCTCATCACCCAATTATTTTCTCCTTGATATTCCTTATGTGATGATATGAATACATGAAATATTCATTAATTTGTTTTGATGAAAAGTTATGATCATGAATGTTAGGATGCAATTTGACAAATTAATACCATCATGATTTGAAACATTTATGATTTGAAATTATACATGCAATACTTGTGCCTTCTAATTATGATGTGATGTATTGCACATAATGTAAATCATGATTTAAAATGCTATGAGTTGTTGCTAAAATGATGAATTATAAATGTTGATTTAATGTTTTGTATCATGAATGCTCTAAATGATGAATGTTTAGTATCATGATCAAAATGTTGATAAATAGTTAAAAATTTTAGTATCATGTATGATATCCTCATAATGTTGATCGATTTATTCAATATCGTGCATGAATGAAATATAAGGTTTTTGAAAATGTGCATATTCTAATTTGAAAATATAATGATGCACAAATAAGATTGACTTACCTTTGTCATAATTGATGTAAAGGGTCTTCCCTTCTTTTTGACAATGACAAAGGGGGAGATAGCTAATTTGCACAAGTCAAGAAGATGCAAAAACTTGATTGCTAGCTTGCCTATCTTAAGTAGCAAAGATTGCTAACTTGCTTATTTCAAGAAGCAAAAGTTGTCTTCTTGAACATCACTATCTTGCCTATCTCAATAAGCAAAACATGCTAACGTGCACATCTAGCAAACTTGTATATTTTAAGAAGCAAGGGTTGCTTTCTTGAACATCTCAAAACTGCTAGCTTGCATGTTCTAAAAATATTGTAAAATTTGCTAGCTTGTATGTAGTAAAACTTGCATATCGTAAAAGTTGCTAGCTTGTAGAGAAGCAAAGAATTGCTATCTCAAAAGAAGCAAAAATTGTAAAACTTAGAAAACTTGTAATATAATTGCTCTTGCCATGCTTTGTATCAAAAATAGGTTGATATCCTTAAAAGCATCGCATTAAATTTTTTAGTATCGCAATGTATCACATGTATCGCAAATTGAATTTTTGAGACTATTTTTAACAATTGATGTCTTTCATGACATGATTTCTTTGCATTTTTGTCTTGTATGTATCATGTGATGATTGAAATATTGATTGATGCAAATTCATAATTTATGTAAAAGTCTAAATCATTGGTTCCTCTCCTTCTTTTCGGCAATGACATAGGGAGAGAAAGATTACTAGCTCAAGGCAAATGCTGGCTAGCTTGTACTCTTCCCTACTTTTCGACAAAAACAAAGGAGAGAAAGCTTTTGCTAGTTAGAACATGCAAAGAAAAGCAAAGTGCAATCTTGCACAAGAAGCAAGTGTTGAATTGCCATGATTGAACTTAAGAATCTTACTATGCTTTTATGCTTATATGTTGTGATGAAAATCTAGCTTCACATTACAGAAACTTGAATATCTTTTAAAATAGCTAGAGCTACTTCTCCTTTTTGTTGATGACATAGGGGGAGAAGTATATTGATGACTTCATGCATTGAATTGAATATTTTATATATTTGCATGATGGTTTAAATGTTTTTCATAACATGTGATGAATGTTGCTTGGAATTGGGATAATCTAAGTGTTCTATCAATGGCATATTGATAGGGGGAGTTTGTTAAAACTCCGGGGAGTTAAGGTTAACTCCGGTAGTCATCAATTAGTTGTCATCATCAAAAAGGGGGAGATTGTTGAATCTCGAATTTTGATGATGAAACTAATTGATTGTGTTTAGATGTTTAACTGCATTTTGAGTGATGCAGGTCTACTCGATCAGGATTAGACAGTTGACGCAGAAGGAATTGACGTTGCGCCGGAGGAGATCACGTTAGGATATTGGACGGTAGGACGCTTCGGACGTCGGGCATCGGGCCAAGGAGAGCGGAATTGCACCAAGGATATCGGGGTTGCGGAGGTCAACCGCCGATTGGGCAACAAGCCGCAAGAGAGAACGATGCGCTGAAGAATCGGACGAAGCGCCAACCAATGACGTGCCGGGCAACAGAATGTCAATTAGCGTTGTAATAATTGTCTAGATCGGAGTAGAGTTTTGGCTTGTGTGTGCAGGATTAACTACGATAACGATGAAGACATAAAGCGAAACAAAGTGCCGGAGTCAAGCGCGAAGGATTCGTTGGGAGTTCGAGAGTTCGACGGAAGTCTGAAGGTTCGTCGGGAATGCTGTCGGAACTAGCCGAGAATGAGTAGGGAGCTTGCTGAAGGGTTTTTCGGAAGCTCGCCAAAAGGTTCGTCGGAAGTTCACGGAGCTCACCGAGAAAGATCGGAGCTTGCCGAAGAAGCTCGTCGGAACTCGCCAAGATCAAATCGTGAAGTCTAGGAGCTTGCCGGGAGTCCGCAGAATGGTTTCCGAGAGTTTATCGGAAGACCGCCGGAAGTTCGCCGAAAGCTCGCCGGAAGAAGTCTTGACTTATGGACTTTGTAATAGCTTAGAAAATGTCTTTAAATTTGTAGTTAGCACGTTAATTAGGGCTAGGATTAGGTGTTAATCCTATGACCCAAGTAGGGCCAATTCGGCCCAAGTTCGGACTGGTTTGGGCCAATTTTGGAGCCCAACCAGTGAGCTGAAATAGTGTAGGCGGTGGCACCGCCCAGAGGCCGAGAGCTGGGCGGTGGCACCACCTGGGCTGGGCGGTTGCACCGCCCAGCACCCGAGAGCTGGGCGGTGGCACCGCCAGCATCGGGAACATAAGAGAATTCAATTTTTGGAGCCCAAATTTGAATCCTCTTGAGGCCTATAAATACCCCTCAATTCTCAGCAGAGAGAACAGTTTTTTGAGCAGCAAGTGATTGAGAGAAAGGTCTTAGAAAAGTCTTAGCAATCCTTGGTATTCAATTTGCTAGTGTTCACCTCCTTCTTTCTTGAAAATATGTAAGAGTGTTAACTACTTGTAAAGAGTTGTAAGAGGGGTATTTACCCTTCCATTTCAAGAGATTGCTAGTGGAAGGTGGGAGCCTCGTTGAAGAGGGGCCTCGCAAGTGGATGTAGGTCATTTGACCGAACCACTTTAAAAACGGCGTAATCTCTGGTTTGCATTTCATTGTTGCTATTCACATTACTGCAAACTTTCTTACTTGCTTTATTTACTCATTACCTTAGCTGCTCTACTATACGAATACGCTTTCAAGTTCAATTTTTACCGTACGAAAGATTTATCAAAACCGACGTTTTAATCCGCTGCACTAGTTCACCCCCCCCACCCCCCCCCCCCCCCCCCCCCCCCCCCCCCCCCCCCCCCCCCCCCCCCCCCCCCCCCCCCACCCCCCCCCCCCCCCCCCACCCCCCCCCCCCCACCCCCCCCCCCCCACCCCCCCCCCCCCCCACCCCCCCCCCCCCCCCCCCACCCCCCCCCCCCCCCCACCCCCCCCCCCCCCCCCACCCCCCCCCCCCCCCCCCCCACCCCCCCCCCCCCCACCCCCCCCCCCCCACCCCCCCCCCCCCCCCCACCCCCCCCCCCCCACCCCCCCCCCCCCACCCCCCCCCCCCCACCCCCCCCCCCCCACCCCCCCCCCCCCCCCCCACCCCCCCCCCCCCCCCCCACCCCCCCCCCCCCCCCACCCCCCCCCCCCCACCCCCCCCCCCCCCCCCCCCCCACCCCCCCCCCCCCCCCCCCACCCCCCCCCCCCCCCCCCCCCCACCCCCCCCCCCCCCCCCCACCCCCCCCCCCCCACCCCCCCCCCCCCCCACCCCCCCCCCCCCCACCCCCCCCCCCCCCCCACCCCCCCCCCCCCCCCCCCCCCCCACCCCCCCCCCCCCCCCCCCACCCCCCCCCCCCCACCCCCCCCCCCCCCACCCCCCCCCCCCCACCCCCCCCCCCCCACCCCCCCCCCCCCCCCCCACCCCCCCCCCCCCACCCCCCCCCCCCCACCCCCCCCCCCCCCCCCCACCCCCCCCCCCCCCCCCCCCACCCCCCCCCCCCCACCCCCCCCCCCCCACCCCCCCCCCCCCCCCCCCCCCCCCCCCCACCCCCCCCCCCCCCACCCCCCCCCCCCCCCCCACCCCCCCCCCCCCCCCACCCCCCCCCCCCCACCCCCCCCCCCCCCCACCCCCCCCCCCCCACCCCCCCCCCCCCCACCCCCCCCCCCCCCACCCCCCCCCCCCCCCACCCCCCCCCCCCCCCACCCCCCCCCCCCCCCACCCCCCCCCCCCCCACCCCCCCCCCCCCCCCCCCACCCCCCCCCCCCCCCCACCCCCCCCCCCCCCCACCCCCCCCCCCCCCCCCCACCCCCCCCCCCCCCCCACCCCCCCCCCCTCTTAGTGCTCTTGATCCTAACAATACATTGTTCTTAAATAGATTCCACTACTTTATAAATTTATAAAATTATTATAATTTTATTTAGCTAAGGTGATTGAACTCCAAATCTCAAACATTCTACATGAACCCTTATAATATTTTATAGATTGTTTCAGTTTTTAAAACTTTGATCAAAATTTATTGATTCTTTTTACCTTTTCATCACATTTTAAAAGAGAACTATTTAGACTTTGGATCACTTAAAAAAAATTTCTACTATTATCCACTAATATATATCTTTAAAAAGGTTTTGTGTTCATTGGTATTCTTTTATATTACAAATAATGTTATTTTATCATAATATGAACATCTGGAAAAGAGGAAAAGAGATGATCATATAAACTAAGCAAAGCTTATCTAAGTAAGAGTTCTTTTTTAGGTAAGATTTTGATTTTTTAAAATAAAATGATTGAAGGTAATATCCATCAAACAAAACTACATATGTAGCAAAAAATCGTCATACCACATGAAATCGTATGAAACATTTTATGCATACCAGTCTAGATGTGGATCGGTATGCGAATTACTCATGTTTTAAGTGTTCTAGTCTAGATTATATATGAAAACCTTAGAATCACCATATTTCTCATTATGTTGTTGCCATTAGATGTTGCTTACCCATTAGCCATTATTTCTCTCTTTTCTTTCTTCTTTCTCCTTCACTGCTTCCTCTTCTTCTTTCTTTCCAATCCAACACAAATTGATATGGGATAAAAGCATATTATTGGATTTATTGAATCTCAGATTTTGATGATGAAGTCAATTGTCATTTGTTATCTAATCCATATGTTAAGATAAGTGTGCAGGATTAACTACGATGAAAGTAAGACATGCAGCAGGAGTTGCGCCGAAGTCAAGACTATGATCACGTTGGGGTTCGAGAGTTCGACGGAAGTCCGGACGGTCATCGGAGGTTCTGCGGGAACAAATCCGAGAAGTCCAGGAGCTTGCCAAAGAAGCTCATCGGAACTCGCCAAGTGGATCGTCGCAAGTCCAGGAGTTTGCCGGAAGTCCGCCGGAGCATCGCCGATGGTTCGTCGGATGATCGCCGGAAGTTCGCCGGAAGCTCGACGGAAGAAGCGATTGACGCACCGGAGCAAGTTGCAGTGAATGTCTTGAAAAATATTATAGTTAGCATGATGATTAAGTTAGAAATGGGAGGTGATCCCATTAACTTAATCTTGGGCAATTGGGCCCTTAACAGACCCAAATTGGGCCGAATGGATCAGCCCATTCGGACCTAGATTCCCTGGCCGGCGGTGGCACCGCCCCTGTCAGGCGGTGGCACCGCCCCTGTCAGGCAGTGGCACCGCCTGGGCTCAATCTCCGAGTGAGACTGGGTGGGCGGTAGCACCGCCCTTGTCAGGCGGTGGCACCGCCTCGGCTTAGTCTCTGAGTGAGACTGGGCGGTAGCACCGCCCCTGTCAGGCGGTGGAGCCGCTCGAGCTCGGTCTCCGAGCTCTGTCAGGCGGTAGTACCGCTAGGACCCCGAAAATATGGGAATTGACATTTTTGAGCTCCAAATTCATATCAGTTGGGGCCTATATAAACCCCACCCTTTCATGCATGAAAGGGCACCGAAACTTAGCATTTATTCTGAGATTTTGAGAGCTTAAAAGTGTTGTAAAAGGCTAGAAGTTCTTCTCCCTCTTTTCTTCGAAGTTTTGATCATTCAAGAGAGGAGTGAAAAATCTGTAAGGGTTGTCTCCTAAGCCCGTCAAAAGGAGTGAAACTGTAAAAGGGTGGTTGGCCTTCGCCTATTAAAGGAAGGCCTCTAGTGGACGTCGGTGACCTCATCGGACGAGGAAGCCAAAAGTGGATGTAGGTCAAGATTGACCGAACCACTCTAATCTCGGTTTGCATTTACATTCTGTTCTCTATCTTAACTGCAACTACTTCCATAGCTTTACTTTAACTGCACTTTACTTGATATTAAGTTACAGCAATTTCCGATTCGACTTTCATACTGAAATCGTTCTTATCATACGAATGTCGTTTTAAATCGTCGAAAGTTTTCCGCTGCACTAATTCACCCCCCCCTCTTAGTGCTCTTGATCCTAACAATTGGTATTAGAGCGGGGTTAACTCTCAATCGGATTAAAACCCAAAAGAGATGGCATACGTCGGAAATCAAGAGGGCCACTCTATTACACGTCCAACCATGTTCAATGGGACGGACTATACCTATTGGAAGACCCGAATGAGGATCTTTCTTATTTCAATGGATTTTGAAAATGGATTTTCGAAGTCTTCTCTTCCAATGATCGATTGGAATGAATTGGAGAAGAAGACTATCGCTCTTAATGCAAAGGCTATGAATGCCTTATTTTGTGCGCTTGATAAAAATGAGTTCAATCGTGTTTCGGTTTGTGAAACCGCATTTGATATTTGGTATACACTCGAAGTGACTCACGAAGGCACAAGTAGAGTGAAAGAGTCAAAAATCATCTTTTGATACATTCTTTTGAACTTTTCCGAATGAAACCGAGCGAGACTATTGGCGATATGTACACCCGTTTCACGGATGTCGACAATGGCCTAAAAGGACTCGGCAAAAGTTTTTTCAGATTTGAGCTCGTAAATAAGATTCTAAGATCCCTTCTAAGAGTGGGACCCTAAAGTCACTGCTATTCAAGAGGCTAAAGATCTAAACAACTTCCCTCTGAAGAATTAATCGGGTCATTAATGACCTACGAAATGACTTGCAAAGCTCATAAAGAGCAAGAAGAGATCCTTCCAAAGAACAGGAAGGATATGGCACTTAGAACCTCGAAGACCACTTGAGAGAAAACTCAAGTGATGAAGACTGTGACGATGACTTGGCACTTCTAACAAGGAAATTTAAAAAATTCATTGAAAGAAACAAGTTTAAAAATGACTCAAAAATAAATTTGAACCCAAAAGGACCAAGTTATTTGCTACGAATGCAAGAAGACGGGACACTACAAAAGTGATTGTCCCCAAGCTAAGAAGAGAACACCAAAGAAGAAGGCGCTCAAAGCAACGTGGGATGACTCAAGCGCGTCCGAAGAAGAGGAGTCCAACACGAGCAAGTTGCTCATTACGCCCTAATGGCCATCGGAGATGAGGTAACAAATATATTGATGCAGATTTATCATTTGATGAATTACTAAATGCTTCCATTACTTATTTGATGAATGCAAAACTATTGGTAGAAAATATAAATTGCTAAAAAAGGAGCATGATAGTCTTACTTGTATTTCGACACATTAGAATTGAATATATATGATAGTTTAGCTCCATGTAAAAATTGTAAGGATCTAGAAACTCTCCAAAAGAGCACTGCACTTAAGGACACCTTGAAGAAATCGTGTTTAGTAGCAAGTCTTTGAATATGATCCTTACAAATAAGGGTCATGTTCCTAAAAGAAGTGGAATCGGATTTGTGAGAAGTCCTCACCAAAATCCAACCACCTTCATTAAGGCCCTATCTTATATGTTCGACACCAAAGCAAATGCAACTTTTGTTGCAAACATGGACATAGAACTTATCATTGTCCATTCAAGAAAGTTAGTCCCAAACAAATTGATTTGGGTTCCTAAAGGAACCACGATAAACTCTATGCAACATGATAAATAATTTAGATCAGTGTTTGAGGCACCCAAAACTAAATAAGTACCTAAAAATCATCCTCTCTTATAGAAACATACATCATCACAAGCTAGGAGCAAGAGATGGTACTTGATAGTGGATGCTCAAGGCATATGATCGGAGATCCATCTCAATTCTCTAAACTCACTAGCATAGACGAAGGCTATGTCACTCTTCGGAGACAACAACAAGGGTAAAATCATTGGCAAAGGAACACTAGGTAACAAATCCAATTCTTTATTGAAGATGTTTTGTTAGTTGATGGTTTAAAACATAACCCTCTTGAGCATTAGTCAATGTGTGTGTGATAAAGGATATATTGTCAAATTCGAATCTAATGCTTGCATCGTTGAAAACCACACAAAAAACACTCTATGATAGCATTAAAACAAAATACGTATACACCATTGACATCCATGATCTTTGCAATGAAAAGTGTTTCTCGGTTTTGAATGAGGATGCTAGGCTTTGGCATAGGAGATAGGTCATGCTAGCATGAAACTAATCACTCAAATATCATCCAAAGAACTTGTAAGAGGAATTCCTCATATCAAGTTCATCAAGATAATGTGTATGATGCTTGTCAATTAGGAAAACAAATTAAGGGTAGTTTCAAATCTAAGAATCAATAAGCACCTCTAGGCCCTTACAATTGATCCATATGGACTTGTTTGGACCTATCTCTACATCAAGTCTAGGAGGTAGCAATACGTCACTTTCGGCCATTGTAGATGACTATAGTAAGATACACATGGACTTATTTCTTAAAACACAAAAATGAATGCTTTTAGATATTTTACCAAGTTTTGCAAACTTGTCCAAACTGAAAAGGGTTTCTATGATTGCGTCAATTAGAAGTGATCATGGTGGTGAATTTCAAACCGTGATTTTCAAGAATTTTATGACTTTAATGGATACAATCATAACTTCTCTACTCCAAGAAATCCTCAACAAAATGGAGTAGTAGAAAGAAAAATAGAAATTTACAAGAAATGAGAAGAACCATGTTGAATGAACATAGCCTACCCAAATATTTTTGGGCCGAAGCCGTAAACACTGCATGCTATATTTTGAATAGAGTTCTAGTAAGACCCTTACTCACCAAAACTCCCTATGAGTTGTGGAACAACAAAAAACCCAATGTTTCATATTTTAAGTTTTTGGGTGCAAGTGTTTTATCTTGAATGAAAAAAATGCCTTAGGAAAATTTGATGCTTAAATCCGATGAAGGAATTTCCTTGGTTATTCTTCGGTTTCTAAAGCTTTTCGTATATTCAATAAAAGAACTTTAATTATAGAAGAATCCATTCATGTTGTTTTCAAGAGATTTCTGAAATCAAGAAAATGATTTTGATGATGATGTTAATTTTGATTCTTTGAATTTAAATGAAACCCTTCTCCAACTAGCAACTTGGATGCATCCACTTTCGAAACATCCTTACCCAAGGATTGGAAATATGTAGATGCTCATCCTAAGGAGCTAATTCTAGGAGACACATCTAAGGGGGTTCAAACACGTTCTTCTCTTAAAGAATTTTGTGCCAATGCCGCTTTTCTCTCCCAAATTGAACCTAAATGTATTGACGAAGCCATGAAGATGATCATGGATTATCGCAATGCAAGATGAGTTAAATCAATTTGAGAGAAATGAGGTGTGGAAGCTTGTTCCTAGGCCAAATGACCATTTAGTTATTGGTACTAATGGGTCTTTAGAAACAAGCAAGATGAATATGGTATCGTGGTTAGAAACAAGGTTAGATTAGTAGCCAAAGATTTCAACCAAGAAGAAGGTATCGATTACGAAGAAACCTTCGCTCCTGTGGCTAGATTAGAAGCCATAGGATGCTCCTTGCCTATGCTAGTAATAATAATTTTAAGTTATTTCAAATGGATGTTTAAAAGCGCTTTCTTAATGGCTTTATTTCTGAAGAAGTTTATGTTGAACAACCCTCCCGGATTTGAAAATAATAGCCTCACTAATCATGTGTTTAAATTAACTAAAGCTCTCTATGGTTTAAAACAAGCCCCAAGGGCTTGGTATGAGAGACTTAGTTCTTTTCTTATTAAAAATAATTTTACAAAAGGCAAGGTTGATACTACATGTTTATCAAGAATTTTGAAAATAATTTTCTCATTGTTCAGATTTATGTTGATGATATTATCTTGGTTCTACAAACAAATCTCTTTGTGAATCCTTTGCTAAAACCATGAGTCTAGAATTTGAAATGAGTTTGATAGGAGAATTAACCTTTTTCTTAGGCTTACAAATTAAGCAACTAAGAAATGACATCTTTATTAGTCAAACTAAATATGCTTTAGACTTGCTAAAGAGATTTAATATGGAAAGCTCAAAAGCTATTAACACTCCTATGAGCACATCCACTAAGTTAGAAGTTGATTAAAGTGGAGAAAGCTTCGATCAAAAAACTGATAAGAGTATGATAGGAAGTTTACTTTACCTCACTACACTAGACCAGATATCATGTTCAGTGTAGGACTTTGTGCTAGGTTTCAATCGAACCCTAAGATATCTCATCTCAAAGCGGTTAAAGAATATTTAGATATGTTAAAGGTACCACAAATCTTGGATTATGGTATTCGAAAACCGAGAAGTTTGAGTTAATTACTTATGCTGATGCAGATTTTGCTGGATGTAGATTAGATAGAAAAAGCACATCAGGAACATGTCAATTTTTGGGACATGCTCTTGTTTCCTGGTCATCTAAGAAACAAAACTCAATTGCACTATCAACAACCGAAGCTGAGTATATAGCAGCTAGTGCATGCTGTGCACAAGTTGTGTGGATGAAAACACCTTAGAAGATTATAAAGTTCATCTTAAAATATTTCATTAAATGTGATAACACAAGTGCTATATGTTTAACAAAGAATCCCATTCAACACTTAAGAACAAACATATTGATATTTGACATCACTTTATACGAGATCATGTCACTAATCATGATATAGTTATAGAGTTCATTGATACTAAACACCAACTAGCTGATATTTTTACAAAGCCTTAAGTGAAGAACAATTTAATTTTCATTAGAAGAGAATTAGGAATGTTAATGTGTCCGAATGCTTGAACTCATTAATCTATTTTTTAGACTTTCTTGATTCAATAATCAAATCACTCAATTGCTATGATGATTTTACATGATTACATGCCTTAGTAATATGTTGGAAATTATGTATTTTGGATATAAAAATTTCCATGATAATGAGCATGTTTTATCTTCATGATTGTATTGGAAAATCTATAGCAAAACCTTGTCCGAATGCATGAAAGTGTTAAATTTTATTTCGGATTTTCTTGATACCTTATTCTCTTTCGAACTTAATGTAGCTCTCATAAGCATATGTTATATCGGGTTTGATTCATTGATTTTTGGACATGTGGAATCAATTAGCAAATGCATCTTTCATGGCTTATGATGTGAAAAAATATTTTCGAGAAATGGATTTGATAAAATGATTCCTTCTTATAATTTCCTTCTTGAAAAAAAGAAGAAGAAGATTTTTTACTGCAAGGATATTGATTCACATACATATTATGATCCTTGTAAAAATGAAGCGTGATTTAATCTTTCCTTGAGATGTTTGTATAATTGGTATCCTATCACTCATGTTGAAAAATTACCTATCACTCACTTGTGTTTAAAATTTGCTTATATCGTTCTCCTTTTTGTTGATGACAAAGGGGGAGAAATATATGAAATGATGCTATGAGTGCCATATTTGAATTTGAATTATGTTAAAAAAGCTTGCATCGAAATATATGGTAATAATGATAGAATTGCTATGATTGCTAAACACTTGAAATATTACATTATGTTAAGATATCAAGAACTTGCATCGTAATTTCACATGTTGATATCTTACCATATCATGAATTGCTACCATTCCTATCATTCACATTTGAAATGTAAAACTTGAAAAAGGATGTAAAGCCTTGACATCATTTTCAGAGAGATTACATCATGATAGGAATCATGATGAAGTATTGATAAGGTTAAACAATCTTAACTTATCAATATGTCTCTTGAATTCAAAGGCTTTGAATTAAAGAATGACTTATCTTGAGTATGGCATATAGATAGGGGGAGTTAAAGTTAACTCCGTTATCAATTGATTGTCATCATAAAAAGGGGGAGATTGTTGAATCTCGGATTTTGATGATGAAGTCAATTGTCATTTGTTATCTAATCCATATGTTAAGATAAGTGTGTAGGATTACACTACGATGAAAGTAAGACATGCAGCAGGAGTTGCGCCGAAGTCAAGACTATGATCACGTTGGGGGGTTCGGACGTTCGAGGAAGTCCGGACGGTCATAGGAGTTCTGCGGGACAAATCCGAGAAAGGTCCAGGAGCTTCCAAAGAAGTCATCCGGAAATGGCCAAGTGGATTCGTCGCAAGTCAGGGTTTGCCGGAAGTCAGCCGGAGCCTCGCCGAGGGTTCGTCGGATGATCGCCGGAAGGTCGTGCGGAAGCTCGACAGAAGAAGAGATGGACTTACAGGAGAAAGATGTAGTAATGTCTTGAAAAATATTGTAGTTAGATGAGGATTAAGTTAGAAAGGGAGGGATCCCTTAACTTAATCCTTGGGGGCAATTGGGCATTAACAGGAAACCCCCAATGGGGCCGAATGGATAGCCATTCGGACCCAGAATTCCCTAGCCGGCGGTGCACAGTAACTGCAGGCGGTGGCACCGCCTGGGCTCAGTATCGAGTGAGACGGCTGGTAGCACCGCCCATCAGGACGGCGGAACGCATGGCTCAGTCTCGAGTGAGACTGGGTGGAGTAGCACCGCCCCTGTCAGGCGGTAGGCACAGCCTAGGCTTTAGTCTCTGAGGGAGACTGGGCGTAGCACCGCCCCGTCAGGCGGGGGAGCCGCTCGAGCTCGGTCTACGAGCTCGTCAGGCGGTAGTACCGCTAGGACCCCGAATATGGGAATGACATTTTGGAGCCAACTTCAAATAGTGTGGGGGCTATATTAGAACCCCACCTTCATGATGAAAAAGGGCACCGAAACGTACGCATTATTTCAGATTTTGGAGCTTAAAAGTGTTGTAAAAAGATGAAGTCTGCTCCCTCTTGGTCTTCGTAGTTTGATCATTCAAAGAGGGAGGGAAAAATTTGTAAGGGTTTCGCCTAAGCCCGGTCAAAAGGAGTGAAAACTGTAAAAAGGGTGGGTGGCCTTCGCATTGAAGGATAGGCCTATAGTGGACGCGGGGACCTAGCGGACGAGGAAGCGAAAAAGTGGATGTAGGTATAGATTGACCGAACCACTCTAAATCTCAGGTTTGCTTTACATTCTGTTCTCTATCTTAACTGCAACTACTTCCATAGCTTTACTTTAACTGCACTTTACTTGATCTTAAGTTAAAGCAATTTTCGATTAACATTTCATACTGAAATCGTTCTTATCAACGAACGTCGTTAAAATAGTCGAAAGTTCGATGCACTATTCACCCCCCCCAAGTGCTCTTGATCCAACAATTCACCCCACCTCTTGGGCTCGATCCTAAAATTGTTATCAGAGCGGGGTAACTCTCAATCGGATTAAAACCAAGAGAGAGATACGTCGGAAAGCAAGAGGCCACTCTATTACACGTCCACCCAGTTCAAGGGACGGAAACCCTATGGAAGACCCGAATGAGGATCTTTCTTATTTCAATGTGTGGCTTTTGGATTTTGAAAATGGATTTCGAGTCTTCTCTCCCATGATTGAGTAGAAGAATGGAGAAGAAGACGGAGCGCTCTAATGCAAAGTCTGAATGCCTTATTTTGTGCGCCTTGATAATAATGAGTTCAAATCGGCGTTTCAGTTTCGTGAAACCACTTGATATTTGGTATAACACTCGAAGTGACTCCGAAAGGCACAAGTAGAGTGCAAGAGTCAACACTCAATCTTGACATTCTTTTGAACTTTCCGAATGGAAACCGAGGAGACTATTGGCGATATGTACACCATTTCACAGCGGTCGTCAATGTCTAAAAGGCCTCGGCAAAAGTTTTCAGATTTTGGGCTCGCGTAAATAGATTCTAATATCCATCCTAAGAGTTGGGACCCTAAAGTCCTGCTATTCAAGAGGCATAAAGATCTAAAACAATTCCTCTTGAGGATAAACGGGTCATTAATGACCTACGAAATGACTGACAACGCTCATGAAGAGCAAGAAGAGATCCTTCCAAAAGAACAAGGAAGGTATACACGAGAACTTTCGAAGACCACTTGCAGAGGAAAACTCACGTGATGAAGACTGTGACGATGACTTGGCACTTTAACAAGGAAATTCAAAAATTTCATTAAAGAAAACAAGTTAAAAAAAGACTCAAAAAAATAAATTTGAACCCAAAAAGGACAAGCTATTTGCTACGAATGCAAGAAGCCGGGACAAAATACAAAAAGTTATTTCCCTAAAGCTAAGAATTTCTGAGAACACCAAAGAAGAAGGCGCCAAAGCAAATGTGGGAAGCTCAAGCGCGTCGAAGAAGAGGAGTCCAACACGAGCAAGTGCTCATTATCCTAATGGCAATGCGGGTGAGGTAACAAATTAATTGAGGCAGATTATCATTTGATGAATTACTAACGCCTTCCATGACTTATTTGATGAATGACAAATATAGTAGAAAATATAAATCTGAAAAAGGAGCATGATAGTCTTACTTGTAATTTCAAAAATAGAAATGATATCAGATAGTTTCGCTCCATGTAAAACAAGTATGATCTAGAACGCTCCAAAAAGGAGAACTTTAGTTAAGGACACATGAAGAAAATTCGAGGGTGGTAGCAAGTCTTTGATATGATCCTTACAAATAAGGGTCATGTTCCTAAAAAAGTGGAAATAGGATGTGTGAGAAGTCCTCACCAAAATCCAACACACGTCATTAAAGGCCTATCTTATTATGTTCGGCACAAAGCAATTGTACTTTGGTTGCAAAATGGACATAGACTTATCATTGTCATTCAAGAAATTAGTCCAAACAATTGATTTGGGGTTCCTAAAGGAACCACAAAAACTTATGCAACATGATAAACAATGTAGATCAGTGTTTTGAGGCACCCAAAATAAATTGGGTACCTCAAAAATCAATCCTTTCTTGTAGAAACATAATCATCACAAGCTAGGAGCAAGAGATGGTACCTTGATAGGGATGCTCAGGCATATGACCGGAGATCCATCTCAATCTCGTAAACCACTAGCATAGACGAAGGCTATGTCATCTGCGGAGATAACAACACGGGTAAAATCTTGGCAAAGGAACAAAGGTAACAAATCCACACTTCTGTCTTGAAGATGTTGTGAGTTGGATGGTTTAAACATAACCTTGAGTATTAGTCAATTGTGTGATAAGGAGATATTATCAAATTGGAATCTAATGCTTGCAACGTTGAAAACCACACAAAAACACATCTATGATGATTAAAAACAACATAACGTATACAACATTGACATCATGATCTTGCAATGAAAGGTTCTCGGTTTGAATGAGGATGCTTGGCTTTGGAATAGGAGGATTAGGCATGCTAGCATGAAATAATCACTCAAATATTATCCAAAGAACTTGTAAGAGGAATTCTCATATCAAGTTCATCAACAGATAATGTGTGTGATGCTTGTCAAGTAGGAAAACAAATAAGGGTAGTGTCAAATCTAAGAAATCAAATAAGCACCTCTAGGCCTTACAAATGATCCATAGGACTTGTCTTGGAACCTAGCTCTATATCAAGTCTAGGAGGTAGCAAATACGCCTTCGTCATTGTAGATGAAATCGTAGATACCACATGGATTATTTCTTAAAACACAAAAATGAATGCTTTAGATATTTTACAAGTTTGCAACTTGTCCCAATGAAAAGGGTTCTATGATTGCGTCAATTAGAAGTGATCATGGTGGTGAAATTTCAAACCCGGTGATTTCAAGATTTTATGAATTTATAGATACAAATCATAATTCTCTACTGCGAAGAATCCTCAACAAAATGTAGTAGAAAGGAAAAAATAGAAATATAAAAGCAATGGATGACCCATGTGAATGAACATGCCTACCCAAATTTTTGGCCGGAAGCCGTAAAATAATGCATGATATATTTTGAATGGAGTTCAGTAAGCCCTACCACCAAAACTCCCTATGAGTGTGGAACAACAAAAAAACCCAATGTTCCATATGTAAAGTTTTGGGTGTAAGTGTTTTATGAATGAAAAAGATGCCTTAGGAAAATTTGATGTAAAATACGATGAAGAAATTTTCCTTGGTTATTCTTCGTTCTAAGCTATCGTATATTCAAAAACGAACTTTAATAAGAAGAATTTTCATGTGTTGTCAATGAGATTTTCTGAAATCAAGAAAAAGTGATTTGACGCTGATGTTAAATTTGATTCATTTATATAATGAAACTCCCTCTCCAACTAGTAATTGGAGCATCCACTCCGAAATATCTTCCCCAAGGATTGGAAATAGGTAGATGCTCTCTAAGGATGCTATTCTAGGAGGACACATTAGGGGTTCAAACCGTTCTTCTCTTAAAGGCTTTTGTGCCACGCCGCTTTCTTCCCAAATTGAACTCAATGTAATTGACAAAGCCATGAAAGAGATTCTGGACTGATGCAATGCAAGATGAGTTAAACAATTGAGAGAAATGAGTGTTGGAAGCTTGTTCTAGGCACAGGCCATTAGTTATTGGTACTAAAAAGGTCTTAGAAACAAGCAAGATGATATGGTATCATGGGGTTAGAAAACACAGGCTTAGCTAGTTTAGCCAAAGGTTTCAGCCAAGAAGAAGGTTCGATGTACGGAAGAAACTTCGCTCCTGTGGCTAGATTAGAAGCCATAAGGAGGCTCCGCCTATGCTAGTAATAATAATTTAATTATTTCAAATGGAGTGAAAAGCGCTTCTTAGGACTTTATTTCCGAAGAAGTTATGTTGAAAACTCCCGGATTTGAAAATAATAGACGCACTAATCATGTGTTTTAAATTACTAGCCTAGCTATGGTTAAAACCAAGCCACGGCTGGGTATGAGAGACTTAGTTCTTTTTTATTAAAAATAATTTTACAAAAGGCACGGTTGATACTACATGTTTATCAAGCCATTTGAAAATAATTTTCTCATGTTCAGATTTAGGTGTGATATTATCTTTGGTTCTACAAACGATCTCTTGTGAATCCTTTGCTAAAACATGAGTCTAGAATTTGAATGAGTTTGATGGCGAGAGAGAATTAACTTTTTTTTTAGGCTTACAAATTAAGAAAATTTAAGAAATGGTATCTTAGTAGTCAAAACTAAATATGCTTTTAGCACTGCTAAAGAGCTTTAATCTGGAAAGCTCAAAAGCTATTAAACTCCTATGAGCCATTCACTAAGTTAGAAGTTGATTGAAAGTGGAGGAAAGAACGCTTCGATCAAAACAACTTATAGGGGTGTATGATAGGAAGTTTACTTTCTCACTGAAACTAGACCGAATGATCATGTAGACTTTGTGCTAGGTTTCAATCGAAACCCTAAGAGAATATCATCTCAAAGCAGTTAAAAGAATACTTAGATATCTCAAAGGTACCACAACAAATCTATGATATAGTATCGGAAAAAACGGACCACAGGGAAAGTTTGAGGTAAGGCTTATGCTGATTGCAGAGTTTGCTGGATGTAGAGTAGATAGAAAAGCACATCGGAACATGTCAATTTTGGGAATGGAATCTTGTTTTCATGGTCATCTAAGAAACAAAACGAGGTTGTAATACAACAACCGAAGTGAGTATAAGCACTAGTGCATGTTGTGCACAAGTGTGTGAAGGAAAAACAACTTGAGATTATAAAGTTTATCTTAAAAATTATTCCCATCTTAAAGTGATAACACAAGGCTAGAGTTTAACAAAGAATCCTAATTCAACACTCAAGAACAAAACATATGATATTAAGACACACTCCTTTACGAGATCATGTCAATACTCATGATAGAAGTTATAGATGCATTGTCTAAACACCAACTAGCTGATCTTTTTACAATCCTTTAAGTGAAGAACAATTTACTTTCATTAGAGGAATTAGGAATGTTAATGTTGTCCGAATGCTTGACACTCATTAAAAGCATTATTTTCAGACTTTCTTGATTTCAATAATCAAATCACTCAATTGCTATGATGTTTTACATGATTACATGCTTAGTATATGTTGGAAATTATGTATGTGGATATAAAAATTTCTGTAATGAACATGTGTATTTCATGATTGTATTGGAAAATCTATAGAAACAAAACCTTGTCCGAATGCCATGAAAGGGTTAAATTTTTTTTCGGATTTTCTG
>CM017189.1:9523568-9623568 GCA_004837865.1 Musa balbisiana
ATCAGAGACATGTACACCCGTTTCACGGATGTCATCAATGGACTCAAAGCTCTTGGTAAATGTTTTTCTAACTTTGAACTAGTAACTAAAATTTTAAGATTTCTTCCAAAGAGTTGGGATCCAAAAGTTACAGCCATTCAAGAGGCTAAGGATCTTAAAATATTTCTACTCGAAGAACTAATTGGGTCTTTAATGACCTACGAAATGAACAATATGATAAAAAGGGAACCCAAGAACAACCTTCCAAAGGACAGGAAGGATTTGGGACATAAAACACAAGAAGACCACTCGAGCATAAGCTCAAGTGATGGTAAACTTAAACTACAAATGAAACAAAAATTAAAAAGCAAAAAGAACGGAATTACTTGCTTTGAACGCAAGAAGAAAAATAAAAATTGGGATGAATTGAGCTCCTCCGAAGGCGATGTGACAAACTACGCCTTAACGAATTTCAATGATGAGGTAATCGAAACCCCTTTAATTTATTTTGAAATTACATGATGTTTTCCATGATGTATTTTCTTTTTTTTGAATAATTATTTTTCTTGAAAATTACATGTTTTATATTAATGGAATAAAATGTTAGATTTAAATCTAATGATCATATGTATGTTTTTCTTAAGAAGAAAAAATGTGTATCTTGATGATTTCCAATTTTGATTGAAACCATACTTGATGTCTTAATGAAAATATTAAGAAGTTTAATATTATGCTTAATGATGATGCATGGCTTTTGTATGGAAAACTAAGCATGAAAAGATAGATTCACCTAAAAAGAAAAATGCATGACTACAACAAATAACAAAATTATTTTGGTTGAAAATACATTATGCTCAATGAAACCATGATTGATGAATATGCTTTATGATTAATAATTTCTTTGCCTTGTATATCCTATCATGATGAGTATTTTGAAAATAAATGAAATTATGTTTGATTTGAAATAATACATAATGATCATGCTTAATGAGTTTTCTTTCGAAATGATGCATGATGATTTTTGTGATTATCGACCTTTGCGATCTTTTGAAAGATCTTTTTCGGTGTTAATGAACGATGCATGGATTTGGTATAAAAGAAAAGAACAAGCATGTATGAAATCAATCAATGAGTTGAAACAAAAGGAGGAAAGCATTTTTCTTGAAAAATTTTCTTTTTTCTCTATCTTATTGAATTTTCACTAAGAGACCAATAAAATTATTTATGTATTTTTGAATCTATTTAAAGTAAGGTTGAGAATTTGATAATTTTGATGATTTAAATTTGAAATGAGTTTAATCAAAATCATGATATTGATTTCTTGGAACAACATGAGATTAACTTTGATGATCATTTTGATTATTTTGATTCATGGAATTTTGGATTCATGACTTGATCTTTCATTTGTTTATGTGATGGTTGAAATCTTTGTACATTTTAATTATTCCCTTCTCCTTTTAATTTTTGAATTTATACATGTTATATGTTAAACATTTGAAACCATGTTTTGGTATCATGCATATCTAAGAAATGTTATTTTGACATAAATGAAATAGGCATACTTATATGCAATAGTGTAAGTGTCATGCTTGACGATTGTATACTTAAAAATGCATAAAGTTGTAATAAAAATATTGAAATTTTAATACCATGACTTGACGATTTTATGCATGAGATTTTAAAGTTATACATGATGATTTTTGTGGTTTATTGATCTTGATGGTTTTTATGATGAAATTTATTTTTTGATCCTAAATGATTGATGATATATATATATATATATATATATATATATATATATTGGCACAAAAAGGACAAAGGCATGCTTGTATGAAACAACTAAATAGAGAAAAGTATTTTTCTTGAAAATTCTTTTTCTCTATCTTATTGACTTTGATGAATCTATTTTATCATCTTGAAAATGATTTTGATTTGATGATTTGAATTTAAATGAGCTTTATCTTGATTTTTCGAGATTTATAACTTGAGATTTACCCTATAAAAATCAAGATCTTTTATCCTCAATGTTTCTTTTTAGCATCTACTTGTATCATTGCTATATTTCTTCTTGTCGTGTACTAAAGAAAATTTTTTTCTAAATGAATCATGATTGGTATCATTGCTATATTTCATCTTGTCGTGTACGAAAGAGAAAATTTTTCTAAATGAATCATGATTTTTCGGAAGCACAATTCTTTTTATGATTCATAATGAATTGAGAAATTTTATATGCTTGAATTAATATTTGTTCTCCTACAAGATTGAATGAATTTTATCTATATCATGATCCCCTAAGATTTTCTTTTATTTAAGAGGAGATTTTTCAAAAGAAATCATGTCTTTTGGTATTATCTTTTCATGATATAATTTTTATACAATTCCTTGTATTCATGAAATATTTATCTCATCACCTAATAACTCTTCTTGATATTCCTAATGTGATGAAATGAAATTATGCATGAAATACAAGTGGGAGAAGTTTTGATCATATATGGTAGGATGCAATTTGACAAATTAATACCATCATGATTTAAAACATTTATGATTTAGACAAATTAATACCATCATGATTTAAAACATTTATGATTTGAAATTATGCTTGCAATTGCTTTTTATTGTATGTGATGTATTGCATATGATGTGTATCATGCATGCTTTAAATGATAAATGTTTTGATATCATGATTGATGATTTTGTTTTATGCATGAGATTTTCGAAATTATGCATGATGAATCTTGTAATTTATGGATTATTGATTTTTACCATAATGAAAGTGCCTTATTGATCCTTATCATAATAAATCTTGCACTTTCAGTTTTAAATATCATACATGTTTTTATTTGACATAAAAAAGGGGGCATGCTTGAATGAAATAAATCACATGATTTGAAACAACCAAAAGAGAAGAACATTTCTCTTGAAAATTATTTTTCTCTATCTTATTGATTTTGATGAATCTATTTGTATTATTTTTATGAATCTCATGGATTATGAAAATTATTTGAATTTAATGAGTTTTATTGAATTCATGATCTTGATTTCATGTAATTATAATTTGAATTTTCTATTCAATGAATCAAGATTGTTTTCTATTTAAAAGGACATTTGTTGAAATGTTTCATGATCTTTTAGTATTCATGATTTTGATAATTATGTTTTGAAACTTTATGTAAATCAAGATTGTTCATCAAGATTCTCTCATTTTATAAAAGAAGAGATTTTTTTATGTGAATCATAAGTTTTTATATGCATGAATTGAGATTTTGTTCTCCTACGATTCTTTTTTCAATTAACTAACAAGAAACTTGTTCTTGTAAGCCATGATATGCTATTTGACATTTTGATAATTTATAACTTGAGTTTCTTTTTGAATCAAGATTGTTCCCTATCATGCTTTGTATTTACAAAAGAAGAAATTTGTCAAAAATGATATATGTCTTTTGACATTCATTTTTCATCTTTGTTATTTACCCATGTCATGATTTGAAGATTATAGTAAAAAGAAATGAATTACACGATTGTATTGTGATTCCCTTTTATTTGACAATGACATAGGGGGAGCAAATTTTGCTAGCTTGCTAGCTAGCTTGCATACTTCAAGAAGAAGGAAAAGTGCTATCTTGCAAATCTCAAAAGAAGCAATATGTGCCAAGTTGCACATTTTGAAAAAAGGCAAAATAGTCCTTCTTGCACATCTTTTTGCTAACATTTTATGTGTAAATGTTGATAACTTGCATACTATAAATTTGCATACCAAATGTGTAATCTTGTCTATCTCAAGATGCAAAACATGCTAATTGGCACTTTGCAAAGGAACCAAAATTTCTAGCTCAAACATTGCAAAGGAAGCAAAAGTTTGCTAGCTTGCAACTTGCATATTTCAATAAGCAAGAGTTGCTTTCTTGAACATCTCTAATTTGCTAGCTAGCATGATGTATAGCTGGCTATCTTGAACATCACAAGTTTGCCTATCTTAAGAAACAAAAATTGCAAAAGTGCTATCTTGCCTATCTCAAGAAGCAAAACTTGCAACTTCCACATTACAATAGGAAGCAAGAATAATGAGCTTACAAAAGAAAGCTATCTTGCATTTGCTTTTGAAATTTTTGCTAGCTTGTATGTAGTAAAACTTGCATATCATAAAAATTGCTAGCTTGTAGTCTAAAGAGAAGCAAATAGTTGCTATCTCAAGAAAAGCAAACATGATAAAACTTGCACATCTTTATTTGCTAGATTGCATGATGATACTATGTTTATTATGCAATGATTTGAACTTTTTATCTCTACACACATAAAAGTTGGGACTTCTCCTTTTTGTTGATGACAAAGGGGGAGAAGTAAGTTGATGACATGCATGATTTGATCATAACATGTTGCTTGGATTTTTCAATCCAAGAGTTTCTATCAATATGGCATATTGATAGGGGGAGTTTGTTTAAACTCCGGGACTTAAGGTTAACTCCGTCATCAAGTGGTTGTCATCATAAAAAAGAGGGAGATTGTTGAATCTCGTATTTTGATGATGAAACCACTTGATATGTGTTTATAATTTTATCTGCGTTTTGAGTGATGCAAGATGCTTCGATCAAGATGAGACAATTAAAGCAGGAAAATCATGTTGGGCTGGAGGAACATGTCGGAAGATTGGACGTTGAGTTGGTGGATCGGTCGATGTATCGACAGAAGGCTTCGGGCCATAGATTCGGGCATCGGGCCAAGAAGAGTGGAGATTGTGCCAAGGATATCGGAGTTGCGGAGTCAACTGGCCGATTGGGCAATAGGCCGCAAGAGAGGACGATGCGCCGAAGAATCGGACGAAGTGTCGAGGGACCAATGACATGCCGCACAACTTGATTAATTGCTTAGGATTAATTGTCTAGATCGAAGTTTTGTGTTACTTATGCAGGATTAACTACGATAGCTTGAAGATATAAAGCAAGTCTACCAGAGTCAAGTTCGATGGGTGTTCGAGAGTCTGCTGAGAGTCCGAAGATTCATCGAAAGTGTTGCCGGAACCAACCGAAAAGAAATCGAGGACTTGCCAAAGTTTTTGGAAGTCCGTCGGAGAGATCGTCAAAGGTTCGCGGAGATCACTGAGAAGCCTCGGCTACTCGCTGAACTTGCCACAAGATCGGGAGCCTATTGGGAGTCTACCGGAAGAAATTTGAGGGTGTATCGGAAGTCTGCCGGAAGATTGCCGGAAAGCTCGCCGGAATGAGACTCGACGTTTGCCATTTAAAAATTTGCTTAGGACTATGTTTTCAGTTGTATAGTTTGCATTGAATTAGGGTTAGGATTATGGGATAATCCTATATCTTAGTTAGGGGCCAACTGGGCCCCCGAATATGACTTTGTTTGGGCCGGACTTGAAGCCCAACTAGTGACCCGTAAGGTCGAGCGGTGGAACCGCCGGACTGGGCGGTGGCACTGCCCAGAGCCCGAAGGGTCGGGCGGTGGTACCGCCAAACTGGGCAGTGGCACTGCCACTGACAAGTGGTAGCACCGCCTGTAAACAATCAATATGACATTGACAGGCGGTGGCACCACTAGCTTTGGGAACCCAAAGGAATTCAAAATTTGGAGCCCAAATTTGAATCCTCTTGGGGCCTATAAATACCCCTCAATTATCAGCAGAGAACACAACCTTTGAGTAGTAATAGATTGAGATAAAAGCCTTAGCAAAGTCTTTAGCAAGTTATGTTTTCAATTCCTTGAGTGTTCACCTCCTTTCTCGTTGAAAATTTGTAAGAGTGTGAACCACTTGTAAAAGGTTATAAGAGGGGTATTGTTAGGACTCTAGCTAGGAGAGTCCTAATTGAGAGGGACATTTATGTAAAATGTACCTAAGCCGACCTCTATTAAAAAGGTAAAGAGGCTGGCTAGGGTTAGGAAGTTGTTTCTTATAGAAGAATTAGGAGTTAAAAAGGAATAGGAGTCTTGAGTAGGAGTCCTATTAGGAGTTAGTTAGAAGTAGGAGTATTGAGTAGGAGTCCTATTAGGAGTTAGGGTTTAGAATCCCTATTAATAGCCATGTATTGCTCCTCTTTTCATAAGCAATAGATGAATATTTTCTGCAGCCTTTGTGCAGCAACTTGGAGGAAGGAACCCCTATAGAGTTCCAAGGAGGTCGATCCCCTAAAGAGATGAATCCCAAGCTTAGAATCTGAAAGGGTTCTAACAGCTAGTATCAGAGCAGCGTTCTTAGCATCTTGCTGCCCTTCCACAGCCATCCATCATCCCTCCACAGCCGCCCAAAGCAATTCCCACAATTGCTTAAAAGATCGTCGCCAAATTCCATCGTCATCTCCACCACCGCGGATCATCTTTTGATCTCCTCGTGAATTGCAACAGGTTCTGGTTTCCTACCTTACTGCTGCTGCAATTTAGTTATCCTTATTCGAAAATCCAAAAAAAAAATTATTCCTATATTGCTGCATAAACTTTTCGTCGTAAAGTTTTCATCTCTACAACGAAAGATACATTGCAGAATTCCAATCGCATAACACAATCTGTTTGATCTTGCTACTACATTTTTTCTTTCCAAAACTCTACAAAAATTTTATGACAGCTTTGACACTTCCTAACAGCAGATTTCTCTTTACTTTTGTCAAAAAATTCTTAATATAAACCATTGATCTTTTATGTCTAAACTGCTATACTTAAAAATCTACACTGTAAAATTCCAGCCATATAGCACAGTTTGTTTGATCTTGCTACTACATTTCTTTTGTCTAAATCTCTACAAAATTTTTACGATAGCTTTGACACTTCCTATTAGTAGATTTTCCTTTAGTTTTATTGAAAAATTCTCAATATAAACAACTAATCTTTCACGTCCAATCTGCTACACTTGAAAATCTGTGCTGCAAAAAATTTCAGCCGCATATTATTGCCTTAACCGATCTATTTGCAATCTTTTTTGAATGAAATTTCTTATACACTTCATAGATCATCTTGGCTTCCATCTAAAATTGATCTATTGAAGAATTTATCTCTAAAAATGATTTTGTGTTGCTGCAACTTTTCATCACAAGCCACTGAAATTTTTCGATGAGAATTCTGCTGTCGCAACTTGCACCAATTTCCTTACTATTATACTGCTAAAATTTTCTTAATTAAATTGGATATCCTTACTATCATATAAACTGATATTTTTTTGTCAATTCTCTCCTCAAATCTCTCAAGTTTTTGGTGGAAATTTTATCGAGAAACCGTTGTTTCTTCGACAACAATTCTGCTCTTACAAGACAACACATACCTACAGCAACTTCCACTGATTTCTACCAAACCTTTGCTGCCATCTACCATAGATCAAAAACTTTCATCCACAGCCCTAAAACTCTACCAAACCACACCCTCAAACTGCACCCAAAACAGCCACAAAACAAGCCTAAACCGCAGCCTACATCCACCAATCCACCAACCCTTTCGACCACCACTTCTCTTAACCTATACATGCCTTTAACCCAACAACAAAAGAGAGATCTTAACATCACAGATTTAGAGGCATGTACTATGGCATCTGAGGAAGCAATCAATGCTAAATTTGAAGCCTTCGAGGCGCGAATGAAGGATAAGATTCAGACGCTCTTTACCGAACTCAGATTGGGCCGACCACCAAGCCCGAAGAAATCACATCAAGGAGAGAGCTCTGCCCAATCGTACCAAGCTCGAAGATATGACTTCCAAGGGAGGGAAGGTTCTATGACTGACCTCAACTATCCACACATGAGGGTGGACTTCCCTAGATGGGAAGAAGGAGACCCGATTGGTTGGATCTCGCGCGCGGAGCGATATTTTCGGTACCACAAAATCGCAGACACATGTATGATGGAAATTGCAGCTATATATCTTGAAGGGGATGCCATATAGTAGTTTGACTGGTTTAAATATACTCATGGAGTCCTCTTATGGCAACAATTCAAAGAAGGACAATTGATCCGCTTCGGACCAACCAATTACGAGAACATTGACGAACAACTAGCAAAGATCCGACAAACGTTTACCGTTCAGGAGTACCAAACCAGGTTTGAAAGGTTATCTAATCAAATATATGATTGGTCTCAAAAACAGCTATTGGGGACCTTCATTGAGGGCTTGAAGCCGGAGATCCGAGGAGAAGTTAAAGCACGACAACCATACATGCTTATGGCAGCCATCTCTTTCGCACGACATCAAGAGGAGCAATTGAACTAGAAGCCCTCAGCCCCCCCTACTATCAACGGAGTCCCTGCACCAAAAATGATGACAAGAGAAGAGCTTCATGAGCGATTTACGAACTGATGGCCAGACGGAAGTGGTAAACATGTGCTTGAAGAGAACCCAAACCCACCTACCAAATATGACTACCCAAGGAGAACTCCAGACCTAGTCGAGTGCTATTATTGATCGATGGATCGTGACTCGACGACGATGACCCATTACTGAAGTGCTAATACAATGGGTGAACATACTAGTAGAAGGTCAAATTCCCAGAATTCATGGATTATCAGCTTCGAGGACAAGGCTGATTTGAAGAGGGCACGTCTGTTAGGACTCTAGCTAGGAGAGTCCTAATTGAGAGGGAAATTTATGTAAAACCTACCTAAGCCGACCCCTATTAAAAGGTAAACAGGCCGGCTAGGGTTAGGAGGTTGTTTCTTATAGAAGAATTAGGAGTTGAAAAGGAATAGGAGTCTTGAGTAGGAGTCCTATTAGGAGTTGGTTAGAAGTAGGAGTCTTGAGTAAGAGTCCTATTAAGAGTTAGGGTTTAGAAGCCATATAAATAGCATGTATTCCTCCTCTTTTCATAAGCAATAGATGAATATTTTCTATAGTTTTTGTGCAGCAAATTGGAGGAAGGAACCCCTATAGAGTTCCAAGGAGGTCGATCCCCTAAAGAGATCAACCCCAAGCTTAGAATCTGGAAGGGTTCTAACAGGTATTTGTCCTTCCCCTTCAAAGTGATTTGCTAGTGGAAGTTGGGAGCCTCATCGAAGAAGGCTTCGCAAGTGGATGTAGGTTATTTGAGCGAACCACTTTAAATTGGTGTGTTCCTTAAATGTGTGAGTACTTACCTTTTTGAAATCGTTATTTACATAGCAGCAAGCTTACGGTTTTCATCTTCTCACTTTACTTGAGCTACTTTTATCAAGTCATTCATTGTCTAATCGAAATATCTACGTATTTACAAAATCATTTTCAAACTTACAAGTTTTAATCCGCTACACTAATTCACCCTCCCCCTCTTAGTGCCACTCCGATCCTAACAGGTGCCACTTGGGAGAACTATGACAACTTAAATATCAAATTTCCAGAATTCATGGATTATCAGCTTCGAGGACAAGGCTGATTTGAAGAGGGCACGTCTGTTAGGACTCTAGCTAGGAGAGTCCTAATTGATAGGGGCATTCATGTAAAACCTACCTAAGCCGACCCCTATTAAAAGGTAAACAGGCCGGCTAGGGTTAGGAGGTTGTTTCTTATAGAAGAATTAGGAGTTGAAAAGGAATAGGAGTCTTGAGTAGGAGTAGGAGTCCTATTAGGAGTTGGTTAGAAGTAGGAGTCTTGAGTAAGAGTCCTATTAAGAGTTAGGGTTTAGAAGCCATATAAATAGCATGTATTCCTCCTCTTTTCATAAGCAATAGATGAATATTTTCTATAGTTTTTGTGCAGCAAATTGGAGGAAGGAACCCCTATAGAGTTCCAAGGAGGTCGATCCCCTAAAGAGATCAACCCCAAGCTTAGAATCTGGAAGGGTTCTAACAGGTATTTGTCCTTCCCCTTCAAAGTGATTTGCTAGTGGAAGTTGGGAGCCTCATCGAAGAAGGCTTCGCAAGTGGATGTAGGTTATTTGAGCGAACCACTTTAAATTGGTGTGTTCCTTAAATGTGTGAGTACTTACCTTTTTGAAATCGTTATTTACATAGCAGCAAGCTTACGGTTTTCATCTTCTCACTTTACTTGAGCTACTTTTATCAAGTCATTCATTGTCTAATCGAAATATCTACGTATTTACAAAATCATTTTCAAACTTACAAGTTTTAATCCGCTACACTAATTCACCCTCCCCCTCTTAGTGCCACTCCGATCCTAACAGGTGCCACTTGGGAGAACTATGACAACTTAAATATCAAATTTCCAGAATTCATGGATTGTTAGCCTCGAGGACAAGGCTGATTTGAAGAGGGTGGGTCTATTAGGACTCTAGCTAGGAGAGTCCTAATTGATAGGGGCATTCATGTAAAACCTACCTAAGCCGACCCTTATTAAAGAGGTGAAGAGGCCGGCTAGGGTTTGGAGGTTATTTCTTAAATAAGAATTAGGAGTTGTAAAGGAATAGGAGTCTTGAGTAGGATGTTATGATAAGGGTCAACACTAAGAGGGGGGAGGGGGGGGTGAATTAGTGTAGCGGTAAAATCACGTCTCTATTAAAACTTCGTTCAATAAAAACCATTTTCAACAAAAACCTTTTCATAAAGATCCTAACTTTGAAAGCTTACGGAAACAAATTTAATGTAAAGTAAGGAAGGCAGTTTGCAGTTAAGATAAATAGTAGAAAGTAAATGCAAACCGAGATTTAGAGTGGTTCGGCCAATCTTGACCTACATCCACTTTTGGCTTCCTTGTCTAACAAGGTCACCGACGTCCACTAGAGTCCTTCCTTTAGTAGGCGAAGGCCAATTACCTTTTACACCCCTCTTCTCCTTTTCATGTGTTTAGGAGATAACCCTTACAAGCACTAACTTACTCCTCTCTCAAACTAGTCTAACACTTTAGAAGAGAGAGAGGAGATCACACAAGATTTCAACAGCGTTTCTTTGCTTTTAGGCTCTCTATGCTTGTGTACTTTAACCAGGGATGGGAGGGGTATTTATAGGCTTCAAGTTGATTCAAATTTGGAGCCTAAATCTTTCCCATCCCGGGTTCCCTAGGCACGGGTGGTACCACCGCCCAGTGTTAGTTTGACTGACACTATCCTAGGTGGTACCACCGCCCAAACTGGCGGTACCACCGCCTGACATAGTCTAGAAGACTATGCCACGATAGTGATATTCTTTGGGCACTGTTTGGGCTTCTTATTAGGCCTAACACAATTCTTACATGGGCCTAGCTGACCCCTAACTGGGTTAGCCGAAATCTAAACCCAATTACGTGCTAACTACGAAATCCTAAGACATTTGCTAAGCTAAACAAGTCCCTATGTCTATTCTTCCGGCGAGCTTCCGGCGAACATCCGACGAACTCTCGACGATGCTCCGACGGACTCCTGGCATGCTCCTAGACTTCACGATGATCTTCTTAGTGAGTTCCGACGAGCTTCTCTGGCAAGCTCCGAGACTTCTCGGCTAGTTCCTCTAGAACTTCCGACGAACGTCCGGACTTCTAACGAACTCTCGAACTCCCAATGTGATCGTGTCCTTGACTCCGGGACTTTATTTTGCTTTATGCCATGCTATCGTAGTTAATCCTGCACATATAAAACATACTTCAATCTAAACAATTAATACTAAGTATTAATCACGTTGTCCGATCATGTCATTAGTCTCTCGTCGCTTCATCCGATTCTTTGACAAATCATCCTCTCTTGCGGTCTATTGCCCAATTGACCAATTGACTCCGTAACTCTGATATTCTTGGTGCAATATCCTCTTTTCTTGGCCTGATGCTTGAATCCACGGCCCGAAGCCTTTTGTCGATACATCGACCTATCCATCGGCCCAACGTCCAATCTTTTGACATATTCCTCCGGCACAACATGATTTTTCCTGCTTTAATTATCTCACCCTGATCGAAGCATCCTGCATCACTCAAAACGTAGATTAAAACATAAACATATATCAATTGGTTTCATCATCAAAATTTGAGATTCAACATAGGAGTCCTATTAGGAGTCTTGAGTAGAAGTCTTAATTGAGTAGGAGTCTTAAGCAGGAGTCCTATTAGGAATTAGGGTTTAGAAACTATACAAATAGTCATGTATTCATCCTCTTTTGACAAGCAATAGATGAATCTTTTCTACAACCTTTATGCAACAACTTGGAGGAAGGAACCCCTATAGAGTTCCGAGGAGTCCGATCCCCTAAAGAGATCAACCCTAAGTTTAGAATCTGCAAGGGTTCTATTAGTGTCTTACTACTATCGTAGTTAATCTTGCACACTTTTCTCAACATATAGATTAGATCAAACAATTTTCAAATGATTTCATCATCAAAATATGAGATTCAACACTAACACCCTGCCATTGGACGGTACCATCGCCAAGTTTGATGGTACCACTGCCTGACACAATCTAGGAGACTATATTTAGGTGGTACCACCACCCAAATTGGAGGTACCACCGCCTGACACAGTCTCAGAAACTATGCCATGATGGTTCCACCTGTTGTGTCACTGTTTGGGCCTTTCACTTGGCCCAACATTGCCTAAACTTGGGCTCAAATAGCCCCTAATTGAGTTGGCTTAATTCCAACCCAATTATACCTAAACCCTACTTCGATCTAGACAATTATTATAAAGCTAAATCAAATATTATTTGGCATATCATTAGTTCATCGATGCCTCGTCCGATTCTTCAATGCATCATCCTCTCTTGCAGCCTATTGCCCAATTGGTCAATTGACCTCCATAACTCTAATTTCCTTGGCGCAATTTCTGCTCTTCTTGGCCCGATGCCCAAACCCATGGCCCAAAGCCTTTTACCGATATGTCGAGCGATCCTCCGGCTCGACATCCAATATTTTGACATGTTCCACTTCGACCCAACATGATTCTTCTTGCCTTAATTGTCTCTCTCTAATCAAAGCTTCCTACATCACTCAAAGCATAAGTCAAATAAACACTAACGATTAGTTTCATCATTAAAATTTGAAATTCAACAATATCTCCCTTTTTTATGATGATAACCAATTGATGATGAAGTTAACTTTAACTCCCCCTATCAATATGCCATATTGATATAACTTTAAATTCAAAAATCCAAGCAATAAAATCATATATAATCAAATTTTTAATACATCATTTTATGCATAATCATCATTATAACTTCTTTCCCTTTGTCATCAATAAAAAGGAGAAGTGTAACTAGCAAGTTTTTGATATATAATTTCAAATCATTACATTATAAATATAATATCAAGTTTTATCATTATACAAGCTCGTAATTTTCTTTCTTCTCTTTTGAGAAGTTCAATTTTTTTGTTCTTTGATTCTTGTTTTAAGAATATTTTAAGCTATATTATGAGGAGTTCAAGGTCATCATTATTATCACTTGAGTCATCAATCAAATGGTATTCTATTGTTCGAAGTGCCAAATCTTTCTTGTTCTTTAAAAG
The DNA here is from genome assembly GCA_004837865.1 of Musa balbisiana. Taxonomy (NCBI): domain Eukaryota; kingdom Viridiplantae; phylum Streptophyta; class Magnoliopsida; order Zingiberales; family Musaceae; genus Musa; species Musa balbisiana. The sequence goes on from CM017189.1 coordinate 9,536,861, forward strand.
GTAGTTCTCATGTTCAATACAAGTCATTTTATAGGTCATCGAAGACCCGATAAGTTTTTCAATCGGAAAATGGTTCAAGTTCTTTGATTCTTGTATTGCCATTACTTTCAAATCCCAATTTTTAGAAAGAGATCGTAAAACTTTATTAACAAGTTCAAGATTCGAAAAACTTTTACCAAGTTCTTTTAAAGCATTGATGACATCCGTAAAACTAGTGTACATGTCTCCAATAATTTCGCTTGGTTTTATATGAAACAATTCAAAATCATGTATCAAAAGATTTATCTTAGAATATTTTACTCTATTAGTACCTTTATGTGTGGTTTTAAGAGTGTGCTAAATATCGAAAGTAGTTTCATAAATAGAAACATGATTGAACTCATTTTTATCTAAAGTGCAAAACAAGATATTCATAGCCTTGGCATTTAAAGAGAAAGTCTTCTTCTCCAACTCATTCCAATCGTTCATTGGAAGAGAAGACCTTTTAAATCTGTTTTCAATAATATTCCATAAATCAAGGTTCTAGGAAAGTAAAAAAACTCTCATCCGAGTTTTCCAATAAGTGTAGTTTGTCCTATTGAACATAGGAGAACGAATGATAGAATGACCCTTTGAAAGCTGAAAAGAGTCATTTATCTTGTTGTTAAATTAAATGAGAAAAAAATATGACTCGAATACCAACTATTAGGATCAAGAACAACAAAAAAAAAAAAAAAAAAAAAAAAAAAAAAAAAAAAAAAAAAAAAAAAAAAAAAAAAAAAAAAAAAAAAAAAAAAAAAAAAAAAAAAAAAAAAAAAAAAAAAAAAAAAAAAAAAAAAAAAAAAAAAAAAAAAAAAAAAAAAAAAAAAAAAAAAAAAAAAAAAAAAAAAAAAAAAAAAAAAAAAAAAAAAAAAAAAAAAAAAAAAAAAAAAAAAAAAAAAAAAAAAAAAAAAAAAAAAAAAAAAAAAAAAAAAAAAAAAAAAAAAAAAAAAAAAAAAAAAAAAAAAAAAAAAAAAAAAAAAAAAAAAAAAAAAAAAAAAAAAAAAAAAAAAAAAAAAAAAAAAAAAAAAAAAAAAAAAAAAAAAAAAAAAAAAAAAAAAAAAAAAAAAAAAAAAAAAAAAAAAAAAAAAAAAAAAAAAAAAAAAAAAAAAAAAAAAAAAAAAAAAAAAAAAAAAAAAAAAAAAAAAAAAAAAAAAAAAAAAAAAAAAAAAAAAAAAAAAAAATACCAACTATTAGGATCAAGAACAACAATAAGAGGGCGGGGTGAATTAATGCAATAGATAAAAATCACATCAAGTCAAAAATCCTCGTATGATGAAAACCGTTTCGGAAAGATGTTAATTTGAAAGCATATTTGTAAGGTAGTGAAAGTAATAATTCAGTCTGTAATTAAAGTAAAAAGAGTAAAATAGAAATGCAAACCAGATTTTTATAATGGTTTGGTCGTCGTGACCTACATCCACTCCTAATTCCTCTTCACTCAAGGCCACCGGCTTTCACTACTGATTTTCCTTCAATGGGTGAAGATCAACTACCCTTTTATACCCCTCTTCTCCATTTCACAGGTTTAGGAGACAACCTTTTACAAGCACTCACTCCTCCCTAAATAGAATTCTAAACTCAGAACTAGAGGAGAGGATCTCTCAAGTGATTGCTATAGCTTTTTCCCACTTTTAAGCTCTTTATACTTGTGTGTGTTAACTAAGGATGAGAGAGGTATTTATAGGCCTCAAGTGGATTCAAACTTGGAGCCTAAAAGTGTCTCATCCCTGGATTTCGGGGTATTGGCAGTACCACCGCTTGTGCTTGGCAGTACCATCACTTGTAGCATTGACATTGGGCGGTATCACCACCCAATCTTACGATACCATTGCTTGACACCCTGCCACTAGGTGGTACCACCGCCCAATCTGGCGGTACCAACACCTAACATAGTCTTGGAGACTTTGTCTAAGCAGTACCACTGCTTGACACAGTCTCGAAGATTGTGCTATAACAGTTCCACCTATTGGGTCACTATTTGGGCATTTCACTTGGCCCAAAACAACCCAAACTTGGGCCCAAATGGCTCCTAATTGAGTTGGCCCAATTCCAACCCAATTACACCTAAAACCCACTTCAATCTAGACAATTATTACAAAGCTAAATCAAATATTGTCCGACATGTCATTGGTTCATCATGCCGTATCACATATTCTTCAGCATATCAATCCGCTCTTGTACATATTGCCCTACTCAAGCCAATTGACCTTCATAACTCCAATTTGTTGGTGTAATTTTTGCTCATTCTTTGCCCGATGCCCGAACCTATGGCGCCAAAGCCTTCTACCGATACTCATCAATCCTCCGGTTTGATGTTCCACTCTTCTGACATGTGTCCACTCTAACCCAATATATGCTTCATGCCTATTAGCGCGTTCTCAAGTGATTGCTATAGCTTTTTCCCACTTTTAAGCTCTTTATACTTGTGTGTGTTAACTAAGGATGAGAGAGGTATTTATAGGCCTCAAGTGGATTCAAACTTGGAGCCTAAAAGTGTCTCATCCCTGGATTTCGGGGTATTGGCAGTACCATCACTTGTAGCATTGACATTGGGCGGTATCACCACCCAATCTTACGATACCATTGCTTGACACCCTGCCACTAGGTGGTACCACCGCCCAATCTGGCGGTACCAACACCTAACATAGTCTTGGAGACTTTGTCTAAGCAGTACCACTGCTTGACACAGTCTCGAAGATTGTGCTATAACAGTTCCACCTATTGGTCACTATTTGGGCATTTCACTTGGCCCAAAACAACCCAAACTTGGGCCCAAATGGCTCCTAATTGAGTTGGCCCAATTCCAACCCAATTACACCTAAAACCCACTTCAATCTAGACAATTATTACAAAGCTAAATCAAATATTGTCCGACATGTCATTGGTTCATCAATGCCTTATCCAATTCTTCAGCATATCATCCTCTCTTGTAGCATATTGCCTACTCAGCCAATTGACCTTCATAACTCCAATTTTGTTGGTGTAATTTTTGCTCTTCTTTGCCCGATGCCCGAACCTATGGCCCAAAGCCTTCTACCGATACGTCGATCAATCCTCCGGTTTGATGTCCAATCTTCTGACATGTTCCACTCTAACCCAATATGATTCTTCCTGCCTTAATTATCTCTCCCTAACCTAAGCTTCCTATGTCACTCAAAGCATAGATTAGATAAACACTTTCAATTGGTTTCATTATCAAAATTCGAGATTCAACACTCATGATGCCAAGAATGGATGATCATTTATCGACACTCAATAGCCCTCATAAAATTGTCTCTAACAAGCTCCAAGACTTCTTGGCTGGTTCCTCCAGAACTTCCGACAAACGTCCGGACTTCCGACGAACTCTCGAACTCCTAATGTGATCGCATCCTTAACTCCGAGACTTCATTTTGCTCTATGCCTTGCCATCGTAGTTAATCCTGCACACGTAAAACATACTTCGATCTAAATAATTAATATTAAGCATTAATCAAGTTGTCCGGCATGTCTAGTCTCTCGACGCTTCATCCGATTCTTCGGCACATCGTCCTCTCTTGTGGCCTATTGCCCAATTAGCTAGTTGGCTTCGCAACTCCAATAACCTTGGCGCAATACCCGCTCTTCTTGGCCCGATGCCCGAATCCATAGCCCGAAGCCTTCTGTCGATACGTCGACCGATCCACCGGCCCGACATCCAATATTATGACATGTTATCCCTCGACACAACATGATTTTCCTTGCTTTAATTGTCTCATCCTGATCGAAGCATCCTGTGTAACTCAAAACGTAGATTAAAACATAAACACTTATAGATTGGTTTCATCATCAAAATTCGAGATTCAACAATACCACCCAGACTTAGTCTCTGAGACTGTTAGGCAGTGGTACTGCCAGTCTAGGTGGTGGTACCACCCAGACACAATCTCCCAAGCGATGGTACCATCTATTATCAGTGCTATAGGCGATGGTACTACCTAGCACAAACAATGGTACCGCCAATATCCCAAAAACCAAGGATGAGACACTTTTAGGCTCAAAGTTTGAATCCACTTGAAGCCTATAAATACCCCTCTCATTCCTGGTTAACATACACAATAATTGGGAGCAAAAAAAGAAAGAAAAAATTGTTGTAATCTGATAAGACCCTACAGTCTTATCGTAAAAAAGAAGAAGAGAAAGGGATGATCACTTCGAGGGGATCGGCCTCCTATGGTTTGTCAAAAGACAGAATAGTATTTTTCATTGATGCGAAAAGAAGCAGTTACATCCCTATTTATAGAGTTCCAACTTTAGTTAAAATAACAGACTTAATAAATATGCAAAAATAAAAGGAAAATTAAAAGGATCCTAACAATCCTGCCTCCTACAATTCAGCCTTTCCCTCAAGGCTGAGCAGCATCAAATTCTGGAAACTTCTCCTTTAGCATGCTGTAGGACTCCCAAGTGGCATCTTCCCTTGGTAAGTTGGCCCATTGCACTAGCACTTCAGTTACAGGATGTCTGCGGTACATTACAACTCGTCAATCAAGTATGGCTTGTGGTTGAGCTTGAACTTCCCCAGTAGTAGTAGTGTTCGGCAAATGGCACTACACTATTACATCTTCACCCAATTTCCTTTTAAGGCATGCAACATGCAAGACTGGATGTATTTTAGAACTAGCAGGCAAATCCAAGCGGTAGGCCACTGGTCCAATGCGTTCTAATACCTTATAAGGCCCAAAAAACCGAGGAGATAGCTTCATGGAAGATCGGACCTTTATGGAAGTTTGCTTGTAGGGTTGAAGACGAAGGAAAACCCAATCACCCACAGTAAATTCGTGTTCACTTCGGTGTTTATCAGCTTGTTGTTTCATTCTTGCTTGTGCGACTATGAGGTTATCCTTTAAAAGCTGAATAATCTTATTTCTATCCATCAATTCCTTATCCACTTGATCAACTTTAGAAGAACCGGGTACATACTTTGTAATTGTAGGTGGGGGTTGGCCATAAACTGCTTCAAATTGAGTCATTTTAATAGAAGAATGGTAAGAGGTATTATACCACCACTCTGCCCAGGGAATCCATTTGACCCATTCCTTTAGCTTGTCGCTAGTAAAGCATCGGAGGTAATTTTCTAGGCACCTGTTTACCACTTCAGTTTGCCCATCTATTTGTGGATGATAAGCAGTGCTCATATTCAGCTGAGTACCTTGTAAATGAAAAAGTTCTGTCCAGAAGGAGCTAGTAAAAATCTAGTCTCTGTCACTAACAATAGAATGGGGACTCCCATACAATTTAGCTATGTTTTCCACAAAAATACGAGCAACACTTGCAGCAGTATAAGGATGTCGTAAAGCACAGAAATGAGCATACTTTGTAAGTCTATCCATGACTACAAGTATAGTACTCTTTCCTTGAGATGATGGGAGACTGTCAATGAAATCCATAGATATATCGGTCCAAGTAGCATCAGGAATAGGAAGGGGCTGTAGTAAGCCTGGGGTGGCTACTGTCTCACTTTTGTGACGTTGGCAAACATCACATTCAGTAACAAATTTCTTGATAAAATTTTTCATACTTTTCCAGTAAAAAAGTTGTCGAACTCGCTTATAAGTGCGGAGAAATCCCGAGTGACCAGCAATTGGTGATGAATGGAACTCCTTCAGAATTATTGCCTGGAAAGGAGAATGTGGGGCAACCACTATGCGGCCTTTATAGCGCAAGTCCACCGAATCCCAACTATAATTTGAGATAGAACCTGGGGCTTCTTCTAATTTTTTAACGATGTTTTGGATCTCAGGATTATTTGACCATTCCCTTCTGATAACTTCCAAAGTCTCGCAAATAGGAATAGAAATAGCTACTAGTTTAGCTTGTTCTGGAAGGCTTTAGAGGGCATCTGCTACTAAATTCTCACTCCCCTTTTTATAAACGATCTCATAATCGAATCCTAGTAGCTTTGTGACCCATTTCTGCTGCTCTGGAGAAGAAATCTTTTGCTCTAGAAAATATTTGAGGCTTTTGTGATCAGTGCGTATTTAAAACCGTCGACCAATTAGGTAGGGCCTCCATTTTGTGACTGCATGTATTATGGCTAGCATCTCCTTGTCATAAATAGATGAACTCAAATGGGAAGGGGAAAGAGTCTTACTAGCATAAGCGATAGGCCGACCTTCCTGCATTAAGACAGCCCCTATTCCAGCTCCAGAAGCATCAGATTCAATCACAAACATCTTATTAAAATCGGGTAGAGCAAGCACAGGTGTAGTAGTCATGACAGTTTTCAAGGTTTGAAATGCATGAGTTGCCTCTTCTGACCATCTGAATGCATTTTTCTTTAGAAGTGACATCAAGGGGGCACTAATTTTGCCATAATTCTTCACAAACTTTTGATAATAGCCTGTTAGTCCCAAGAACCCCCTTAAGGCTTTGATTGACTTTGGAATTGGCTAATCTGTCATCACTTGGATTTTTGAAGGATCAACTGCAACACCCCTTTGAGATATGATATGGCCAAGGTACTCAACCTCAGATTGCCCAAAACTGCATTTGGATCTCTTGACAAAAAGACCATGCTCACGAAGAATATTAAAGACAATTCGTAAATGTAATAAATGACTTTCTAGGGAATGACTGTATATTAAAATATCATCAAAGAAAACCAAAACAAACTTACGGAGATGAGCCCGAAATATATCATTCATTAAACTCTGGAAGGTAGAGGGCACATTGGTTAACCCAAAAGGCATTACTAGAAACTCATAATGGCCATTATGTGTCCTGAAGATAGTTTTCTGAACATCCCTTTCATGTACTCTGATTTGATGATAACCCGATCGTAGGTCCAATTTAGTGAAGACCTGAGCTCCTCCCAATTCGTCCAACAGTTCATCCACTACTGGAATAGGATATTTATCCTTCACTGTAATGTTGTTAAGTGCACGATAGTCGACACACATCCGCCATGAGCCATCCTTCTTTCTGACTAGTAAGACTGGGGAAGAATATGGGCTAACACTAGCTCGTATAACTCCTGTTTTGAGCATCTCTGTGACAATCCTCTCTATCTCTGCCTTTTGGAAATGTGGATATCTATAGGGTCGGAAATTGGTTGGTGCCTTCTCGGGTAACAATGGGATCCGATGATCATGACATCTAAGAGGTGGAAGTCCGTGTGGCTCTGCAAATATATCTGCAAACTCGGCTAGCAAAGATTCAATATTTCCAGCTGGAATGTTCGATGTCATTTCCTTTTCAATGTTATGCAATTGCACCAAAAATCCAGTGTGTGTCTTCCGAAGGACCCGCTCCATCCGATGGCTAGTGATAGTTGTAACTTTACCTCCACGTCTTCCTTGGAGAGTCACCTGTCTTCCATTAATAAAGAATTTCATAATCAGTTTAGAAAAATTCCAGGAGACATCACCTAGGGTTGATAGCCATTTAATTCCGAGCACCACTTCATAGTCTTCCAAGGGCAATAAAAAGAAATCCACAAATAATTTTTGGCCTTACAACATTAGTTTTATCTTTGAGCACTTGCTGTCACAGGTTAAAATCCGTCTATCGGCTACCTTGACTTCAAATTTGTCACAACATTCGATATGGTAAGCTAATCGGGTTGCAACTTTCCTATCCATAAAATTATTGGTGCTACCTGTATCAATTAAAATAGTGACAGACTGGTGTTTCAGAGTTCCCCTAATTTTCATGGTTTGTGGATTAGAGTAGCCAGCCAATGCATGTACTGTATGTGTGACGGCTTCAACATCATCATTAGTTTCCACTTCTTCATGATTGGAATCCGATACTTCTACTTCTGGTTCCTCCTCGATCGGTTCAATCATCAAAAGCCTTGTTTGCATCGATGCTCCTTACTCCACTTTTCATCGCAATGCCAGCACAAACCCTTTGCTAACCTTTCTTTGAGTTCTTCTCGGGTTAGTCTGCTAGTGTTATGGTTTCGACTAGGAGTAGATGAGGTAGGTTGCTTACTAATCACCTATTTATTGGCACCTTTGTTTCGACGATATTCCACACCAATTTTTTCTTCATGTAGGCGTGCAAATGAAATCGCAGCCATCATAGTGCGGGGTTGATGAGCCTTAACCTCGCATCGGAACTCGGGAATAAGCCCTTCAATAAATGTACCCAGAAGTTGTCGTTCTGACCAATCTCTAGCTTGGTTGGAAAATCGTTCAAATCTACTTTGATATTCCAACACTGTAGAAGTCATCCGAATTTTAGTGAGTTGGCCATCAACATTCTCATATTCGGATGGTCCAAAGAGAATAAGAAGTCCTCTTTTAAACTGTTCCCAAGAAGGAATTCCGTGGCAAGTTTCGAGTGGCAAGTTTCGTACCAATCATACTACTGGATTGCATCTCCATCGAGCTGGATTGAGGCCACTTCTACCTTGGATTCTTCTGGGGCTCTATGAAAATGAAAAAAATTTTCCGCCCTAGAGATCCAACTGGTCGGATCCCCATCTTCCTATCGTGGAAATTCTACCCTGATGCGTGGGTAGTATGTGTCACCATCCTGGGGCCCTTTGCCTGTATCTCTCGATCTATTCAGCGGAGAACTTGAGCTCCCATCTTGTTGAAACCCACTATAGTGCTCCAACAAACTCTTTTTGAAATCATGAAGAGTTTCTTGTAGCCAATTTTCAATTCTGGTTTCCAATGCTTCCATTTGTGCCTTCACTGAGTTATCGGCAGCCATTGCATACGATTGCAAATTGGTAATCCCCAGTTCTTGTTTCTGATGTCTAGTCAAGGGCATCTGCATAGTAGCTGGGCAGTAGCAATGACGGTGGCAATAGCCGGCAGCAGCAGCAAGGGAACCCATAGTGGAGCGGCGCGGTTGAAAACAAGGGCAGAGCAAGGTGAACTGCCTGTGCTCTGTTTCGGTTACAAAGGATGCAGAGCAAGGTGGAGCGGCGGCTTGGAGGCGAGCAGCGGTCGTCGCATGGTGGCCTGCAGCGGTGATGGGTCGGCCGGTGGAGGCGCGGTTGGAAACAAGGGCAGCAACGGTGAGTTGTCCTGTTTCGGTCGCCGTGAGGAGGGGGGCAACCGGCGGCTGCGGCTGCGACCCGGGGGGGGGGGGGGGGCACGGTGGCAGGGAATTTAGGGCAGCATCGCCGAGAGCATCAACGACGAAGGGGTGGTCCGCTGGCAGGGAGACGGCGCTAGTGGTCCTTCTGGCTCGAGCGAGATGGGGAAGCGAGGAGGAGATGTCGCCGGCTGGGGGGCAGCGACGGTGTTGGTCGATTGGCCGGGAATCAATGCCGGTGGTGGAAAGGAGGCAGCAAGGGACGACGCGGCCTGCAGGAGAGCAGGGGCGGCGGTGGGGAAGAAGGGAAGCAGGGAACCCTTCCCGGTGGCCGTCGGGGTAACAACCCACTTTCTTTCTTCTTTTTTTTTCTTTTTTTTTTAACATTGCAGCGAGAACGCCAAGGATCGCTACTCTGATACCAATTGATAAGACCCTACAGTCTTATCGTAAAAAAGAAGAAGAGAAAAGGATGATCACTTCGAGGGGATCGACCTCCTTGATCGCTTCGAGGGGATCGGCCCTCCTTGATCGCTTCGAGGGGATCGGCCTCCTATGGTTTGTCAAAAGACATAATAGTATTTTTCATTGATGCGAAAAGAAGCAGTTACATCCCTATTTATAGAGTTCCAACTTTAGTTAAAATAACAGACTTAATAAATATGCAAAAATAAAAGGAAAATTAAAAGGATCCTAACATAATCTTGTGAGAACTCCTCTCAAACTCTAAAGTATTAGTGAAGATTAAAAGAGGAGGTTGTGGGGGTGTAAAGGTTCTCTCCTAAGCTTATCAAAAGAAAAATAGAGTTGTAAGAAGGTGGTTGGTCTTCTCGTATTGAAGGAAACCCTAGTGGATGTCGGATGCCTCGATGGAAGAGTAATCTGGAGTGGATATAGGTCACGATGACCAAACCACTATAAAACTCTATTTGCATTTACTTTAAGCTCCTTAATTTCATTGGAAACTGCCTTACTTGCTTTACCTTCTCATTACACTCTTCCATATTCTTTCATGTTAAACTCACATTTCCAATATCGGTTTTCATCAAACATACGAAAGATTTTTAAAACCGACGTTTTTATTTGCTATACTAATTCACCCCCCTCTTAGTGCCTACTCAATCCTAACAGTTGGTATTAGAGCCATGTTATTTCTCGTTTGATTTAACACCCAAGAGAAATAGCTCTTTTTAGCTTTCAAGAGGGCTTTTCTATCGTTCATCCTCCCATGTTCAATGGGATGGACTACACTTATTGGAAAACTCGAATGAGAGTTTTCTTGCTTTCCTTGAACTTTGATTTATGAAATATTATTGAACTTGGTTTTCAAACCCCCTTTAAACCTATGAATGAATGGAATGATTTTAAGAAAAAACTATTTTCTTTAAATGCGAAAGCTCTGATTGCTTTATTTTGCACTTTGGATAAAAACGAGTTTAATCATATTTCTATTTGTGAAACTGCGAATGATATTTGGCACACTTTTGAAATCATACACGAAGGCACTAGTAAAGTTAAAGACTCGAAAATCAATTTTTTGATGTATGATTTTAAATTATTTCAGATGGAACCAAGTGAGACCATTAGAGACACCCAGTTTATGAATGCCATCAACAGTCTAAAACCGCTTGGTAAAAGTTTTTTGAATCTTAAACTTGTTAATAAAGTTTTACGATCTCTTTCTAAAACTTGAGACTTAAAAAGTAACGGTAATACAAGAATAAAAGAACTTAAACGATTGAAAAACTTACTGGGTCCTTGATGACCTATGAAATTGTTAGGATCAAGAGCGACACTAAGAGGAGGGGGGGGGGGGGGGGGTGAATTAATGCAGCAGAAAATTCTTCAATTTCATACAAAGTTCATCTCGATTCAAATCATTTTGGAAAGATGTTGAACTTAAAACTTTCATAAGAATATAAGAAGAAGCTCAAGGAAGTTTATAGTAATGTAAATTGCCTAAAGGAAAAGTAAACCAGAATTTAGAGTGGATTAGTCAATAGGACCTACATCCACTTCGGATTCCTCCTCCGTTGAGGTCACCGGCATCCACTAAAGGCCTTCCTTCAATAGGTGAAGACCAACCACCTTTTACAGCTCTTTCTCTTTTTGCTGGGTTTAGGAGACAACCCTTACAAGTCTCATTCCTTTTTCTTGGATGGTTACAAGGCTAAGAGTGTTAGGATCAAGAGCACTAAGAGGAGGGGGGGTGAATTAATGCAGCAGAAAATTCTTCAATTTCATACAAAGTTCATCTCGATTCAAATCATTTTGGAAAGATGTTGAACTTAAAACTTTCATAAGAATATAAGAAGAAGCTCAAGGAAGTTTATAGTAATGTAAATTGCCTAAAGGAAAAGTAAACCAGAATTTAGAGTGGATTAGTCAATAGGACCTACATCCACTTCGGATTCCTCCTCCGTTGAGGTCACCGGCATCCACTAAAGGCCTTCCTTCAATAGGTGAAGACCAACCACCTTTTACAGCTCTTTCTCTTTTTGCTGGGTTTAGGAGACAACCCTTACAAGTCTCATTCCTTTTTCTTGGATGGTTACAAGGCTAAGAGTGTTAGGATCAAGAGCACTAAGAGGGAGGGGGGGTGAATTAGTGCAGCGGATTAAAATGTCGGTTTTGATAAATCTTTCGTACGGTAAAAATTGAACTTGAAAGCGTATTCGTATAGTAGAGCAGCTAAGGTAATGAGTAAATAAAGCAAGTAAGAAAGTTTGCAGTAATGTGAATAGCAACAATGAAATGCAAACCAGAGATTACGCCGTTTTTAAAGTGGTTCGGTCGAATGACCTACATCCACTTGCGAGGCCCCTCTTCGACGAGGCTCCCACCTTCCACTAGCAAATCTCTTGAAATAGAAGGGTAAATACCCCTCTTACAACTCTTTACAAGCAGTTCACACTCTTACAGATTTTCAAGAAAGAAGGAGGTGAACACTAGCAAATTGAAAACCAAGGATTGCTAAGACTTTTCTAAGACCTTTCTCTCAATCACTTGCTGCTCAAAAAGTTGTTCTCTCTGCTGAGAATTGAGGGGTATTTATAGGCCTCAAGAGGATTCAAATTTGGGCTCCAAAAATTTGAATTCTCTTATGTTCCCGATGCTGGCGGTGCCACTGCCCAACTCTCGGGTACTAGGCGGTGCAACCGCCCAGCCCAGGTGGTGCCACCGCCCAACTCTCGACCTCTGGGTGGTGCCACCGCCTAGTCTAGGCGGTGCCACCGCCTACACTATTTCAGCTTACTGGTTGGGCTCCAAAATTGGCCCAAACCAGTCCGAACTTGGGCCGAATTGGCCCCTACTTGGGTCATAGGATTAACACCTAATCCTAGCCCTAATTAACATGTTAACTACAAATTTAAAGACATTTTCTAAGCTATTACAAAGTCCATAAGTCAAGACTTCTTCCGGCGAGCTTTCGGCGAACTTCCGACGGTCTTCCGATACACTCTCGGAAACCATTCTGCGGACTCCCGGCAAGCTCCTAGACTTCACGATTTGATCTTGGCGAGTTCCGACGAGCTTCTTCAGCAAGCTCCGATCTTTCTCGGTGAGCTCCGTGAACTTCCGATGAACCTTTTAGCGAGCTTCCGAAAAACCCTTCAGCAAGCTCCCTACTCATTCTCGGCTAGTTCCGGCAGCATTCCCGACGAACCTTCGGACTTCCGTCGAACTCTCGAACTCCCAATGAATCCTTCGCGCTTGACTCCGGCACTTTGTTTCGCTTTATGTCTTCATCGTTATCGTAGTTAATCCTTCACACACAAGCCAAAACTCTACTCCGATCTAGACAATTATTACAACGCGAATTGACATTCTGTTGCCCGGCAAGTCATTGGTTGGCGCTTCGTCCGATTCTTCAGCGCATCGTTCTCTCTTGCAGCTTATTGCCCAATCGGTGGTTGACCTCTGCAACCCCGATATCCTTGGTGCAATTCTGCTCTCCTTGGCCCGATGCCCAACGTCCAAAGCATTCTGCCATCCAATATCCTGACGTGATCTCCTCCGGCGCGACGTCAATTCCTCCTGCGTCAACTGTCTAATCCTGATCGAGCAGACCTGCATCACTCAAAATGCAGTTAAACATCTAAACACAGTCAATTAGTTTCATCATCAAAATTCGAGACTCAACAAAGAGAGGGAGGAGGAGAACTCTTTTTACTTTTACAACACTTTTCACACACCAAAAGACTTAGAATTTTTCACACATATAATAGCACTTTGTTACCCTTTCAAGTAGAAAAGGGTGGGGTATTTATAGGCCCCAATGGCTTCAAAAATGGAGCTAAAAAGTATCTCATCCCAGATTTTCAAGGTACTAGCAGTACCATCACCATTACTGGGTGGTACTATCACTTACAGTTTGACACTGGTCAGTACAACCTCTCAGTTTGGGCGATACTACCGCTTAGTTTGGGTGATACTACCGTCTAACAGGGGTGGTACCACCGTTGGCGATAATAACTGCCAGTGATACCACTGCCCAGACCACTTGGGGGACTGCATCCCAGGTGGTGTAACATCCCCCATATTTTTGAAAAGAAAAATTATAGATGCTTGTTTGTAAATATGAGGATTAGCTAATAATTCTTTTATATTAAATAATTTGATATTAGAAGTTTATGGTTAGGGACCTAAATGTGAATATTAGAAATTTGATATGATTTATATAAGATTCAGATTTAAGTTAAAAAAAAAATAGAGGACATATGTCACTAGCTAACCTTGCCACTTATGTTTGTTCTATAGATGACACAAAGGTACTTTTCATGCATGCTTACCACCTTATAAGCCTTGTATTAGTCTAATCTAATGCATTAAAGTTTAAATATGAGGATTAGCTAATAATTCTTTTATATTAAATAATTTTATATTAGAAGTTTATGGTTAGGGACCTAAATGTGAATATTAGAAATTTGATATGATTTATATAAGATTTAGATTTAAGTTAAAAAAAAAAAAATAGAGGACATGTGTCACTAGCTAACCTTGCCACCAATGTTTATTCTATAGATGACACATAGGTACTTTTCATGCATGCTTATCACCTTGTAAGCCTTGTATTAGCCTAATCTAATGCATTAAAGGAGAAATTAAAAGAGAAAAACTTAAGAGCTGTAGCCAACATTAGTTTGAGAAGAGAAGAGAAGGGAAGAAGAAGAAGAAGAAGAAGAAGAAGAGCTTGAGGTTTTGCATCAATTTCCCCACATTTGGGAATCAAACTTTTCTAAGGTAAGTATTCTAACCCCATCCCACAGAAATCCTAATCTCTATTTCTATTTTAATTCTACAAAATTTGAATGATTTCGGTTAAAAACTAGACATTTCTTTCATTTTGATACAAAGCCATGAATCTGTAATTTTTCAATAATCTGACCTCTATGCATTGTTTTGGACCTAACTTTTAGTACTAAACTCTCATTTAGGCAAAGTCTAATTCATTTGAAAGTAGACTCAAGAATCTTTATTTTGATATCATATTTACTGATTTGGAGTTTAAATGCCTACTCCAACTTCTATTTCAATTAACCCTACAGATTCTACAAAACAAGGACTATAATTTCTGACCTCTTATTGCTTAACTACTTATAACTTTCTATTAGTAATTTAGATTTATGAAAAGTATGATTTATTGGAAACTAGACTCAAAATTATTTTTGTACTTACCTGATTTAAAATTTTTGGAATAAAATTACAAATTGAAACATCTATTTTCATTGACCTTGTGGATTCAGTAAAACAAAGTTGATATTTTCAGACCTTTCACTACGAAATTATTTATGACTCCCTATTGTGAACTCTAATTCCTATAAAACTTGATTTACCTAAAAATTTACACATCTTTCAAATGACACCATTTTGTATAAATTAGAGTATAATTGGTTATCCAAATAATTTATACAATCTGCCTCTCAAATTCGACCATAATCGAGCTTTGCTTGATTTCGCTTCCTCTTGTTTCTTCCCTTTGGAAATCAATTTCAGCCAACATCCTTACTTCAGTTGAGCTTTACATTATTACTTTAAATTTCTATATACTTTTGTCCCTCAATTATTTGTATACCTGCAGCTATCATGTAAAGTTCATGTTGGTATCGCAATGTTTCGTATAGGCACATGTATTCCATTATTCCGTATATGTTTTCGATATGTCCCAACTTTATTGTTTACAATGCCCTTTTCTACTCTGGTATTTGTGGGATTGTCTGAACCTTTGCTAGAAAATAGTAAAGGGATTATTTGGACCTTTGCTAGAAATGATAAAGGTTGTATGCTTAGAGCCCGCGAAGCTCTACCGGCCCCCTCTGGCTTCATCCAAACATGGATGGATGACGCTCACAGATGTGGGAGATTATGTTTGAGATCCCACTTCACCTTCTATCAGTTTGACATGATATCCAAAGTTTTGATTATATGCTTCTATGTGTGCTTTGGATAAGAATGAAATGTATGCAACGTCAAATGTGTCGTTTGAGCTTCTATTTCGTATTTATTCTCTAATATGTTCTGAAGTGCTTTCTATGCTCCAAAATGCTTCCTATATCATTGATATACTCCAAAATGCTTCATATGCCAATGATATGCTTCGTAACATTTTATACACCCTTGATATGCCATTAAATCATGTTGTCTAGCATGTCGTTAATGTTGAATCTTGGATTTTGATGGTGAAACCAATTGATAGAATTTATGATTTGATCTGTATTTTGAGTGACGCAGGAAGCTTTGATTAGGATAAGATAATTAAAGCAGGAAGAACCATATTGGGCTAGTGAAAAATATGTCAGAAGATTGGACGTCGAACTGAAGGATCCGTCGACGTATCGAGAGAAGACTTTGAGCCATAAGTTCGGGCACCGGGCCAAGAAGAGTAGATATTGCACCAAGGAAATCGGAGTTGCAGAGGTCAACTAGCCAATTGGGCAATAGGCCGCAAGAGAGGATGATGCGCCGAAGAATCGAATAAAGCGTCGATGAACCAATGAGATGCCGGACAATATTCGATTAAGCTTAGTAATAATTGTCTAGATAAAACTAGGTTTTACATGCGTAGGATTAACTATAATATCAAGGCATAAAGCAAAAGAAGTCCCGGAGTCAAGAACATGATTTCGTTGGGAGTTCAAGAGTTCGTCAAAAGTTTGGACGTTCGTCGAAAGTTCTACCGAAATTGACCGAGAAGTCCAGGAGCTTGCCAAAGAAGCTCGTCGGAACTTGCCAAGAAGATCATCGTGAATTCTAGGATCTTGCCAGGAGTTCACTGGAACATTGCTGAGAGATCGTCGGAAGTTCGTCAGAAGCTCGCTGGAAGAAACCTAGACTTACGGACTTGTTCAGCTTAGTAAATGTCTTAAATTTCATAGTTAGCACATAATTGGGATTGGAATTAGGCCAACCTAATTAGGAGCTAGTTGATCCTATGTTTGGGCTGTGTTGGGCCAAGTGAAAGGCCTAAATAGTGACCCAATAGGTGGCACCATCATGGCATAATCTTCGAGACTTTTTTCGATCGGTTTTAATCGTACGAAGATTTTTTAAATCAATGTTTTTACTGCTACACTAATTCACCCCCCCTCTTAGTGTCGACTCATTCCTAATAGTTAGTATTAGAGCATCATTTTTCTCATTTGGTTTAACATCCAAAGAGAAATGGCTCTTTTCAGCTTTCAAGAGGGTCATTCTCTCATTCATCCTCCCTTGTTCAATAGGACATACTACACATATTGAAAAACTTAAATGAGAGTTTTCTTGCTTTCTTTGGTTTGAATTTATGGAAGATTATTGAAAGTCGTTTTCAAAGGTCTTCTCTTCCAATGAATCATTGGAATGATTTGGAGAAGAAGACTTTTTCTTTAAATGCAAAGGCTATAAATGTCTTATTTTGCACCTTAGACAAAACTGAGTTTAATCGGGTTTCTACTTAAGAAATGGCTTTTGATATTTGGCATATACTTGAAATCACACACGAAGGCACTTGTAAAGTTAAAGATTCGAAAATTAATTTTTTGATGCATGATTTCGAGTTGTTTTATATGAAACCAATGAAACTATTGTTGATATGTACACCCATTTTACAGATGTCGTCAATAATTTAAAAGCACTTAATAAAAGTTTTTCAAATTTTAAACTTGTTAATAAAGTTTTACATTCACTTTCTAAAAATTGGGATTATAAAGTAATGGCAATTCAAGAATCAAAGAACTTTAACCATTTTTCCATTGAAGAACTAATCGGGTCTTTGATGACCTATGAAATTACCAATGTGGCACAAAACGAATATGAGAATAACCTTCTAAAGAATAGAAAGGATTTTGGACTTAGAACAATTGAAGACCACTTGAGCATAAACTCAAGTGATGGTGAACTTGAACTCCTCACTATGAAATTTAAAAAATTCATGAAATAAGAATTGAAGAACAAAAATAAACTTAAAAAGAACGCAACTACTTACTATGAACACAAGAAGAAGGAAGCACT
This sequence comes from Musa balbisiana, assembly GCA_004837865.1. Classification (NCBI taxonomy): domain Eukaryota; kingdom Viridiplantae; phylum Streptophyta; class Magnoliopsida; order Zingiberales; family Musaceae; genus Musa; species Musa balbisiana. The sequence goes on from CM017189.1 coordinate 9,554,387, forward strand.
TTGGGATGAATCGAGCTCATCCGAAGATGAGGAGAAAATCAACAAAGGCGAGATGGCAATCTACACCTTAACGACTTTCGACGATAAGGTATCAAAATTCTCTTAGTTTATTTCAAAATTACATGATGCTTTTCATGAGTTATTTTTTTAAAAAAAATAATATTTATTGGGATCATGCTAGTAATTTTGAAAATGATAATCGCATGTTTTATGAAAATATAACAAAATGTTAATTCTATGCATGTTTTAAGAAGCAATAATGATTTTCATATTGCCTTTCAATTATAAATGATGATGCATGGCTTTTGTATGAAAAACTAAGCATGAAAAGTTAGATTCACCTAAAAAGAAAAATGTATAACTACAACAAACAAAATGATTTTGATGGAAAATGTTTTATGAAATCATGCTTGATATTTTAATGATGTAATGAAGTAATATTTTTATCATAATAATTTTTGTTGATCTTGATGATTTCTATGATTTTTCTTGCTCTTTCGATTTTAAACTATGATGTATGGTTTTCATACGAAAATGTTGAGTATCCTAATATGAAATCAATCACACAAATTGAAACACATAAAAAGAAAATTGTATTATCATTGGAATCAAAATGATAAACCAAATCGCTTATTTAAAGAAGCCTTATGTTTAATTTGTTATATTTTTGGTCATGATGAAGAAATTTGATTTTTGGTTTAAATGATGATATATGCTTCGATTTGGCATAAATGAAAAAGGCATGCTTCTATCAAACAAACAACTTAAAATGAAACAACTAAAAGGGAATGCATTTTGAAAATAAATGTTTGTATCATATTTGATGATTTTATATTTTTTAAAAAATATGCATGATGAGTTGAATTAATAATACGATAGCAAGGCATAAAGTAAAATGAAGTCTCGGAGTCAAGAACGCGATTTCATTGGGAGTTCGAGAGTTCATCAGAAGTCCGAACGTTCGTCGGAAGTTCTGCCTGAATTGATCGAGAAGTCTAGGAGCTTGCTAAAGATGCTTATTGAAACTCGCCAAGAAGATCATCGTGAAGTCCAGGAGATTACTAGGAGTCTGTTCGAACCTTGTCGAGAGATCATCAAAAGTTCACTAGAAGATCGCCGGAAGAAACCTAGACTTACGGACTTGTTTAGCTTAGTAAATGTCTTAAATTTCATAGTTAGCACTTAATTGGGATTAGAATTGGGCCAACCTAATTAGGGGCCAGTTGGGCCCATGTTTGGGCTGTGTTGGGCCAAGTGGAAGGCCCAAATAGTGACCCAACAGGTGGTACATAGTGGCACAATCTCTAAGACTATGTCAGGTGGTGGTAGTGCTCAGTGGCAGTGTCAGGCAGTGGTAATGCCTAGAGACAGCCTTCCAAGTGGTGGTACCGCCTAGTGTCAGTGCTGCAAATAGTGGTACCGCCCAACACAGGTAGTGGTACCACCAGGACTCGAGAAACCTGGGATGAGATCTTTTTAGGCTCCAAGTTTAAATCAACTTGAGGCCTATAAATAACCCTCTCATCCCTGATTAACATATACAAGTACAGAGAATATAAAAGTGAGAAAATGTTGTTGCAATCTCTTGAGAAATTCCCTCCTCTACTATGTCTAGAATTCTGTTTAAGAGAGGAGTGAGTGTTTATAAAGGTTGTCTCCTAAACCTATGAAAAGGAGAAGAAGAGTGTAAAAGGGTAGTTGGTCTTCGCCCATTGAAGGAAGACCAATAGTGGATGCCGGTGGCCTTGATGGAGGAGGAATCAGAAGTGGATGTAAGTCACAACGATCGAACCACTATAACTCGGTTTGCATTTACATCTTGTAATTTACATTTACTGCAAACTGCCCTTCTTTACTCTCACTGCTCTACTTCCTCATTATATGCTTATGTAAGTGTTTTTAAGTTAAATATATTTCTGATCTTTTTTAATCATATAAAGATTTTTCAAATTGACATTTTTACCGATGCACTAATTCACCCCCCACCCTCTTAGTGCCGACTCGTTCATAACAATTGGTTTATCGATGCTTCGTCCGATTCTTCGGCGTATCATCCTCTCTTGTGGCTTATTGTCCAATCGGCCAGTTGACCTCCGTAACTCCGATTTCCTTGGCGCAATTTTTACTCTTCTTGGTTCGATGCCCGAACTCATAGCCTGAAGCTTTCTGCTAATATGTCAAGTGATCCTCTAGCTTGATGTCCAATTTTCTGACATGTTCTACTCTAGCCCAACATGATTTTTCCTACTTTAATTATCTCTCCCTGATCGAATCTTCCTGTATCACTCAAAATGCAGATTAAATCATACACTCCATCAATTGGTTTTATCATCAAAATCTAAGATTTAACGATCTCCCCCTTTTTGATGATGATAACCAATTAATGACGGAGTTAACTTTAACTCCCCCTATCAATATGCCATATTGATAGAACTCCTGGATTCAAAAATCCAAGCAACATGTCATGATAAAATCATGCATAACATCATACTTCTCCTCCTTTGTCATCAACAAAAAGAAGTTCAATTATCAATTGTTTAGGCATGCAAGTTCAAATCATTGCATAATCTCCAGTTTTATCATCATGCAAGTTTTATAACATAGAACTAGCAAATTTGTTCATCACTTTACAACATGCATAACCACCCAATCATTAATTTTGAAGATGTTCAAAATTACAAATTTTGCAAGTTTGCATTTTTGCTTCTTAAGATAAGCAAGCTAGCAATCTTCGGTGATGTTCAAGATAGCATTTTCTTCTCTTTTGAGAAGTACAATTTTTTGCTTCCTTTACAAAATGCCAACTAACGAAATTTTACATCATTTTGTAACATAGAAACTAGCAATTTGGCAAGAAAATAATTTTATAATTCTTTTTTAAGAAATAATTTTGTAATTCTTTTATTTTTAAGAAATAATTTTGTAATTCTTTTTAACTTTACAATAATTTTCAAATCATGACAAAGGTAAAGTATCAATCTTATTTCAATATATTTGTGCATTATTATAGTTTCAAATTAAAATATGTACAATTTCAACACCTTACATTTCATCCTTACTTCATGCATGATACCAAAAATAAATCATTCAAATCATGATGGTATCAAAATGTTAAATTACATTACATCCTACCATACATGATCATAACTTCTCATTTGCATGCATCAATATAGTATCATGTGTATTGCATAGTTTCATATCATCACATAAAGAATATCAAGAAAAACTTGGTGATGAGTTATTCTTCATGAATATAAGGGATTTTACATAATAGAAAAATCATATCATGAAAGATGAGATCATGTGAATACCAAAACACATGATTCATTTTGACAAATATTCTCTTTAGTGAATAGCAAAAAGAAATAAGGAGAAAATGATCTCAATTTATAAAAAAAAAATTAAATATCAAATATCGAGAAATCAATATCGTTGATATAGATAAAGATTTTCCTATAGCAAATAGAGTCATGGGAGAAAACATAAAAGATCTCGATGCATGTATAATAATTCTCATGATTTATATAGTAAATCTCCTCGTTAAATAAAATACTAAGAAATATCGTAGGAGTACAAAGAAGTGATCTTGATTCATAAACGATTTCAAGTTATAAATCTTGAGAAATCAATGTCATAATTTCGATAAAACCCATTAAATTCAAATCATCAAAATCAATTTCATGATTCACAAAATTCATAACATAAATAGATTTATTAATAAGGATCTATAAGATGAAGACTCGATAAGATAGGGATTGAGAAATTTTCAAGAGATGTATTCTCTTTTTATTTTATACAAGCATGCCTTTGCTAAATAAAAACATTGATCATCGTTTTAAAACCAGAAAATTAAATTTCATCACGACAAGGATTAACAAGCTATAAATCACAAAAATCATCATGCATTATTTTGAAATATAAACTCATTAAATATGATCATTATGCATCATTACTTTGGGCATGATACCAAAACATGGTTTCAAGTTTCCAAGGTATAACATGCATAATTTCAAACTATAAACTCATTAAGCATGATATCAAATCTCTTAACATTTTCATTAAGACATCAAGTATGGCTTCATTGAACATAAAGTATAATCAAAGTCGGAAATCATCAAGACCAAAAATATAACACATTAAACATAAGACCTCTTCAATCAAAATCGAAAAACAATATGGAGATCAACGTGATACACATTATTGCTTCTTAAACATATGCATAAGATTAATCTTACTAGGTGTACAAGCATTAGATTAACATTTTGTTGTATTTTCATGAAATATACAATTGCCATGATTTTTTCAAAATTATTAGAAAGATAAGCATGATCCTAAAACTTATAACATTTTCATTACATCATTAAACATGCAATTTTCGAAAAAAATTATTTAATTTTTCTAAACTAAATTAAATATAACTCATAAAAAATATTATGTAATTTCAAAATATAGTAAAGGAGTTTTGTTGAGTTGTTTACCCTCATTGTCGAAAGCCATTAAGGCGTATTTTGCCACTTCGTCTTCATCGGTTTGCTCCCCATCTTCGAATGAGCTTGATTCGTCCCAAAGTGCTTCCTTCTTCTTACATTCATAGTAAGTACTTGCGTTCTTCTTAAGTTTATTTTTATTCTTTGATTCTTGTTTTAAGAATTTTTTAAGCTTCATTGTGAGGAGTTCGAGGTCATCATCATTATCACTTGAGTCATTACTCAAGTGGTATTCTTTTGTTCGAAGTGAAAAATCCTTTTTGTTCTTTGAAAGGTTGTTCTCAAGTTCGTTTTATTCCATGCAATTCATTTCATAGGTCATTAAAGACCCAATCAGTTCTTCAATGGGAAAATGGTTCAAGTTCTTTAATTCTTGGATTGCCATTACTTTAGAATCCCAATTTTTAGTAAGTGAACGTAAAACTTTATTAACAAGTTCAAAATTCAAAAATCTTTTACCAACTACTTTTAAACTATTGACGACATTCGTAAAATGGGTGTATATGTCAACAATAGTTTCGCTTGGTTTCATACGAAACTACTCGAAATCGTGCATCAAAAAATTAATTTTAAAGTCTTTAACTCTACCAGTGCCTTCGTGTGTGATTTCAAGTGTGTGCGAAATGTCAAAAGCCGTTTCACATGTAGAAACCCAATTGAATTCATTTTTATCTAAAACGCAAAATAGAGCATTCATAACAATAGCATTTAAAGAAAAAGTCTTCTTCTCCAAATCATTCCAATGGTTCATTGGAAGAGAAGACCTTTCAAAACCTCCTTCGACAATATACCATAAATTCAAATCTAAAGAAAGTAAGAAAACTCTCATTCGAGTTTTCCAATATGTGTAGTCCGTCCCATTGAATAAAGGAGGACGAATGAGAGAATGACCCTTGAAAGCCGAAAAGAGTTATTTCTCTTTAGGTGTTAAACTAAATAAGAAAAATGAGGCTCTAATACCAACTGTTAGGAATGAGTTGGCACTAGGGGGGGCGGTGAATTAGTACAGCGGATAAAAACATCGGTTTGAAAATATTTCATACAATAAAATCCATTTCGGAAATATATTTAACTTGAAATTTATGAGAGCGTAAGCATAGTGAAAGCAAGGTAAGGAGGATAGGTAGTTTGCTACAAAATTAAATTGCTCAAAGTAAATACAAACCGAGTTTCTAGTGGTTCAGTCATCGTGACCTACATCCACTCTCGATTCCTCCTTTGTCAAGGCCATTGACATCCACTATTGGTCTTCCTTCAATGGGTGAAAACCAACTACCGTTTTACACCCTACTTCTCCATTTCATAGGTTTAGGAGACAACCTTTATAAGCACTCACTCCTCTCTAAACAGAATTCTAAACTTAGAATTTAGAAAATGGGATCTCTCAAGTGATTAAAACAGTGTTTTCCCACTTTTAAATTCTCTATGCTTGTATATGTTAACCAGGGATGAGAGGGGTATTTATAGGCCTCAAGTTGATTCAAACTTGGAGCCTAAAAATGTCTCATCCCGGGTTTCCCGGGTCTTGGCAGTACCACTGCTTGTGTTGGGTAGTACCACCTCTTAGGAGACTATGTCTGGGCGGTACTACCACCGAGACTAGTGGTACCACTGCTTGACACAATCTCGGAGATTGTGCCACAATGATGCCACCTGTTGGGTCACTATTTGGGCCTTGCCTTTCACTTGGCCCAACATAGTCCATACATGGGCCCAACTAGCCCCAAATTGGGTTAGCCTAATTTTAATCCAATTATGTGCTGACTACAAAATTTAAGGCATACACTAAGCTAAATAAGTTTGGTAATGTTGAATCTTGGATTTTGATGATGAAAGTAATTGATTGTGTTTAGATGTTTAACTGCATTTTGAGTGATGCAGGTCTACTCGATCAGGATTAGACAATTGACGCAGGAAGAATTGACGTTGCGCCGGAGGAGATCGTGTTAGGATATTGGATGGCAAAATGCTTCGGACGTCAGGCATCGGGCCAAGGAGATCCGAATTGCACCAAGGATATCGGGGTTGCAGAGGTCAACCACCAATTAGGCAACAAGCTGCAAGAAAGGATGATGCGCTGAAGAATCAGACAAAGTGCCAACCAATGATGTGCCGGGCAATAGAATGTCAATTCGCGTTGTAATAATTGTCTAGATCGGAGTAGAGTTTTGGCTTGTGTGTGCAGGATTAACTACGATAACGATGAAGACATAAAGCGAAACAAAGTGCCGGAGTCAAGCGCGAAGGATTCGTTAGGAGTTTGAGAGTCCGACGGAAGTCTGAAGGTTCGTCGGGAATGCTGCCGGAACTAGCCGAGAATGAGTAGGGAGCTTGTCGAAGGGTTTTCGGAAGCTCGCCGAAATGTACGTCGAAAGTTCGCGGAGCTCACCGAGAAAGATCGTAGCTTGCCGAAGAAGCTCGTTGGAACTCACCAAGATCAAATCGCAAAGTCTAGGAGCTTGCCCGGAGTCCGCAGAATGGTTTCCGAGAGTTTATCGGAAGACCGCCGGAAGTTCTTCAGAAGAAGTCTTGACTTGCAGACTTTGTAATAGCTTAGGAAATGTTTTTAAGTTCATAGTTAGCCTGTTAATTAGGGTTAGGATTAGGTGTTAATCTTATAACCCAAGTAGGGGCCAATTGGGCCCGAGTTCGGACTAGTTTGGGCCAAGTTTGGAGCCCAACCAGTGAGCTGAAATAGTGTAGGCGGTGGCACCGCCCAAAACCCGAAAGGTTGGGCGGTGGCACCGCCCAACACCCGAGCCAGGCGATGGCACCATCCAGCACCCGAAGAGCTAGGCAGTGGCACCGCTGGACTGGGCGGTGGCACTGCCCAGTACACTGTAAGTGTCAGAACTAACAAGCGGTGGCACCGCTAGCTTCGGGAACCGAAGAGAATTCAAATTTTGGAGCCCAAATTTGAATCCTCTTGAGGCCTATAAATACCCCTCAATTCTCAGTAGAGATTACAACTTTTGAGAAGCAATAGATTAAGATAAAAGCCTTAGCAAAGTCTTTAGCAAGTCTTGTTTTCAATTGCTTGAGTGTTCACCTCCTTCTTTCTAGTTGAAAATTTGTAAGAGTGTGAACCACTTGTAAAAAAGGTTGTAAGTGGGGTATTTGTCCTTCCCCTTCAAAGTGATTTGCTAGTGAAAGTTGGGAGCCTCATCGAAGAAGGCTTCGCAAGTGGATGTAGGTCATTTTGACCAAACCACTTTAAAATTGGCGTGTTCTCTGGTTTGCATTTACTTATTGCTATTTACCTTACTACAAACCTTCATACGTGCTTTACTTCCTCATTACTTTTACTGCACACCTTTACGAACATGCTTTCAAGTTAAGCACTTACGAGTTCGGTTTTTATCGTATGAAAGATTTTCCAAAATCGATGTTTTAATCCGCTGCACTAATTCACCCCCCCCCCTCTTAGTGCCGCTCCGATCCTAACAGGTAAGTCTATGTTTCTTCTAGTGAGCTTCCATGATCTTCCATCAAACTTTCGATGATCTCTTGGTAATTTTCACGACGATCTTCTTGGCGAGTTCCAATGAGCTTCTTCGGCAAGCTCTTGGACTTCTCGGTCAATTCTAGTAGAACTTTCGATGAATGACTAGACTTCCGACGAACTCTCGAACTCCCAAAAAATTCTCGTTCTTGACTTTGGGACTTTATTTTGCTTTATGCCTTGATCACCATCGTAGTTAATCCTACACAAATTAAACCAACTTCGATCTAGACAATTATTACAAAGCTTGAATCATATTGTCCAGCATATCATTGGTTCATCGACGCTTCGTCCGATTCTTCGGCGCATCTTCCTCTCTTGTGGCCTATTGCCTAATCGGCCAATTGACCTCTACAACTCTGATTTGCTTGGTGCAATTTCCACTCTTCTTGGCTCGATGTCCGAACTCATGTCCCGAAGCCTTCTGTAGATACATCGACCGATCCTTCGGCTCATCATCCAATCTTCTGACATGTTCCACTCCAGCCCATATGACTGCTTTAATTGTCTCTCCCTGATTGAAGCTTCCTACATCACTCAAGATGCAAATCAAATCATAAACTCTATCAATTGGTTTCATCATCAAAATCTGAGATTCAACAGAGATTGCCAAAGAAGCTCGTTGGAACTCACCAAGAAGATCATCATAAAGTCCAAGAGCTTGTCTAGAGTTCACTGGAACATTGCCGAGAGATCGTTGGAAGATCACCGGAAGCTCACTGGAAGAAACCAAGACTTATTGGACTTATTTAGCTTAACATATGCTTTAAAATTTACAGTTAGCACATAATTGGATTGGAATTGGGCCAACTCAATTAGGGGTCAAATGGGTCCAAGTTTAGGCTGTGTTAGGCTAAGTGAAAGGCCTAAACAGTGACTCAATAGGTGGCACCGTCGTGGCATAGACTTCAAGACTATGTCAGTCAGTGGTATCGCTAAACTAGGCAGTGGTACCATTCAACGTAGGTGGTGGTACCATCAGGACCCGAGAAACCCGGGATGAGACTCTTTTAGGCTCCAAGTTTGAATCCACTTAAGGCCTATAAATAACCCTCTTATCCTTGGTTAATATACACAAGAATTGAGAGCAAAAAAGTGTAAAAACGCTGTTGTAATCTTGTGAGAACTCCTCTCAAAAGCTGTAAGTGTTAGTGTAGTTTAAGAGAGGAGTAAGTGGGGGTGTAAAGGTTCTCTCCTAAGCTTGAAAAAGGATAATGGAGTTGTAAAGAGGTGGTCTTCGCCTATTGAAGGAAGATTGATAGTGGATGCCAGTGGCCTCGACGGAGGAATCGGGAGAGGATGTAGGTCACGATGACATAACCACATAAAATCTGGTTTGCATTTAATTTGAGCAATTTACTTTCATAGCAAACTTCCTCCTATTAGGAAAGCAATCAACACTAAGAGAGGGGGGTGAATTAGTGCAGCGGTAAAATAACGTCAATTTAAGACTTCGTTTTGATTAAATCTATTTCCGATGAAAAACTATTTCGTAAAGGTAATAGCTTAAAAGCATACGGAAGAGTGTAGTGGATGTAAAACAAGTTTGCAGTTAAGGTAAATTGCACAATTGAAAAGCAAACCAGATTTATAATGGTTTGGTCGTCGTTGATCTACATCCAATCCTTTGATTCCTCTTTTATCGATGCCATTGGCATCTACTATCGGTCTTCCTTCAATGGACAAAGACCAACTACCCTATATTTGTGTTTGTTACCTAGGGATGAGAGGGTATTTATAGGTCTCAAGTTGATTCAAACTTGGAGCCTAAAAATTTTCCATCTTGGGTTTCTTAGGTATGAATAGTACCATCGCTTGTGCTGGGCAATACCATCACTAATGTCAGTTTGACATTGACACTACATTGGGCGGTACCATCGCCTAGCACGCTACCATTGGGTGGTACCACCACTTGGGTGGCTATGTTGGGCGGTACCACTGCCCAAACTGGTGGTACCACTACCTGTAGCCTCTTGGAGGCTGTATCTGGGCGGTACCACCGTGTGACACAATGTCGGCGACTGTGCCATGATGGTGTCACCTCTTGAGTCACTATTTGGGCCTTTCATTGGGCCCAACACAGTCCTTACATGGGCCCAATTGGCCCCTAATTGGGTTGGCCCAAATTCAATCCCAATTATGTGCTAACTACGAAATCTAAGATATTTACTAAGCTAAACAAGTCCTATGAGTCAAGGTTTCTTTCAGTAAGCTTCTAGCGATCTTTCAACGAATTTCCAACGATCTTTCAGCAATATTCCAACGGACTCCCGGCAAGCTCTTGGACTTCACAATGATCTTCTTGGCGAGTTCCGACGAGCTTCTTTTCAAGCTCCAGGACTTCTCGGTTGATTCCAGCAGAACTTTCGACGAACTCTCGAACTCCCAACGAAATCACGTTATTGACTCCGGGACTTCATTTGGTTTATGCCTTGCTATCATAGTTAATCCTACACATATAAAACACACTTTGATCTAGACAATTATTACTAAGCATTAATCATGTTGTCCGATATATCATTGGTCTATCGATGCTTCATTCGATTCTTTAGTGCATCGTCCTCCCTTACAGCCTATTGCCCAATTGGCTAGTTGACCTCCACAACTCTGATATTCTTAGTACAATATCCACTCTTCTTGGCCCAATGCCCGAATCCATGGCCCGAAGCCTTCTGTTGATACATCGACCGATCCTTCGGCTCGACGTCCAATCTTCTAATATGTTCCACTGGCCCAATATGATTCTTCCTACTTTAATTGTATCATCCTAATCGAAGCATCCTACATCACTCGAAACGCATATCAAATCAAAACACTTATCAATTGGTTTCGTCATCAAAATCTGAGATTCAACAACCTCTCCCTTTTTTATGATAACAACCAATTTATGACGGAGTTAACCTTAACTCCTGGAGTTTATACAAACTCCCCCTATCAATATGCCATATTGATAAAATCTTGAATTCAAACCGAATTCAAGTCATTGCAAATTTCATTATGAATATTTGCAACACGTCATCATGTATAACATGATCATACTTCTCTCCCTTTGTTATCAACAAAAAGGAGAAGTTTAAATTTCAAGTGTTTTAGGCAAACAAGTTCAAGTCATTGCAATTTCAAGTGTTTAGGCAAACAAGTTCAAGTCATTGCATAATAAACATAATTTCAGTTTTATCATTGTGCAAGCTAGCAATAATTAAAGATGTACAAGTTTAGCATGTTTGCTTTCTCGAGATAGGTAAAATAGCACTTTTGCTTCTTTTGAGATAGCAACTCTTTGCTTCTCTTTAGATTACATGCTAGCAATTCTAGCAAATTTTACATTATGCAAGATAACAAATTTTTTGTGATGTTCAAGATAGTAATTTCTTTCATCGCTTTTGAGAAGTGTAATTTTTGCTTTATTCTTGAATTGTGCAAGCTAGCATCTTTTATCTCCCCCTTTGTCATTGTCAAAAAGAAGGGAAGACCCTTTATATCAATTTTCAAATTGTGACAAAGTTGAAGTATCAATCTTTTTACAATATGTTTGTGCAACATAATAGTTTTAAATTAAAACATGCACAATTTCAAAACCTTACATATCATCCTTACTCTATGCATGATACTAAAAAATAAATCATCACTATGGGTATATCATACATGATATGAAGATATTAAAATCTTGAAGTGTTTATCACTTCATGCATTAAATCAATCATGTTGAATATGACACCCAACATTCATCATTTTTCTCATGCATGATACTAAAGCATTCTTGATACCAATACATTAAATCAATATTTTTAAATCATCACATAAAGAATAAAAAGAGAAATTTTGGTGATGAGATATACTTCATGAATACAAGGAATTATAAAAATCATATCATGAAAGATAAGATCATGTAAATACCAAAAGTCATTATTCACATAATAAATCTCCTCTTTAAATAAAGTACCAAGTAAAATTGTAGGGGTAAAAAGAAGAGATCTTGATTAAGAAGGAAAAAAAAAAATCAAGTAATTCCAAGAAATCAATATTATGATTTTGATAAAACTCATTTAAATTCAAATCGTCAAAATCTCAACATTACTTTCAAGAGATTCAAAATGGCATAAATAATTTTATTGATCTCTTAGTGAAAAATCGATAAGGTAGGGATATGAGAGGTTTTCAAGAAAAATATTTTCCTCTTTTCGTTTCAACTTATTGATTGATTTCATACATGTATGTTCTTTTCTTTTATGCCAAATCTATGCATCATTCATTAACACCGAAAAAGAACTTTCAAATATCGCAAAAACTATCATGCATAAGTTTGAAATATAAACTCGTTAAGCATGCTTTCAAATCATCATTACATTTTTATTAAGACATCAAGCATGGTTTCGTTGAACATGATGTTGAATGATTCTTAAGGATATATAAACTTCCTTATTTTCAATTTATGTGATTGACTTTATATTAGCATACCCAAATATTTATTCTTATGTCAAAACCATGCATCAACGTTTAAAACAGAAAGACAAAAAAACATCAAGATCAAAATGTGTAACATATAATTCCAAAACATATGATTTCAAATCATTACTTTAGGTCTTCATGCATAAAAATCATCATGATACAAACATTTATTTTTAAAACATTCATCATGATAAGGCATATAAGCCAAAGAAATTATTAAACATAAAGCATATTCATCAATCATGGTTTCATTGAGCATAAGGCATTTTAAACAAAATCAAAAATCAATATGAAAATCATCAAGATATACATTATTGCTTCTTAAAACATACATAGGATTTATCTTAAGTATTAGATTTAAGTCTAACATTTTTGTTCATTTATCATAAAACATGTAATTTTCATGATCATTTTTAAAATTACCAAAAAGATAAGCATGATTTTTTTTTTTTACATTTTCATTACATTATTAAACATTAAGACAAAAAAACATCAAGATCAAAATGTGTAACATATAATTCCAAAACATATGATTTCAAATCATTACTTTAGGTCTTCATGCATAAAAATCATCATGATACAAACATTTATTTTTAAAACATTCATCATGATAAGGCATATAAGCCAAAGAAATTATTAAACATAAAGCATATTCATCAATCATGGTTTCATTGAGCATAAGGCATTTTTAAACAAAATCAAAAATCAATATGAAAATCATCAAGATATACATTATTGCTTCTTAAAACATACATAGGATTTATCTTAAGTATTAGATTTAAGTCTAACATTTTTGTTCATTTATCATAAAACATGTAATTTTCATGATCATTTTTAAAATTACCAAAAAGATAAGCATGATTTTTTTTTTTTACATTTTCATTACATTATTAAACATGTAATTTTTAAGAAAAAATTATATAATTTTCTTAAACTAAATTAAAACAACTCATGAAAATATCAAGTCATTTCGAAATAACGTAAAGGAGTTTTGTTTGAGTTGTTTACATCATTCTTGAGAGTCACCAAGGCGAAGTTTGGTACTTCATCTTCATCGGCTTGCTCCTCATCTTTGGATGAGCTTGATTCGTCTTTTGGCAACTTTTTCTTGCGTTCATAGTAAGTAGTTCCACTCTTTTTATTCTTTAATTATTGTTTCATGAACTTTTAAAATTTCATGAGGAGTTCAAGTTCACCATCACTTGAGCTTATGCTCGAGTGGTCTTCAATTGTTCTAAATCTGAAATCCTTCTTGTTCTTTAGAAGGTTGTTCTCAAGTTCGTTTTGTGTCATAATATTCATTTCATAAGTCATCAAGGACCCAACAATTTCTTCAATCGAAAAATGGTTCAAATATTTTGATTCTTATATTGCCGTTACTTTTGAATCCTAGTTCTTATTAAGAGAACGTAAAATTTTGTTTACAAGTTCAAAATACAAAAAACTTTTACCAAGTGCTTTTAAACCATTGACGACATCCATAAAATGGGTGTACATGTCAATAATGGTTTCGCTTGGCTTCATTCGAAAAAGTTTAAAATCATGCATCAAAAGGTTTATTTTAGAATCTTTTACTCTATTAGTGCCTTCGTGTATGATTTTGAGAGTGTGTCATATATCGAAAGTCGTTTCACAAGTATAAACCCGATTAAACTTAGTTTTATCTAAAGCATAAAAGAGAGCATTCATAGCTCTAGCATTTAAAGAAAAAATCTTCTTCTCCAAATCATTCCAATGGTTCATTGAAAAAGAAGACCTTTGAAAATCAAATTCGACTATATTCCATAAATCGAGATTCAACGAAAGCAAAAAAACTCTCATTTGAGTTTTCCAATATGTGTAGTCCGTCCCATTGAACAAAGGAGGACAAATGAGAGAAAGTCCCTCTTGAAAGCTGAAAAGAGCCATTTCTCTTGGGCATTAAACCAAATGAGAATTCATGAGGCTCTTACACTAATTGTTAGGAAAGCAATTAGCACTAAGAGGGGGGGGGGGTGAATTAGTGCAATGGTAAAATAACGTCAGTTGAATACTTCGTTTCGATTAAATCCGTTTCCGACAAAAAACTATTTTATATAGGTAATAGCTTAAAAGCATATGGAAGAGCATGGTGGATGTAAAGCAAGTAAGTTTGTAGTTAAAGTAAATTGCACATTTGAAAAACAAACCAGATTTATAGTGGTTCGGTCGTCGTCGATCTATATCCACTCCTTCGATTCCTCTTCCGTCGAGGCCACCGGCATCTACTATCGGCCTTCCTTCAATGAGCGAAGACCAACTACCCTTTTACACCCCTCTTCTCCTTTTCATAGGTTTAGGAGACAACTCGTACAAGCACTCACTCCTCACTTAAACAGAATTCTAATCTTTAGAGTAGAGGAGGGGATCTCTCAAGTGATTGCAATAGCATTTTTCCACTTTTAATCTCTCTGTGCTTGTGTTTGTTAACTAGGGAGGAGAGGGGTATTTATAGGCCTCAAGTTGATTCAAACTTGGAGCCTAAAAATTTTCCATCCTGGGTTTCCTAGGTACAGGCAATATCACTACCTATGCTGGGAGGTACCATTACTAGTGTTAGTTTGACACTAACATTGCACTGGGCGGTACCACCACCTGGCACCCTGCCACTAGGCGGTACCACCGCCCAGACTAGTGGTACCATTGCCTGGGAGGTTGTGCTAGGCGGTACCACCGCTTGTAGCCTCTCGAAGGATATGTCTAGGTGGTACTATTGAATCTCGAATTTTGATGATGAAATCAATTGGTAAAATATTTGATCTAATCCTTTACTGAGATATGTGTGTAGGATTAACTACGATATTAGTAACACATAAAGTAGGTGTTGTGCTGGAGTCAAGATCGAGATCTCGTTGTGAGTTCGAGGGTTCATCAGAAGTCCGGACGTTCATCGGAAGTTCTGTCGAAACCAACCGAGAAGTCCAAGAGCTTGCTAAAGAAACTCGTCAAAGCTCGCCAAGAAGATCATCGTAAAGTCTAGGAGCTTGTCAGGAGTCCGCCGGAGCATTGCCAAGAGTTCGTCGGATGTTCGCTAGAAGTACGTCGAAAGCTCACTAGAAGAGCAATTGACGCACCGGAACATGAAGAACCTGAATCATGTCTTAATTATCATAGTTAGAGCGTAAATTAAGTTGGAATTGGGAGATAATCCCACTAACTTAGTTAGGGGCCAACTAGGCCCTAAGTTGGGCTGGGTTGGGCCGGATTCAAGGCCCAACTAGGATGTTGAAAGCTTGGCCAATGGTGGCATCGCATGGGAAACAACACCCCAGGAATTTTGGGTAGTGGTACCGCCAGAGCTTAGTCTCTGAGCTTTGTCAAGTGGTTGTACTGCCTAGTGTCAGGTGTTAGTGCTAGTCATAGGTGCCCAACAAGCCAATCACGTGAGTGATGGCATGTGTGACTTGACACGGAATCTGTTTACTTATTATATTTTAGCTTTTAACACTTTATATTGTCTATTGCATATATGCATTTATATATTGTAATGTTCTTGGATCTATGCAATAGGAATCGGATCGTGATGAGATCATGATAATGAGACCGATTCACCTTTAAACACAGATCCTCAATAATCCCGGTCATAGGTTACTCGAGAGGGACATCGTGATAACCGGACAGACTAGTGTGCTATATACCTGTCCATATGATGGATGCAGCTGGTCTCATAGCTGCTCGTGTGGGGACACTAGGGATACAGTACAGGTGCTCATTGGAGAATTAGTTCACTAATTGATCCGCTTACGGAATACTGGATGGTTGATGATGCCTTATTGTCAGACAGCGATTCCGTAGTCCTAGTGGTGTATCTAGTCCTTAGACTTGATACACCAAGGATGTCCTGTATGAGTTCTTCACTCTTTGATACCAGACTTATAGGTTTGGATGTCCCAGATATAGTCATTGCGAGTGGTAGTCGACCTTACAAGGGTTATTGAGTGTCGATAGAGGATCATCCACTCTTGGCTGTTGAATCTCGGATTTTGATGATGAAACTAATTGATTGTGTTTAGATGTTTAAACTGCATTTTGAGTGATGCAGGTCTACTCGATCAGGATTAGACAGTTGACGAAGGAGGAATTGACGTTGCGCCGGAGGAGATCATGTTAGGATATTGGATGTCAGAATGCTTCGGACGTCGGGCCTTGGGCCAAGGAGAGCGGAATTGCACCAAGGATATCGGGGTTGCGGAGGTCAACTGCCGATTGGGCAACAAGCCGCAAGAGACGATGACGCGCTGAAGAATCAGATGAAGTGCCAACCAATGACGTGCCAGGCAATAGAATGTCAATTCGTGTTGTAATAATTGTCTAGATCGGAGTAGAGTTTTGGCTTGTGTGTGCAGGATTAACTACGATAACAATGAAGACATAAAGAAGGGTGATTTCGGAAGCTCGCCGGAATGTACGTCGGAAGTTCGCGGAGCTCACTGAGAAAGATCGTAGTTTGCCAAAGAAGCTCGTCGGAACTCGCCAAGATCAAATCGTGAAGTCTAGGAGCATGTCGAGAGTCCGTAGAATGGTTTCCGAGAGTTTATCGAAAGACCACCGGAAGAAGTCTTGACTTGCGGACTTTGTAATAGCTTAGGAAATGTCTTTAAATTCATAGTTAGCATGTTAATTAGGGTTAGGATTAGGTATTAATCTTATAACCCAAGTAGGGGCCAATTGGGCTCGAGTTCGGACTGGTTTGGGCTAAGTTTGGCACTGCCCAGCACCCGAGCCAAGTGGTGGCACTGCCCAGCACCCGAGCCAAGTGGTGGCACTGCCCAGCACCCGAGCCAAGTGGTGGCACTGCCCAGCACCCGAGCCAAGTGGTGGCACTGCCCAGCACCCGAGCCAAGTGGTGGCACTGCCCAGCACCCGAGCCAAGTGGTGGCACTGCCCAGCACCCGAGCCAAGTGGTGGCACTGCCCAGCACCCGAGCCAAGTGGTGGCACTGCCCAGCACCCGAGCCAAGTGGTGGCACTGCCCAGCACCCGAGCCAAGTGGTGGCACTGCCCAGCACCCGAGCCAAGTGGTGGCACTGCCCAGCACCCGAGCCAAGTGGTGGCACTGCCCAGCACCCGAGCCAAGTGGTGGCACTGCCCAGCACCCGAGCCAAGTGGTGGCACTGCCCAGCACCCGAGCCAAGTGGTGGCACTGCCCAGCACCCGAGCCAAGTGGTGGCACTGCCCAGCACCCGAGCCAAGTGGTGGCACTGCCCAGCACCCGAGCCAAGTGGTGGCACTGCCCAGCACCCGAGCCAAGTGGTGGCACTGCCCAGCACCCGAGCCAAGTGGTGGCACTGCCCAGCACCCGAGCCAAGTGGTGGCACTGCCCAGCACCCGAGCCAAGTGGTGGCACTGCCCAGCACCCGAGCCAAGTGGTGGCACTGCCCAGCACCCGAGCCAAGTGGTGGCACTGCCCAGCACCCGAGCCAAGTGGTGGCACTGCCCAGCACCCGAGCCAAGTGGTGGCACTGCCCAGCACCCGAGCCAAGTGGTGGCACTGCCCAGCACCCGAGCCAAGTGGTGGCACTGCCCAGCACCCGAGCCAAGTGGTGGCACTGCCCAGCACCCGAGCCAAGTGGTGGCACTGCCCAGCACCCGAGCCAAGTGGTGGCACTGCCCAGCACCCGAGCCAAGTGGTGGCACTGCCCAGCACCCGAGCCAAGTGGTGGCACTGCCCAGCACCCGAGCCAAGTGGTGGCACTGCCCAGCAAACAAAGTGTCGGAGTCAAGTGCGAAGGATTCATTGGGAGTTTAAGAGTCGACGGAAGTCTGAAGGTTCGTCGGGAAAATGCTGCCGGAACTAGCCGAGAATGAGTAGGGAGCTTGCAGAAGGGTTTTCGGAAGCTCGCCGGAATGTACGTCGGAAGTTCGCGGAGCTCACTGAGAAAGATCGTAGTTTGCCAAAGAAGCTCGTCGGAACTCGCCAAGATCAAATCGTGAAGTCTAGGAGCATGTCGAGAGTCCGTAGAATGGTTTCCGAGAGTTTATCGAAAGACCACCGGAAGAAGTCTTGACTTGCGGACTTTGTAATAGCTTAGGAAATGTCTTTAAATTCATAGTTAGCATGTTAATTAGGGTTAGGATTAGGTATTAATCTTATAACCCAAGTAGGGGCCAATTGGGCTCGAGTTCGGACTGGTTTGGGCTAAGTTTGGAGCCCAACCAATGAGCTGAAATAGCGTAGGCGGTGGCACCGCCAGACTAGGCGATGGCACCACCCAGGACCCGAAAGGTTGGGTGGTGGAACCGCTAGACTGGGCGATGGCACCGCCCAGCACCCGAGCCAAGTGGTGGCACTGCCCAGCACCCGAAGAGCTAGGCGGTGGCACCACTGGTCTGGGTGGTGGCATCGCCCAGCACCCAAAGATCTAGGCGGTGGCACCGCTGGACTGGGCGGTGGCACCGCCTAGCACATTATCAGTGTCAGAACTGACAAGCGGTGGCACTGCCACTGACAGGCGATGGCACCGCTAGCTTCGGGAACCGAAGAGAATTCAAATTTTGGAGCCCAAATTTGAATCCTCTTTAGGCCAATAAATACCCCTCAATTCTCAGCAGAGATTACAACCTTCGAGAAGCAATAGATTGAGATAAAAGCCTTAGCAAAGTCTTTAGCAAGTCTTGTTTTCAATTGCTTGAGTGTTCACCTCCTTTCTCGTTGAAAATTTGTAAGAGTGTGAACCACATGTAAAAGGTTGTAAGAGGGGTATTTGTCCTTCTCCTTCAAAATGATTTGCTAGTGGAAGTTGGGAGCCTCATTGAAGAAGGCTTCGCAAGTGGATGTAGGTCATTTGACCGAACCACTATAAAATTAGTGTGTTCTCTGGTTTACATTTACTTATTGCTATTTACCTTACTTCAAACATTCATACATGCTTTTCTTCCTTATTACTTTTGCTGCACACCTTTACGAACACGCTTTTAAGTTAAGCACTTCCGAGTTCGATTTTTATCGTACTAAAGATTTTCCGAAACTGACGTTTTAATCTGCTGCACTAATTCACCCCCCCCCCTCTTAGTGCCGCTCCGATCCTAACAATTGGTATCAGAGCCCGTTATTTCTCATTTCGGATTTACACCCGAGAGAAATGACTTTTCATGGCTTTCAAGGGGGCTTTTCGGTTGTTCGTCCACCGTTGTTTAACGGATTGGACTACACTTATTGGAAAACTCGAATGAGAGTTTTCTTGATTTCTATGAATTTAGATTTATGGAATATTGTTGAAAACATTTTTCAACTTCCCTCTAAACTGATGAATGAATGGTCGGATTTGGAGAAGAAGTATTTTTCTTTAAACACAAAGGCTATGAATGCCTTATTTTGCGCTTTGGACAAAAATGAGTTCAATCGGATTTCTATGTGCGAAACGGCTTTTGATATTTGGCGAACACTTGAAATCACGCACGAGGGAACTAGTAGAGTCAAAGACTCGAAAGTTAACATTTTATTGCATGATTTTGAGCTTTTTCGAATGCAACCAAGCGAGACTATAGGCGACATGTACACCTATTTCACGGATGTCGTCAATAATCTAAGAGTTCTTGGGAAATCTTTTTTGAATTTTGATCTCGTAAGTAAGATCTTAAGATCCCTTCCGAAAAGGTGGCATCCTAAAATAACCGCAATACAAGAGATAAAAAATTTAAATAATTTTCCATTAGAAGAATTAATCGGGTCATTAATTACCTATGAAATGACACTTTTGGAACATTTTGAACCTGATGAGCACTTGAACCACCTTCCAAAGAATAGGAAGGATTTGGAACTCCGGACAAATGAACACCACTTGAGCGATGACTCAAGTGATGAGGACAATGATGAACTTGAACTTCGAACACTAAATCTTAATAAGTTCATTAAACAAAAATATAAAATAAACAATAAACTTGAATGGAGGACGAGGCCAAAGAAGAGGAAGGCAACCAAGGATGAATCAAGAACTTCCAAAGGTGAAACGGCAAATTGGGCTTTGATGGGGTTCGACTACAAGGTAAGTAACTCAACTCTCTTGAATTATTTTGAAATTACTTGAAGTTTTTCATGAATACTTAATTTAGATAGTAGGAATAGGAAATAAAAAATTATTTTTTAAAAATTATATCATGTTTTTCTTTTAGCATCTTTAAAAAATTAAAAAATTTGATCATGAAAAGTATATTGCTAAGGTTTCATGCATGTTATGTTTTGAAATGTTGAATGATGTATGCAACATTAGGGATGATAATTATATGATATGTGATAATGCTTAGGATTAATCCATGCATGTCTATCTTGATGATTTTATGTCATGCATGAGTTTTCGAAGTAAATGTTGATTTGAAACTCTCATTTTAGATTAACAGATTAACAAGTTTTTGGTCTAATTGTTTTTATGACGAATTAAGATGACATTCTCATGACATATTAAGATGACATAGTGCATGTACATCTATGTATGAATTTCTTTATAGTCTTTTGATGATAGATGTGATATCATGATGTGTTTGGTCTTGATGGCTTCATGACGAAACTTATGATTCGATTTTAAATGATGATACATGTTTTCACAAAAGACTTGAATACCCTAACATGAAATCAATTGTATGAAATGGAAATGAATTTTCTATCCTATTGAGACTAATGAATTTATTTTACCAATCTTGTGAATCTCATGATGAATATTTTGAAAATAAATGAGTGTATCATGCATTTGGTCTTAATGATTTCTCTTGAATATACTTTTTGAAATCATATTTGATTGTGAATATCAAGATATTAAACAGATGTTATCGTGGAATCATGCTTGATTATTTGTTTTACGAAATTTACCTTTCCGTCTTAAATGTTGACACTTATTTTATTAAAGGTAAAGGCATGCTTATAAGAAGCAAATCACATGAATAAAAATTTATAAAAACGAAATGCAATCCTCTATCTTATCGACTTTTAAATAAATCTATGCTTGTCATGTATGAATTTATTGAATGTGACTTTGAGGATGATTTCGGATTTCACAAATGCTTGATTCATACTTATGACATGAGACATATTTTAAATATGAATCATGTTCAATGCTTCAATCATGTTATATCTCCCTTAATTCATTTTATTCTCCTAGATTTATTTACCAAAGAGGAGAATCTTCCGAATGAATGAAATGATACAAATGAATCACTTATCGATATATCTTTTTGAAATATCTTTTTAATGTGATGTTGATAATTTGAGATGCCTGTTGGAATTCATAACATGAGATAATTGAATCCTTGACTTACCCTTTATATGGCTTAAAAATAGATGTTTAAAATCTTGCTTGATGAGTTGTTTTATAAGATTTTGCCTTTACATCTTGAACTTTCATTCTTATCTTTATTTGGCATATAAAGACTAAGGCATGCTTAGATGAAAAAGAATCACTTAAAAAATGCTTTTCCCATATGATCGAGATTAATGATTTCATGATATTTTGTGAATCTCGAAATTGATTTTGATGACTTGATTATGAGTTTCAAGTTAACGATTTGATTTGAATGAGTTTTATCTAAATCATAATCTTGATCTTGCAAAATTGGAATCACAAATAATATCTTTTGGTATTCATGACTTGAATTTGATTGAGACATTGCATGCTTAAATTAATCATTCTCCTATGTTTCAAAAATTCTTTAAATGCCTTATGTGGTGATTGAAAATTAATTTGCTTTATGATAAATCTATGTATATCATTTTGAATTTCTCGAAAGTAATGTTGAGATTTTGATGAATTTGACGATTTGAATTTGAATGAGTTTGTATTCGAATTATGATATTAACTTCTTGGATTTACTACTTGATTTTTTTTAATCACAATCTCTTCTTTGTATACCTACAATTTTTGTTATTTATAAAAAGAAAAGATTTGATAAAATGAATCATTGTTGACTTAATGTTCGGTATCATGAATACTTTATTATCATACATGAAAATAGTGATAAATATTTTGAAAATAAATGTTTGTATCATGTTAGATGATTTTACATTTTGTGCATGATGAGTTATAGTGATGATTAAAACAATGATTGAAATGATATGAATGATGATTTGGAATCATGCATATAATGATGAGTTTATATGTTTTGAAAATATATATGATGATTTGGTATTATGCATGCAAAAATGATGCACGCAATGATGAAATATTCATGAGAAAATTATTATTTTGATATTCATGACTTGAATCTTCCTTTCTTTTTGCCAATGACAAAGGGAGAGAAAGAGTTGCTAATGTGCTATCTTGAATTGATGTAAAGAGTCATTTCAAAGAGAAATTAGCTAGCTTGCACAAGTCAAGAAAATGCAAAAACTTGCTTACTTTCTTGCACATCTAAAGAAAAGATACAAATATAACACTTGCTAAATTGTTTGCTTGTCTCATGTAAAACATGGTCCCTTGCTAGTTTGGCATTTTGCTAAGGAAGCAAAAATGACACTTCTCAAAAGAGAAGAAAGAGCTTGCTTTCTTGAACATCTTTAATTTGCTAGCTAGAATGATGTACAATTTACTATCTTGAACATTACAAAGAAATGCTATCATGCACATCGCAAAGAAAAGCAAATATGCCAACTTGCACATCTTTAAATTTACTAGCTTGTATGTAGTAAAACTTGCATATCGTAAAAGTTGCTAGCTTGTAGAGAAGCAAAGAATTGCTATCTCAAAAGAAGCAAAAAATGTAAAACTTAGAAAACTTGTAATATAATTGCTCTTGCCATGCTTTGTATCAAAAATAGGTTGATATTCTTAAAAGCATCACATTAAATTTTTTAGTATCGCAATGTATCACGTGTATCGCAAATTGAAATTTTTGAGACTATTATCATATCATGGTTAACAATTGATGTCTTTCATGACATGATTTCTTTGCATTTTTGTCTTGTTTGTATCATGTGATGATTGAAATATTGATTGAAGCAAATTCATAATTTATGTAAAAGTCTAAATCATTAGTTCCTCTCCTTCTTTTCGGCAATGACTTAGGGGGAGAAAGATTGCTAGCTCAAGGCAAATGTTTGCTAGCTTGTACTCTTCCCTTCTTTTCAACAAAAACAAAGGAGAGAAAGCTTTTGCTAGTTAGAACATGCAAAGAAAAGCAAAGTGCAATCTTGTACAAAAAGCAAGTGTTGAATTGCCATGATTGAACTTAAGAATCTTGCTATGCTTTTGTGCTTATATGTTATGATGAAAATCTAGCTTCATGTTACAAAAACTTGCACATCTTTTAAAATAGCTAGAGCTACTTCTCCTTTTTGTTGATGACATAGGGGGAGAAGTATATTGATGACTTCATGCATTGAAATGAATATTTTATATATATTTTTGCATGATGGTTTAAATGTTTTTCATAACATGTGATGAATGTTGCTTGGATTTGGGATAATCCAAGTGTTCTATCAATGGCATATTGATAGGGGGAGTTTGGTTAAACTTCAGGGAGTTAAGGTAAGGTTAACTCCGATAGTCATCAATTGGTTGTCATCATCAAAAGGGGGGAGATTGTTGAATCTCGGATTTCGATGATGAAACTAATTGATTGTGTTTAGATGTTTAAACTGCATTTTGAGTGATGCAGGTCTACTCGATCAGAATTAGACAGTTGACGCAGGAGGAATTGACGTTGCGCTGGAGGAGATCACGTTAGGATATTGGACGTCAGAATGCTTCGGACGTCGGGCATCAGGCCAAGGAGAGCGGAATTGCACCAAGGATATCGGGGTTGCGGAGGTCAACCACCAATTGGGCAACAAGCCACAAGAGAGGACGATGCGCTGAAGAATCGGATGAAGCGCCAACTAATGACGTGCCGGGCAATAGAATGTCAATTCGCGTTGTAATAATTGTCTAGATTGGAGTAGAGATTTGGCTTGTGTGTGCAGGATTAACTATGATAACAATGAAGACATAAAGCGAAACAAAGTGTCGGAGTCAAGCGCGAAGGATTCATTGGGAGTTCGAGAGTCCGACGGAAGTCTGAAGGTTCGATGGGAATGCTGCCAGAACTAGCCGAGAATGAGTAGGGAGCTTGCCGAAGGGTTTTCAGAAGCTCGCCGAAATGTACGTCGAAAGTTCGCGGAGCTCACCGAGAAAGATCGTAGCTTGCCGAAGAACCTCGTTGGAACTCACCAAGATCAAATCGTGAAGTCTAGGAGCTTGCCCGGAGTCCGCAGAATGGTTTCCAAGAGTTTATCGGAAGACCGTCGGAAGTTCGCCGAAAGAAGTCTTGACTTACGGACTTTGTAATAGCTTAGGAAATGACTTTAAATTCATAGTTAGCCTGTTAATTAGGGTTAGAATTATGTATTAATCTTATAACCCAAGTAGGGGCCAATTGGGCCTGAGTTCAGACTGGTTTGGGCCAAGTTTGGAGCCCAACCAGTGAGCTGAAATAGCGTACGCGGTGGCACCGCCAGACTAGGCGGTGGCACCACCCAAGACCCGAAAGGTTGGGCGGTGGCACTGCCCAGCACCCGAGCCAGGCGATGGCACCGTCGGTCTGGGCGGTGGCACCACCCAGCACCCGAAGAGCTAGGAGGTGGCACCGTTGGTCTGGGTGGTGGCACCGTCCAACACCCAAAGATCTAGGCGGTGGCACCGTTGGTCTGGGTGGTGGCACCGTCCAACACCCAAAGATCTAGGCGGTGGCACCGCCTAGTACACTGTCAGTGTTAGAACTGACAAGCGGTGGCACCGCCACTAACAAGCGGTGGCACCGCTAGCTTCAGCAACCGAAGAGAATTCAAATTTGGAGCCCAAATTTGAATCCTCTTGAGGCCTGTAAATACCCCTCAATTCTTAGTAGAGATTACAACCTTTGAGAAGCAATAGATTGAGATAAAAGCCTTAGCAAAGTCTTTAGCAAGTCTTGTTTTCAATTGCTTGAGTGTTCACCTCCTTTCTCATTGATAATTTGTAAGAGTGTGAACCACTTGTAAAAGGTTGTAAGAGGGGTATTTGTCCTTCTCCTTCAAAGTGATTTGCTAGTGGAAGTTGGGAGCCTCATCAAAGAAGGCTTCGCAAGTGGATGTAGGTCATTCGACCAAACCACTATAAAATTGGTGTGTTCTCTGGTTTGCATTTACTTATTGCTATTTACCTTACTTCAAACCTTCATATGTGCTTTTCTTCCTTATTACTTTTGCAGCACACCTTTACGAACATGCTTTTAAGTTAAGCACTTCCGAGTTCGGTTTTTATGGTACGAAAGATTTTCCGAAACTGACGTTTTAATCCGCTACACTAATTCACCCCCCCCCCCCCCCCCCCTCTTAGTGCTGCTCCGATCTGACATCGGCATCATGAGAGGAATATCCTATGTGTTCTTGCTTAGACAAATCCCTGGCCAAGGTCATTCAGATTGAGAGAGAAAGAGTTCTCAGGGAGAATCTGATTAGAGCGAGACTCGAGTAGAAACCGTATGGGTCTGACAGCACCATGCCCGATATACGGTCTCTGGGATATATAGTAACTGAGGACAGGCAGGTCTAATGGATTGGATTCCCCTGTATCGTTTGGGGACTATGGCGTAGTGGCCTAGTACATCCGTAGTCGATGAGTCGAGGTGAATTATTATAGAGATAATAATTCACTAAGCCAGAAGGAGTTCTGACAGCTATCCCCCCCCCTCTTAGTGCTGCTCCGATCCTGACATCGGCATCATGAGAGGAATATCCTATGTGTTCTTGCTTAGACAAATCCCTGGCCAAGGTCATTCAGATTGAGAGAGAAAGAGTTCTCAGGGAGAATCTGATTAGAGCGAGACTCGAGTAGAAACCGTATGGGTCTGACAGCACCATGCCCGATATACGGTCTCTGGGATATATAGTAACTGAGGACAGGCAGGTCTAATGGATTGGATTCCCCTGTATCGTTTGGGGACTATGGCGTAGTGGCCTAGTACATCCGTAGTCGATGAGTCGAGTGAATTATTATAGAGATAATAATTCACTAAGCCAGAAGGAGTTCTGACAGCTATGACTCACGGCCAGCTAGATATTTAGCCTAGAGGGCCATACACATATGGTAAGCATTGCGATGAGTAGAGGTTCGGATATGAGATATCCGTCCGAGCCCCTATCTTATTGGATATCCAATAAGCCCCTGAATTATTGGATCCCATGGACGAGATCCAATAAGAGCTCATGAAAGATTATTGGATAGAGATCCACTAATCTAAAAGGCTTGTGTAATTGCATACAGATCCAATACACACTAGGGGAGGATCCATTAGGGTTTGACAAGGGGTCTCTATAAATGGGAGGGATTTAGAGCCTCACAGGTTGGAGCCTTTGCTTGCCTCTCCTATTCTCCCCCCCCCCTCTCCACCTCATAGTAGGCCTGGAGTTTTGAGAATGTTGTCACAGCACTACTGTGTGGATCACTACTAGAGAGGAGGATGCTTGACCTCCTTCACCCTCTCTTAGAGATCTGTAAGGAAACAGGAATATATGATCTCCCTAAGTAACACAATCTATTCTATATGCATATTGTTTCGCGAATTTTTTACGCTCCAATATTCGCACGACGACAAACATCTCTTTAGGAATAGGGAATTTTGTTTTCTTGTTCTTCCGCTGCGCATGTGATGCCGACCCTAAGATTTCCCAACAGTGGTATCAAAGCCAGGTTGTTCGTGCGAAAGATTGGTTTCTAACTACATGTGTTATGTTTTGGAAAAACTTTTGACACCAAAATCGTTGATGCAAAAGCGAGAAAGGGCAGCAATTGTTGTTGCCCTCGATCTACGTACGTGCAACCACAAGCAGTGCAGGCGCTGTGCTTGTAGCAACCGATCGGTGGCTTACAAGCCGCAGGCTTGCAGCCGGTGGGGCTGGCAGCCCACGAGGGGTGGCACCGCTCGCAAGCAAGGGTAGTGCCCTCGCCCCCTGCCGCAAAGGCCGCTGCCGGTAGGGTGGCAACGGCGGCAGAAGTAGGGGAGCGGGAGAATGGTTTTCTAGGCAAAAGATAGTTTTGCCCTTGAGAATTTGAGAAATTCCAATTTCTATCCTTTGACCAAATTACGAAAATGCCCCTTAGAATTTAAAAAATTCCATACATGTCCTTGATTTCAGAAGAATATTAATTAATTAAATGGTTTAGTTAATTATTATTTTTTATTATTACCTAGTAGTCTTACATGATAATGACTTATACATGTGATGTATGATGCTTGGACGGATGATTATAGATCGTGTGATGTATGTACTTGTGATTATTATTATTGGGGCCTACGAGCCTCCATTATATTTCTCGTTTATTGTCGGGCCTACATGCCTATGATTAAATTGTAATCATATGAGGAGGCGTAGCGGAAGCGTGGATGCGATAGCGGGACCCACGAGATGGACGATTGTGATGCATGGAGATGTATCGAGATGTCGACAGAGCCGACAAGGACGAGATGGATGATCACAAGGTATGGAGATGCACCGTTGAACATGTAGATCTTGATGTTTGTGATTAGGCCTACTGGCTCGGGCATGATCATATTAAGTTGTGATCCATGATCATTTGGTATGATTGCTTATACACATACTAGATTTGTATATATATTTACCTGCGATATAGATATATATTAAATATATATATGTGTGACATGTCATATTAGGAGACCAAATCATAGAAACATCTCTCTCGATAATATTAAGTCGGTAAACATGAGGCAATTAGATTGACCCACATGGCCTTCCATTGTTATGGGTAGGAACCAATTCCCGGTATAGGTTGAGTTGGTCAAGTCCCTCGAGGCTCACCTATATCGCGATTCGCTATCTTGCTTATGACATAGAGATGTCACCGGTGACCTGAGGACATGGTATACTTGGTCGAGTCCCTCGAGGGTAAATCATCAAATCAGACTCATCCGGTGACCTGAGGACATGGTATACTTGGTCGATCCCTCGAGGGTAAATCATCAAATCAGACCATCTTGTAACGAAGGTGTTGACTTAATCGCACATCATCGTTGGTCAAGTCCCTCGAGACTATGGTGATTCGGGAGGCCGAACAAGGACAGGAATCACAAAGAGTTGTGATTGGCAAGAGTTGTCTACCTTCTAGGCTAGTGTGATTGATCGAGTCCCTCGAGGTTACACTAAGACGTTGATTGGATCCTGATCCCCACTAGAAGTCTGCTGGAGACTTTCGTTTCACGTGCTGAGGGTGTCACGTGACTTGCTAGTAAAATAGTGGGAGCATATTAAGATAGAAGTCTATATCTTGATTGTTTATTTCTTACAAAATCTGCATGTGATTCATTCCTACTACATCTTTATTTTCAGAAAATGTTGCTTTCAAATCCCTTACGTGGCATACTTGATGTCAATAGCCTCACTAATTCAAATTATACGGATTGACTCCGCAACTAGAGAAATGTTCTCATGGCAGAGAAAATCGCGTACGTCCTTGATACAGTAATGCTACGCCCGAGGAAGGGGCAAGTGAGGATGAGATCACTCACTACATGAAGTACATTGATGACTCCACTTTTGCTCAGTGCTATATGTTGGGCTCTATGACTCCTGAGTTACAGAGACAACATGAAAAGATGGATGCTAGATCCATTCTCCTACATGTCCACAAATTGTTTGAGGAATAGGGAAGGACTTAGCGATATGAGATATCCAAGAGCCTCTTCCGCACTAGGATGACTGAGGGGACACCGGTTCAGAACCATGCCCTAAAGATGATTGAGTGGATGGAGAAACTTATAGGTCTGGGAATGGTCCTAGAGGATGTCTTATGTGTGGACATTGTGCTTCAGTTCCTACCAAATTCCTTTTCACAGTTCATAATGAATTTTAATATGACCAAGCTTGAGATGACTCTCCCAGAGCTCCTCAATATATTTAGGGAGGCAGAGAGTACTATTAGGAAAGAGAAGCTAGTTCTCTACACTAGTGAGACTAGAAAGAAAAGGAAAGCAGAAAAGTCCCTTTAAAAGTGAAGGGCAAGGGCACACCAGGAAAAGTAAAGGTTGCTAGGAAAGATCCAGTAAAGGACAAAGGCCAGTGCTTCCACTGTGGCAAAGATGGGCACTGGAAGAGGAACTACAAAGAGTACCTTGTAGAAAAGGTGAAACAGAAGCTTGGTGAAGCTTCAGGTACATTCACGATCAGTCTCCATTTGTCAGACTCTTATGATAATACTTGGGTATTGGATATCGGTAGTGCTTATTATATATGCAATTCATTGTAGGTTCTGGCAAGGCCTAGGAGACAAGAGAGAGGCGAGATAGGCTTCAAGATGGGCAATAGAGCAAAAGTTGTTGTAGTAGCCGTTGGCGATGTCACCCTACATTTGCCTGGTGGAGCTTTTATTGCATTAGATTCATGTTATTTTGTTACTTTTATTATCAAAAACATTATCTTTATTTCATATTTGATAGTTAGTGGATATAAATTAGTTTTTGAGAATAATGGTTGTTCGATATTATTAGATGATGAGATCATCATGAAAGGGACATTGCATAATGGTTTATTTATGCTAGACACTACTCCATATATCATGAATGTTTGTGTATTTATGAGGAAACGAGATGAGATGAATAATGCATACCTATGGCATTGTAGGCTAGGTCACATCCATGAAGAAAGGATTCAAAAGTTGCTAAATGATGGATATCTAGATCAATTCGACTATGAGTCATATGCAATTTGTGAGCCTTGCCTTCATGGAAAACTGACCAACTCTCCATTTAGTAGAACTAGAGAGAGTCATTGAGCTATTGGAACTCATACATAGTGATGTATGTGGACCCATGTCAACTCATGCCATTGGTGGTTACTCCTACTTCATTACCATTACTGATGATTTCTCAAGGTATGGATATGTATACTTAATGAAGTATAAATCTAAGGCCATTGAGAAACTCAGAGAGTATAAGAATGAGGTGGAGAACCAGACTAGAATGAGTATCAAAGCTCTTCGATCAGATCAAGGAAGTGAGTACTTAAATACAGAGTTTACTCAGTTCCTCAAGAACCATAGGATATTATCCCATTGGACACCTCAGCTCAATGGTGTGTCTGAAAGGAGAAATCGTATGCTGTTAAACAAGGTACAGTCCATGATGAGTTTCGTTGTCCTACCCATCTTATTCTGGGGATATGGCCCTAGAGACCACAGCTTACCTTCTGAATAGAGTTCCAACTAAGTCGGTAGTGTCTACACCATATAAGATATGGAAAGGGAAGAAGCCCGGTCATAAAATTATTAAGATTTGAGGCTACCTTGCCCACGTTAAAAGACACAACCCTGATAAGTTAGAATCAAGGACAGAGCGATACAAATTTATGGGATACCCCATGGAAACTTATGGGTATTATTTCTATCATCTCGAGGACCAAAAGGTCTTTGTAGTCAAAAGAGCAGTGTTTCTTGAGAAGAAACACATTCTTGGCAGAGATAGTGGGAGCATGATAGAGTTGACGAGGTTGGAGAACCAAGCTCAAGCACCACTCTACAGCCCGAGTCTGTTCAGGTACCTAATACACAAGTTTCAACTTTACGTAGGTTTGGCAGAGTATCTCATCCTCCTGAGGGATATGTAGGACATATTAGAGGAGAGGATGTTGAGGATATTGATCCTCAAACCTACAAGGAGGCTATTATGAGTATAGACTCTCGGAAGTGGCAAGAAGCCATGAATTCTAAGATGGATTCTATGTACTTCAACAAGGTTTAGTACCTAGTTGATGCGCCCGAAGGTATTGTACCCATCGGTTGTAAGTGGATCTTTAAGAAAAAGATTGGAGTAGATGGAAAGGTAGAGACCTATAAAGCAAGACTAGTGGCTAAGGGGTATCGTCAAAGGCAATGTGTTGACTATGACGAAACCTTCTCACCCATAGCAATGCTAAAATCCATCCAAATTCTATTGGCTATTGCAGCACACAATGATTATGAGATCTGGCAGATGGATGTGAAAACTGCATTCCTCAATGGGAACTTCGATGACGAGGTGTATATGATACAACCTGAGGGATTTATGTCCAAGGACTGCCCTAATAAGGTGTGCAGGTTGCTTAGATCTATTTATGGAATAAAGCAAGCTTCCCGAAGTTGGAATATAAGATTTGATGAGGCAATCAGATCTTATGACTTCGTTAAGAACGAAGATGAGCCTTGTGTGTATAGGAAGGTAAGTGAGAGTGCTATCACCTTTTTGGTATTGTATGTGGATGACATCCTGATCATTGGGAATGACGTAAGAATGCTATCCATAGTAAAGGCTTGGTTATCTAGATACTTCTCCATAAAGGACTTAGGAGAAGCATCCTATATCTTGGGGATTCGGATCTATAGAGATAGATCCAAGAGGATGCTTAGTTTGTCCTAGTCCAGGTATATAGAAACCATTGTCAAAAGATTTGGAATGGAAAATTCTAAGAGAGGTCTCATACCGATAAGACATGAGATATCGCTTTCTAGGAGTATGTCCCCAAAGACTCCAGAAGAAAGGGTGAACATGGATATGATACCTTATGCCTTGGTAATAGGGTCTATCATGTATGTTATGCTATGTACTAGGCCTGATATAGCGCATGCTCTGAGTATCATGAGTAGATATCAGACAGATCCAAGCTTGGAGCATTGGAAAACAGTAAAGTGTATCCTTGAGTATTTGAGAAGGATAAGGATCTTTTACTAGTATATGGAGG
Organism: Musa balbisiana; assembly: GCA_004837865.1. NCBI lineage: Eukaryota > Viridiplantae > Streptophyta > Magnoliopsida > Zingiberales > Musaceae > Musa > Musa balbisiana. The sequence continues at coordinate 9,586,511 of CM017189.1, forward strand.
TAGTAGCCTCAAGGTTGAAGGCTACACATACTCAAGTTTTCAGTCTGATGTCGATGATAGCAAGTAAAATTCGAGGTATGTGTACACCTTAAATGGAGGAGCAGTGTGCTAGAAGAGTTTCAAGCAAGATACTACTATTAACTCGATCATAGAGGCGGAATACATTGTTGCAGCAAATGCAACAATAGAGGGAGTCTGGATGAAGAAGTTCATCACAAATTTGGGAGTCGTGCTAGATAGCGAGGAGCTGATTTCCTTATATTGTGACAATAATAGGGCGATTACTCAAATAAGGGAACCCAATTCTCATCAGAAGTGCTCTGAGGAGGTTCCAACTTATTAGAGAGATCATGACCCAAGGAGATGTAGGAGTGTAAAGTGTTCCATCCGAAGATAACATTGCAGATTCACTAACAAAGCCATTGTCTCAGATTGTTTTTGAGCAACACAGGGGTCTGATGGGGATCAGACACATAGGTGATTGGCTTTAGGTCAAGTGGGAGATTGCTAATCATAGATGCCCAACAAACCAATCACATGAGTGATGGCATGTGTGACTTGACAAAGAATTTTTTTGCTTATTATATTTTGGCTTTTATCACTTTATATTATCTATTGCATATATGCATGTATATATTGTGATGTCCTTGGATCTATGTAATGGGAATCGGATCATGTTGAGATCACGATAATGAGATCGATTCACCTTTAAACATAGATCCTAAATAATCCCGATCATAGATTACTCGAGAGGGACATCATGATAACCAGACAAACTAGTGTGCTGTATACCCATCCATATGATGGATGCAGTTGGTCTCATAGCTGCTCGTGTGGGGACACTAGGGATACAGTACAAGTGCTCATTGGAGAATGAGTTCACTAATTGATCTGCTTACGGAATACTAGATGGTTGATAATGCCTTATTGTCAGATAGCGATTCCATAGTCCTAGTGGTGTATCTGGTCCTTAGACTTGGGACACCAAGGATGTCCTATATGAGTGCTCCACTCTTTGATACCAGACTTATAGCTTTGGATGTCTCAGATCTAGTACAACTAGTCATTGCGAGTGGCAGTCGACCTTACGAGGGCTATTAAGTGTCGATAGAGGATCATCCACTCTTGGTGTCATGAGAGGAATATCCTATGTATTCTTGCTCAGACAAATCCCTGGCCATGGTCATTCAGATTGAGAGAGAAAGAGTTCTTTGGGAGAATCCGATTAGAGTAAGACTTGAGTAGAAATTGTATGGGTCTAACAACACCATCCCCGATATACGGTCTTATTTTTTTGTTCTTCCGCTACGCATGTGATGTCGCCCCTAAGATTTCCCAACAGTTAGGTGGTGGTACCACTCAGTAATGGCCGTGGTACCATTAGTACCCTAGAAATCCGGGATGAGACACTTTTTGGCTCTATTTTTGAAGCCATTGGGGCCTATAAAAACCCCACCCTTTTCTGCATGAAAGGGCATGAAAAGTATTGAGATAATCTTGAGTTATTGGGGTGTAAAAGTGTTATAAACAAGTGCTAGAGTCCTCCTCCCTTTTTAAGTTTTGAGATCATTCAAGAGAGGTGTGAGACTTGTAAGGGTTCTCTCCTCAACCCGTGAAAAGGAGAAAGCACTGTAAAAGAGGTGATTGGTCCTCAACTATTGAAGGAAGGCCTTTAGTGGACACCGGTGACCTCGTCAGAGGAGGAATCCAAAAGTGGATGTAGGTCACATTGATCGAACCACTCTAAATTTTGGTTTGCTTTTCATTTGTACAAATTTACTTTACTACAAACCTCCTTAATCTTCTCTTACACTTTTATGAAAGCTTTCGAGTTCAACTTCTCTTCGAAATAGATTGAATTGAAACCATTTTCGTCGGAATCGGTTTTAAACGAAACGAACAATTTTTTGAAATATCGAAAGTTTTCCACTGCACTAATTCACCCTCCCTCTTATTGCCGCTCTTGATCCTAACAATTGGTATCAGAGCAAGGTTCACTCTCATCTGGTTTTCAACCCAAGAGAGATGGCATTTGCCGGTAACCTAGAGAGCCATTTAATTACACGTCCACCCATGTTCAATGGGACGGAATACACATATTAGAAGACTAGAATGAGGATCTTCCTAATTTTAATGGATTTCGAATTATGAAATATTATAGAAAATGGCTTTCAAAACTCTTCTCTTCCAATGAACGATTGGAATGAGTTGGAGAAGAAGACTTTTGCTTTAAATGCAAAGGCTATGAATGCCTTGTTTTGTGCCTTGGATAAAAATGAGTTTAATCATGTATCCATTTGTGAAACTACTTTTGATATTTGGCACACACTCGAAGTGACTCATGAAGGCACTAGTAGAGTGAAGGAGTAAAAAATGAATCTTTTAGTGCATTTTTATGAGTTATTTCGAATGAAACCGAGCGAGACCATTAGAGATATGTACACCCGATTTACGGATGTCATCAATGGTCTAAAAGGACTTAGTAAAAGTTTCTTGGATTTTGAACTCATTAATAAGATTTTAATATCCCTTCCAAAATGTTGGGATCCTAAAGTAACGGTCATTCAAGAAGTCAAAGATCTAAATAATTTTCCTCTTGAAGAATTTATTGGGTCATTAATGACCTATGAAATGACATGTAAAGCTCATGAAGAGCTTGAGGACACCCTTCTAAAGAACTAGAAGGATATAGCATTGAGAACACAAGAAGACCACTTGAAAAAAAACTCAAGTGATGAGGACCTTGATGAAGACTTGACACTATTAATAAAAAAATAAAAAAAAATTATAAAAAGAAATAAATTAAAAAATGATACTAAAAATAAATTTGAACCAAAGAAAGAACAAGTGATATGCTATGAATGCAAGAAGCTAGGAAATTACAAGAGCGAATGTCCCCTAACCAAGAAGAGGCAACTAAAGAAGAAGGCTCTCAAAGCAATATGGGACGACTCAAGTACATCCGAAGAAGGGGAGCCTACCATCACCAAGCAAGTTGCTCACTATGCACTAATAGCAATTGGAGATGAGGTAACAAGTTCATTAGATGCAAATTTAATTTTTGATGAGCTTTCAAGTGCTTTTCATGAATTTGTTAGGATCGGGGTCGGCACTAAGAGAGGGGGGGGTGAATTAGTACAGTGGTAAAATAACGTCGGTTTAAAAAACCTTCGTATGATAAAAATCGATTTCGACAAAAAACCGTTTCGTAAAGGTAATAAATTTGAAAGCATACATTTATGAAGTGACTGCAGTAGGCAAGTAAAGATTCAGTTTGCAATATGTAAATGGCAGGAAGTAAATGTAAACCAAAGAACACGCTAATTTTATAGTGGTTCGATCGTCATGACCTACATCCACTCTACCGATTCTTCTTCCGTCGAGGCCACCGGCATCCACTATCGATCTTCTTTCAATAAGCAAAGACCAGCCACCTTTTACACCCCTCTTCTTCTTTTACCGGGTTTAGGAGATAACCCTTATAAGCACTCACATTCTTCTCTAAACAGAATTCTATGTATAAGCTAGAGGAGAGATTTCTCAAGTGATTTCTATAGTGTTTTCTCACTTTAAAACTCTGTACCTTTTACCCGGAGATTAGAGGGGTATTTATATGCTTCAAGTGGTTTCAAACTTGGAGCCTAAAAACATCTCATCTAGAGTTTCCTGGGTGCAGGCGGTACCACTGCTTATGCTGGGCGGTACCACCGCCCAACAGTCCTGACACTAGTGGTACCACCGCCTGCAGCCTCTTGGAGGCTATGTCTGGGTGGTACCATCGCCAAACTGGCGGTACCATCGCCCAAACTGGCGGTACCATCGCCTGACATAGTCTCGGAGATTGTGCCACCTCTTAAGGTACTGTTTAGGCCTCTCATTGGGCCCAACATAGTCCTTACAAGGGCCCAACTGGCCCATAATTAGGTTGGCCCAAATTCAATCCCAATTACGTGCTAACTACAAAATCTAAGACATACTTAAGCTAAATAAGTCCCTATGTCTTGGTTTCTTCCGGCGAGCTTCTAGCGATCTTTCGGCAAACTTCCGACGATCTCTCGGCAATGTTCCGATGGACTCCTGGTAAGCTCCTGGACTTCTCGGTTATCTCCTTGGTGAGTTCTGACGAGCTTCTTTGGTAAGCTCCGAGACTTCTCGGTTGGTTCCGCCAGAACTTTCGACGAACGTTTGGACTTCTGATGAACTCTCGAACTCCCAACGAAATTGTGTCCTTGACTTTGAGACTTCATTTTGCTTCATGCCTTACTATCGTAGTTAATCCTGCATATGTAAAATACACTTCAATCTAGACAATTAATACTAACATTAATTATGTTGTCTGGCATGTCATTAGTCCCTCGACGCTTCATTCGATTCTTCGACGCATCGTCCTCTCTTGCAGCCTATTGCCCAATCGGCTAGTTGACTCTGCAACTCCGATATCCTTAGCACAATATCTGCTCTTTTTGGCCCAATGCCTGAATCCATGGCCCGAAGAGTTCTGGCGATATGTCGACCGATCCTCCGGCACGATATCTAATCTTCTGACATGATTTCCCCTAGCACAATATGATTCTTCTTGTTTTAATTGTCTCATCCTGATCAAAACATCCTGCGTCACTCAAAATATAGATTAAAACATAAACACTTATCAATTGGTTTCATCAGATTCAACAATCTCCCCCTTTTTGATGATGGCAAACAATTGATGACGGAGTTAAAACAAACTCCCCCTATCAATATGGCATATTGATAGAAACTCTTGGATTCAAAAATCCAAGCAACATATTATCATAAACTTATGCATAACATCATACTTCTCCCCCCTTGTCATCAACAAAAAGGAGAAGTGCATCATCTAACCAAGTGTTTAGATATAATTTCAAATCATTGCATGAAAAACATAATATCAAATTTTATCATCATGCAATTTGAAGCTAGCAAATTTAGCAAGTGTTAGTTACAGTATGCAAGCTATCAAGTTTTCAAAAACGAATGCAAGATAGCATTCTTGTTGAAGTTTGCAAACTAGCAATTCTTGCTTCCTTTTGCAATGTGCTAGTTGCAAGTTTTGCTTCTTGAGATAGGCAAGATAGTAAGCTCCTTTTGAGAAGTGCCATTTTTGCTTCCTTTGCAATGTGCAAGCTAGCAAAATTTTACATTATTTTACAACATACAAGCTAGCAATTTGACAAGTATTACTTCTCTTTGAAGTATGAAGGCTTAGCAAGTTTTTGAAAAATAATGCAAGATAACAAGCTAGCAAGATACAATGTTTTACATGATGCACGCTACATGAAGTACGTTTGCATCTTCTCTTTAGATGTGCTAGCAAGTAAGCAAGCAAGTTTTTCTCCTTACAATTTGTGAGCTAGCAAATTTTACACATATGAAAGTTGGCAAGATTTGTGCATCTTTTGACTTGTGCAAGCTAGCTATCTCCCCCTTTGTCATTATCAAAAAGAAGGGAAGAATACAATTTTGTATCTCTTTTTCCCTTTGCAATAATTTTCAAATTATGACAAAGGATAAATAACAAAGATGAAAAATCAAGTTATGAATGTCAAAACAATTTTTCATCATGAATATTTCATCATTGCATGCATTATTATCATAGTTGAAGTATAGCATGCATAATACCAAATCATCATGTATATTTCCAAAATATAAAATGTATGATTTCAAATCATCATTCATAATTACATCAATATTCTAATCATTATTTCAGTCATAAAAAATGAAAGATCAAGTCTAAAATTCAAGAAATCAAGATCATAATCCAGAAAATGTATAAGAAGAATTTATGCATTTGGAAGATCTAACATGTCTAAGTTTCTCATTTAAGCTAGCAATTTTCTTTATCCCCTTTGTTATTATAAACAAGGAAGAAGTAGAGTGGAAGAATACAATTTTTTACATCAATACTCTACTTATAACATGAGGTTTACAACCACAAATATAAAGGAATTTACACATCATGTCATGAAAGATAATAATATCAAATCATGAATGCCACAAGACATGATTTATTTCATCAAATCTCTTCTATTTGTAAATAGCAAAAAAAAACATAAGAGATCAAATGATACAATATCTTGATTCATGCATAAGAAATCTCAAGTTATAAATTTTGAAAAATTAAGATAAAGCTCATTCAAATTCAAATCTTCAAATCAAAAACATTTTCAAGAGATTCATAAAAAGACATAAATAGATTCATTAATCTCTCATTTTCAAAAAAATGGTAACAAGAAACATATGAGTTCCAAAACTAGATCTTGATTCATAGAGAAATCAAGATGATGATTCATATAAAAAAAATATCATAAGTTATAATCAAAAGAAAAAATCATCATTTATCTTCAAACCATTCAACTTGTTAAATCAACAAAGTCATTTTTAAGTAATTCATAAAAATGATACAATTAGATTCATCAAAATCAATAAGATAGAAATGTTTTATTTTAAGTTGTTGATTTCATACAAGTATGCTTTTATCTTTTTACCAACCAAAAATATGCATCATTTTTAAAACCGAAAAAGCCACTTTCGTTACGGTAAAAATCGATAGTCCATAAATCGCTAGAATCATCATGCATAATTTTGAAAGATAAACTAATTAAGCATGATCACAAATCATCATTACATTATTAAAACATCAAGCATGGTTTCATTAATCATAAGGCATCTTCAATCAAAATCGAAAAACAATACGAAAATCAACATGATTACATATTATTGCTTCTTAAAAACATACATATGATTATTCTTATTAGGTATACAAGCATTAGATTTACATTTTATTGTATTTTCATAAAACATACAATTTTCATGATTATTTTAAAAAATTACTAGAAAGATAAATATGATTCCTAATTTTTTTGCATTTTCATTACATTATTAAACATGTAATTTTCAAGAAAAATAAAATTTTCTAAACTAAAATAACTCATGAAAAAGTATTATGTAATTTCAAAATAAATTAAGGGCATTTTGATTACTTCATCGTCAAAAGTTGTTAAGGCGTAGTTTGCCACCTCGCCTTCATCGGTTTGCTCCTCGTCTTTGTTGATTTTCTCCTTGTCTTCGAAGAAGCTTGATTCGTCCAAGATTACTTCCTTCTTCTTGCGTTCAAAGCAAGTAGTTCCATTCTTTTTGTTCTTTAATTTTTGTTTCATGAATTTTTTAAATTTCATGAGTAGTTCAAGTTCACCATCACTTGAGCTTATGCTCGAGTGGTCTTTGATTGTTCTTAGTCCGAAATCCTTCATGTTATTTGGAAGGTGGTTCTTAAGTTCTTTGTGTATTGCACGTCATTTCATAGGTCATTAGAGACCCGATAAGTTCTTCGATCAAAAAAGTATTTAAATTTTTTGATTCTTGTATAGCCATTATTTTTGCATCCCAATTCTTAGAAAATGATGGTAAAATCTTGTTAACGAGTTCAAAATTTGAAAAGCTTTTACCAAGAGCTTTTAAACCATTGACGATATCCGTAAAATGGGTGTATATGTCAACAACAGTTTCACTTGGTTTTATTCGAAAATATTCAAAATCATGCATCAAAAGGTTTATCTTAGAGTCTTTTAATCTACTAGTGTCTTTGTGTGTGATTTTGATAGTGTGCCATACATCAAAAGCTGCACATAGAAACATGATTAAACTCAGTTTTGTCAAAGGCGTAAAATAGAGCATTCATAGCTCTAATATTTAAAGAAAAAGTTTTCTTCTCTAAATTATTCCATTGATTCATTGGAGTAGAAGACTTTTGAAAACCTCTTTCGACAATATTCTATAAATTTAAATCTAACAAAAATAAGAAAACTCTCATTCGAATTTTCAGATAAGTGTAGTCCGTCCCATTGAACAAGGGAGGACGAATGAGAGAGTGACCCTCTTGAAAGCCAAAAAGAGCATTTCTATTTGGGTGTTAAACCAAATTAGAAAACGAGACTCTGATACCAATTGTTAGGATTGGGGTCGGCACTAAGAGGGGGGAGTGAATTAGTGCAGCAGTAAAATAACGTCGGTTTAAAAAACCTTCGTACAATAAAAACTGATTTCGACGAAAAACCATTTCGTAAAGGTAATAACTTTGAAAGCGTACGTTTATAAAGTGAATGCAGTAGGTAAGTAAAGATTCAGTTTGCAATATGTAAATGACAGCAACTAAATGCAAAGCAAAGAACACGCTAATTTTATAGTGGTTCGGTCATCGTGACCTACATCCACTCCACTGATTCCTCTTCCGTCGAGGCTATCGACATCCAATATCGGTCTTCCTTCAATAGGCAAAGACCAACCACCTTTGACACCCCTCTTCTCTTTTTATTGGGTTTAGGAGATAACCCTTACAAGCACTAACACTCCTCTCTAAATAGAATTCTAAGTTTAAGCTAGAGGAAGTATTTCTCAAGTGATTTCTATAGCGTTTTTTCACTTTAGAACTCTATGTGCTTGTATCTTTTACTCAGGGATGAGAGGGGTATTTATAGACTTCAAGTGGATTCAAACTTAGAGCCTAAAAACATCTCATCCTGGGTTTCTCGGGTGCAGGCGGTACCACCGCCCAGCAGTTCTAACACTAAGCAGTACCACCACCCAGTCTGGCGGTACCACCACTTGACATTAGGCGGTACCACTACCCAGACTAGCAATACCACCGCCTATAGGCTCTTGGAGGTTGTGTCTGCATGGTACCACTGCCTGACATAGTCTCGAAGACTATGTCACGACGGTATCACCTCTTAGGGCACTATTTGGGCCTCTCATTGGGCCCAACATAGTCCTTACATGGGCCCAACTGGCCCATAATTGGGTTGGCCCACATCCAATCCCAATTACGTGTTAACTATGAATTCTAAGACATACTTAAGCTAAACAAGTCCCTATGTGTTGGTTTCTTCCGGCAATCTTTCGACGAACTTCCGACGATCTCTCGGCAATGTTCCGGCGGACTCCCTGTAAGCTCCTGGACTTCTCGATGATCTCCTTAGTGAGTTCTGATGAGCTTCTCTGGAAAGCTCTAAGACTTCTCGGCTGGTTTCGCCAGAACTTCCGACAAATGTTCGAACTTCCAACGAACTCTAGAGCTCCCCATGAAATTGCATCCTTGACTCCGGGACTTCATTTTGCTTCATGCCTTGCTATCATAGTTAATCCTACATATGTAAAACACACTTCGATCTAGACAATTAATACTAAGCATTAATCATGTTATCTGGTATGTCATTAGTCTCTCGACGCTTCGTCCAATTCTTCGGCGCATCGTCCTCTCTTATGGCCTATTGCCCAATCGGCCAGTTGACTCTACAACTCCGATATCCATGGCATAATATCTGCTCTTCTTAGCTTGATGCCTGAATCCATGGCCCAAAGCCTTCTATCGATACGTTAACCGATCCTTTAGCTCGACATCCAATCTTCTGATATATTTTCCCCTAACACAACATGATTCTTCCTGCTTTAATTGTCTCATCCTAATCGAAGCATCCTGCGTCACTCAAAACGCAGATTAAAACATAAACACTTATCAATTGGTTTCATCATCAAAATACGAGATTCAACCAAATTGTTTGATGAATATAGAATTTTAAGTAAAAAGTATAATTCTTTGAAAAAGGAACATGCTTCTCTTATTAGCAATTTTGATTGGGTAAAGATTGAGCATAAAAATAGCTTAGCTCCCTATATAAAATGCCATGATCTAAAAACACTTCAAAAGGAAAACTTGCTACTCAAAGATACCTTGAAGAAATTTAAGGTTGATAGCAAGTCCTTGAATATGATCCTTGCCAACAAGGGTCACGTTCATAGAAGAGGAAGAATCATATTTGTGAGTAGCTCTCACCAAAATCTAGCCACCTTTATTAAAGGCCCTACCTTGTATGTATCACCTCACACAAAATGCAACTTTTGTTACAAACTTGGACATGTTGCGTACAAATGTCTATTCAAGAAATATAGTCCACATAAATTGATTTGGGTTCTTAAAAGAACCTCAAATGACTCAATGCTACATGATAAGATATGTAAATCGGATTTTGAGGCACTCAAGGTCTAATGGATACCTAAAAATCACCCTTTTTTTAAGAAAAATGTACCATCACAAGCTAGAAGCAAGAGATGGTACCTTGATAGTGGATGCTCAAGGCATATGACTGGAGATCCATCCTATTTCTCTAAGCTCACTAACCTAGACAAAGGAAATGTCACCTTCGGAGACAACAACAAGGGTAAAATCATTGGCAAATGAACCAAAGGTAACAAATCCAATCTTCTTATTGAAGATGTATTATTAGTTAATGGTTTAAAGCATAATCTTTTGAGTATTAGTTAATTATGTGATAAAGGATATATCGTTAGATTTGAATCTAATGCTTGCATTCTTGAAAAACCATACAAAAACACATTTATGATTGCACTAAAACAAAATAATGTATATACTATTGACATTAATGATTTTTGCAATGAAATATATTTTTCGGTTTTGAATGATGATGCTTGATTTTGGCATAGGAGATTAGGTTATGCTAGCATGAAACTAATCTCTCAAATTTCATCTAAAAAATTCGTAAGAGGAATTCCTTATATCGAGTTCATCAAAGATAATGTGTGTGATGCATGTCAACTAGGAAAACAAATAAAAAGTAGCTTTCAACCTAAGAACCAAATAAGGACCTCTAGACCTTTGCAATTGATCCATATGGACTTGTTTAGACCAATTGCTACATCAAGCCTAGGAGGTAGCAAATACGCATTTGTCATCGTGGATGATTATAGTAGATACACATGGACTTATTTTTTGGCACACAAAAGTGAATGCTTTAGGTATTTCACAAAGTTTTGTAAATTTGTTCAAAATGAAAAGGGTTTTATGATTTCGTCAATTTGAAGTGATCATGGTGGTGAATTTTAAAACCGTGAGTTTCAAGAATTTTATGAATCCAATGGATACAACCATAACTTCTCTACTCCAAGAAATGCTCAACAAAATGGAGTAGTAGAAAGAAATAATAGAAATTTACGAGAAATGGCAAGAACCATGTTAAACAAACATAGCCTACCCAAATATTTTTGGGCCGAAGCCGTAAATACGGCATGCTATGTTATGAATAGGGTTCTAGTAAGATCACTACTTTCCAAGACTCCTTATGAGTTGTGGAATAACAAAAAACCTAACGTTTCATACTTTAAAATTTTGGATGTAAATGTTTTATTTTGAACGAAAAAGATGCCTTAGGTAAATTTGATGCAAAATACGATGAAGGAATTTTTCTTAGCTATTCTTTTGTTTCTAAAGCATTTCGTATCTTTAACAAAAGAACCTTGATTATAGAAGAATCTATTCATGTTGTTTTTAATGAAGTTTTCGAAGTTAAGAAAAATGATTTTGATGATGATGTTAATTTTGATGCTTTGAATTTAAATGATTCCCCTTCTCCATCTAGCAACTTGGATGCATCTTCTTCCGAACCTTCTTTACCAAAGGAATGGAAGTATATAGATGCTCATCCTAAGGAGCTTATTATATGAGACACATCGAAAGGGGTTCAAACTCATTCTTCTCTTCAAATTTTTTATGCCAACACCGCTTTTCTCTCCCAAATTGAACCTAAAAGCATTGATGAGGCCATGAAAAATGATTCATGGGCTATTGCAATGCAAGAAGAGTTAAATCAATTTGAGAGAAATGAGGTGTGGAAGCTTGTTCCAAGGCCATATGACCATTTAGTTATTGGTACTATGTGGGTCTTTAGAAACAAGCAAGATGAATTTGTTATAGTGGTTAGAAACAAGGTTAGATTAGTGGCCAAAGATTTCAACCAAGAAGAAGGTATCGATTATGAAGAGTCCTTCGCTCTTGTGGCTCGATTAGAAGCCATAAGGATGCTCCTTGCCTATACTAGTAGTAATAATTTTAAGTTGTTTCAAATGGATATTAAAAGTATTTTTCATAATGGCTTTATTTCCGAAGAAGTTTATGTTGAACAACCTCTTGGATTTGAGAATGATAATATCTCTAATCATAGGTTTAAATTGACTAAAGCTCTTTATGGATTGAAACAAGCCCCTAGGGCTTGGTATGAGAGACTTAGCTCATTTCTTATCGAAAACAATTTCTCTAAAGACAAGGTCGATACTACATTGTTTATCAAAAATTTTGAAAATAATTTTTTTATTATTTAAATTTATGTTAATGACATTATTTTTGATTCCACGAATGAATCTCTATGTGAATCATTTGCTAAAAGTATGAGTCTTGAATTTAAAATGAGTTTGATGGGGGAATTAACTTTCTTTTTAGGCCTACAAATCAAATAACTAAGTAATGACATTTTTCTTAATCAAACAAAATATGCTTTAGATTTGCTAAAAAGGTTTAATATGGATAGCTCAAGGCTATCAATACTCCCATAAGTACCTCCACTAAGTTAGACATTGATGAAAGTGGAGAAAGCTTTGATCAAAAAGCTTATAAGGATATGATATGAAGTTTACTATACCTCACCGCAACTAGACCGGATATCATATTTAGTGTAGATTTTTGTGCAAGGTTTCAATCTAATCCTTAGATATCTCATCTTAAAGCAGTTAAGAGAATTCTTAGATATCTTAAAGGTACCATTAATCTAGGGTTATGGTATCCAAAATCCGAGAACTTTGAATTAATTACATATGCTGATGCGGATGTTGCTAGATATAGATTAGATAGAAAAAGCACATTTGGAACATGTCAATTCTTAGGACACACACTTGTTTCTTGGTCTTCCAAGAAACAAAACTCGGTTGCACTATCTACAACCAAAGCTGAGTACATTGCAGCAAGTGCATGTTGTGCACAAGTTGTATGGATTAAAAACACTTTAGAGGATTATAAGATTCATCTTAAAAAAATTCCCATAAAATGTGATAACACAAGTGCAATATGTTTAACAAAAAATCTCATTCAACACTCTAGAATAAAACATATTGATATTAGGCATCACTTTATACAAAATCATGTCAATAATAATGATGTAATCCTAGAGTTTATTGATACAAAATATCAATTAGCCGATATATTTACAAAACCCTTAAATGAAGAACAATTTGATTTCATTAAAAGGGAACTGGGAATGCTAAATTGTCAAAATGTATGAATTTAATTTTCAAACTTTTTTGATTTTTTATCTTACAAGTTTGCTCACTTGAATCATGAACTTATAGTATGTATTTTTACATGTTTTGATATAATGAATTCATATGAATCATGAACTTATGATATGCATTTTACGAGTTTTGACGAGTTGATATGAATCATATGTATTTACGAGTTTTATATGAGATTTAGATATGAATCATTATGTTAATATGAATCGTGAACGTGTGGTATGCATTTATGTGTTGATATGAATTCACTCCCCTTATGTTACATTTTGATATGAATGTGAATGAGTAAATTTTGTAAGCATTGCTCACTACTTGTAGGCGATGGCACCGCCCCAGCTGGCGGTAGCACTGCCTAGTTGGAATCTGTTGTAGGCGGTAGCACCACCTGTAACCTACCCCTTTACAAATCCAAGTTAGGGCCGGCGGTAGAACCAACCCCAACTCATTCTCCACTCCCCTAAACAGCTCCAAACCCCCTTTGAACACCATTCTCTCCCTCTAGTTGCCCAAAAATCCCTATTTCCTACTAGATCAAGGATCAATCTCCTACATCCTCTTGAAGATCACAACTAAGGTATTTCTCTTTTGTATTATCTAATCTTGCTCATTATCTATCTTCATAATAGTAGTCTTTATGGGTTCTAGAAGATCCTCTAGGGACAAAGGAAAGAAGAGATTAAAAGAAAATTATGACTCCCTACTTTTCGATTCAAATCAACATGTCCTAAAATTTTCATCCATAGAGTTTAGGCATGTTCATAAGGGGAAATATGTTAATTTAGAGGAATTAAGTGATTTAGAACCCATTTAATGGTTTGCTAATCTAGATATTCTCCTAATCCTTCAAATTAGTGAACCCATCTACCCTAGGCTTGTTAGACTATTTTACAACAATCTACATGTAGATGAAAATGAAAGGTTATCAACCTATCTTTTAGAATATCATATACCTATTACGGATGAGATGATTTGTAACCTCATAGGAATTGCAGTGAAGGAAAATGGTTGTTATTTTAGAGGACAATGGGATGAATGGAACTACTTATGTTGATGTCTTAGGAACAATTTTTGGTAATCCTAACTTATCTATTGTTCTAAAAAGTTACAAACATTTATTACCTTTTAGCACTAAAATGTGTCATCATATTTTGATAATTATCATTCTCCCTAAACAATATCATCATGATGGGGTAAGTCAAATAGAATTAGGTACAATGTATTGGATTGTAAAAGGACACAACAATTGTTTTGGTTACCTAATCCAACAAAACATGATTGAAATATCAAAAAAGAAAATGATGCTTCTATATAGTAGCCTAATCACTAGATTAATTCATGCTTATGACATAGCTATCCCACTTGACGAAGAGGTTATGAAACTAGATAAATTTAGTGTCATAAATAAAAACCTACTTCGACGGTTGAGGTATATGTTTGAAAATGGGATATGGGTTAGACTGCCTAGAAGGACTGATCTCTCGTCACCTGAACCAGAACCTGAAACACCAATCTTTATGGGTAATCAATCTCCTCCACCTAGTCCCTTTAAGGCAACATCTCCAACAAAGCATCCACCCCCCTCATCTATTGACGACATCAGGACTCATATGGATTGATTTGAACAACATCGAGATCGACTTGAACAATGCCAAGATCAGATTTTAACTGAGTTGCAGCAGATTCATCGGCAACTAAATGCCTTATTTAGACACTATAACGTTCCACCACCTGAATAGTTATGTATGTCTTTTTGCTGATGACAAAGGGGGAGAAGGATGAAATCCCTCTTGCATACTGTGATGTTGTAATCTTGTGCCTATCTTGATATTATATTCTTGTGTTTACATTAGTGTTGTAATCTTATGATTTGTATGAAGTTATGATACTAAGCATTACTAATGTAATCTCTTTAAATATGATACTTTTATGATACTAAATTTTTTTATCACACTATAATGTAGCAATATGCGCTTAATTCAAATTGTGTATCAAATTTTTAATATTCTCAACCTTTGAATGTAGTAAGCATTAATGATGATATTTCATGCAAATAGTGATGAAAAGCTATGACAAAATATTTTATCATGCATGAAGTGATTGTGCATTTGATATCTTGATAACTTGATTTTATGGTGCACAAATTTCAATCAAAGCTTGAATTCATGGTTGTGAATTCAAATTTATGTTTTCTCAAAATATGGCATATAGATAGGGGGAGTTATGATTAACTCCTTCACCAATTGATTGTCATCATCAAAAAGGAGGAGATTATTGAATCTCGAATTTTGATGATGAAATCAATTGGTAAAATATTTGATCTAATCCTTTGCTGAGATATATGTGTAGGATTAACTACAAAATCAGTAAGATGTAAAGCAGGTGTGGTGCCGAAGTTAAGATCGAGATCTCGTTGGGAGTTCAAGAGTTCACCGGAAGTCCAAACGTTCGTCGGAAGTTCTGTCGGAACCAACCGAGAAGTCTAGGAACTTGCCAAAGAAACTCATCAAAGCTCGCTAAGAAGATCATCATAAAGTCCGGGAGCTTGCCGGGAGTCCGCCGGAGCATAACCGAGAGTTCATCGAATGTTCGCCGGAAGTACGTCGGAAGCTCGCCGAAAGGGCAATTGACGCACCGGAACTTGAAGAGCCTTAATCATATCTTAATTATCATAGTTAGAGCATAAATTAAGTTAAAATTGGGAGGTAATCCCACTAACTTAATTCGGAGCCAATTGGGCCCTAAGTTGGGCTGGTTTGGGCCAGATTCAAGGCCTAACCAGGATGTTGAAAGCCTAGCCGGTGGTGCCACCGCCAGGGCCGTTGGTGGCACTACTTGGGAAACAACACCCTAGGAATTATGGGTGGTGGTACCGCCGGTAGTTATTGCTGCCAGTAGTGGTACTGCCCTTGTCAAGCGGTGGTACCACCAGAACTCAGTCTCCAAGCTCTGTTAAGTGGTTATACTGCCCAAACTAGGTGGTGGTACTGCCCAATGTCTAGTGTCAAGTGGTGGTACTACCCAATAATGGTGATGGTACCGCTAGTATCCCAAAAATCTGGAATAAAATACTTTTTGGCTCAATTTTTGAAGCCATTGTGGCCTGTAAAAACCCCACCATTTTCTGCATAAAAGGGTGTAAAAGTATTGTAAATAAGTGCTAGAGTCCTCCTCCCTTTCTAAGTTTTGAGATCATTCAAGAGAGGTGTGAGACTTGTAAGGGTTCTCTTAAACCCATGAAAGGAGAAAGCGCTATAAAAGATGTGATTGGTCTTCACGTATTGAAGGAAGGCCTTTAGTGGACATTGGAGACCTCATCAGAAGAGGAATCCGAAAGTGGATGTAGGTCACGTTGACCGAACCACTCTAAATTCTGGTTTGCTTTTCATTTGAGCAAATTTACTTTAGGGTAAACCTCCTTAATCTTCTCTTGCACTTTTACAAAAGCTTTCGAGTTCAACTTCTCACCAAAACAGATTGAATCGAAACCATTTTCGTCAGAATCAGTTTTAAAGAAAATGAACAATTTTATGAAATATCGAAAGTTTTTCGCTACACTAATTCACCCCCCCTCTTTGTGCCGCTCTTGATCCTAATAGGTACCACTGCCTAGACCGATGGTACCACCACGTGACATAGTCTCGGAGACTGTGCCACGATGGTGTCACCTCTTGGTTCACTATTTGGGCCTTTCATTAGGCCTAACATAGTCCTTACATGGGCCCAGCTGAACCCTAATTGGGTTGGCTCAACTTCAATCCCAATTATGTGCTAACTACGAAATATAGGATATTTACTAAGGTAAACAAGTCCTATGAGTCAAGGTTTCTTTCAGCGAGCTTCCGATGATCTTCCGACGAACTTCCGATGATTTCTCGACAATGTTCTAGCGAACTCCCAACAAGCTCCTGGACTTCATGATGATCTTCTTGGGGAGTTCTGATGAGCTTCTTTGGCAAGCTCCAGGACTTCTTGATTGGTTCCGGTAGAACTTCCGACGAACGTTTGGACTTTTGACGAACTCTCAAACTCCCAACGAAATCGCGTTCTTGACTCTGGGACTTCATTTTGCTTTATGCTTTGCTATCGTAGTTAATCCTACACATGTAAAACACACTTTGATCTAGACAATTATTACTAAGTATGAATCATGTTGTTCGGTATGTCATTGGTCTATCGATGCTTCATCCGATTCTTCGACGCATCGTCCTCTCTTATAGCCTATTGCCCAATCTGCTAGTTGACCTCTGCAACTCTGATATCCTTGGCATAATATCTGCTCTTCTTGGCCCGATACTTGAATCCATGGCCCAAAGCCTTTAGTTGATACATCGACCGATCCTTTGGCTCGACATCCAATCTTTTGACATTTTCCACTTGCCCAACATGATTCTTCCTGCTTTATGTATCTCATCCTGATCGAAGCATCTTGCGTCACTCAAAATGCATATTAAATTAAAACACTTATCAATTGGTTTCATCATCTAAAATCCAAGATTCAACACCTCCTTACTTTGCTTTCACTATGCGTACAAACAAACATGTGTTTCAAGATAACATCTTTCCGAGATCGATTTTAATCAAAGAATTTTTTGAACCAATGATGTTTTTATTCATTGCACTAATTCACCCACCCATCTTAGTGCCAAATTTTTCCTAATAGCTGGTATCAGAGTTTCATTATTTCTCATTTGGTTTAACACCCAAGAGGAATGGCTCTTTTTGCCTTTTAAGAGGGTCACTCTCTCATTTGTCCTCCAATGTTCAATGGGACGGACTACACATATTAGAAAACTCGAATGAGAGTTTTCTTGATTTCATTGGATTTCAATATTTGGAATATCATTAAAAATGGATTTCAAATGTCTTCTCTTCCAATGAACCATTGGAATGATTTGGAGAAGAAAACTTTCTCTTTAAATGCAAAGGCTATGAATGCCTTGTTCTATGCTTTAGATAAAAATGAGTTCAATCGAGTGTCAATTTATGAAATGACTTTTGACATACACTCAAAATCACACACGAAGGCATGAGTGTAGAATAAATCTTTTGATGCATGATTTTAAGTTATTTCAAATTGAACCAAGCAAAACTATTGGAGACATGTTCACCTATTTTATAGATGTCATCAATAGTTTGAAAGCACTTAGTAAATGTTTTTCTAATTTTGAACTCATTAACAAAATATTGAGATCCTTTCCAAAGAGTTTGGACCTGAAAGTAACGACCATTCAAGAGGCCAAAGATTTAAATACTTTCCCTCTTAAAGAACATATCGAGACTTTGATGACCTCGAAATGACTTTTATGGTATAAAACAAACTTGAGAACAACCTTCCAAGGAAGGATTTTGCACTTAAAATAAAAAAAGACCACTCGAGCAAAAGCTCAAGTAATGGTGAACTTGAACTTCTTACAATAAAGCTTAAAAAGTTTTTAAAACATAAACTAAAAATAAAAGTAAACTTAAAAAGAATGTAACTACTTTCTATAAACACAAGAAGAATGAAGCATTCTGGGATGAATCGAGCTCATCTGAAAATGAGAAGTAAACTGACAAAGGTAATGTGGCAAACTCTGCCTTAACGGCTTTCGACTATGAGGTAACCAAAACTCTTTTAATTTATTTTAAAATTACATGATGCATTTCATGAGTTATTTTTAAATTAGATTAGAAAAATTATATGTAAATTGTTAATAAAAAATTTATTGGAATCATGCCAGTAATTTTGAAAATGATAATGTCAATTGCTTGTTTTATGAAAATACAACAAAATGTTAGATTTAAATCTAACGATTAATCCTATGTATGTTTTTCAGAAAAAAATAATATGTATCTAAATTTTTGATTTCTGATTTTTATTGAAAATGCTTTATGAAATCATGTTTGATGATTATATTTAATATGTTATATTTTTGTTCATGATGATTTTGATTGAAGATGCTTTATGTTTAATGCAATCATGTTTGATTTGAAGTAATGATTTGAAATCATACTTAATAAGTTTATATTTCAAAATTATATATGATGATATTTGTGATGTATGGCTTATTGATCTTTGTTGTAATAAACGTTATTTTTTTGGCTTTAAACGATGATGCATATTTTTGTTTGGCATAAAAGATAAAGTCATGCTTGTGTGAAATAAATCACATAAATTCAAAAAAAAAAGAGGAAAATATTTTTCTTAATAATTTCTCAATCCCTATCTTATCATGTTTTCAAAAAGAGAGATTGATGAATCTATTTGTATCATATTTGATAATTTTACAACTATGCATGAATCAACAATCATTTTGTCACACGAATCATGATTCCTTCACTTGATACTCTATTATTTTTTATGATTCATGATGAATTGAGACATATTATGCATGAACCTATTTCTCCTATGCTTCTTCTTGTCATTTACTAAAGAGGAGAATTTTCTAGATGAATCATGAATTTTTTGGAATTATAACTATTTTCTTGAATTGAGATATTATGCATGAATCAAGTTCTCATGTGAATCTATCTTTGTTGCCTTCATTGAATTTTCCAAAAAGCGATTTTGATGATGATTTTGGATCTATTTTCATATGACTAATGAGATGATATATCCAACTAAATCATTTATCTTATTTACGACTTCTGATATATTTAACATGAAACATCTTTCTTGATGCATGTATGATTCACTCTTTTAAGAGAATGTTTATCAAATTGTAATAAGTTAAAATTTTCTATTGAAT
The DNA here is from genome assembly GCA_004837865.1 of Musa balbisiana. NCBI lineage: Eukaryota > Viridiplantae > Streptophyta > Magnoliopsida > Zingiberales > Musaceae > Musa > Musa balbisiana. Next base: position 9,606,388 of record CM017189.1, read on the forward strand.
GAATCAAGATTGTTTTCTATTTAAAAGGTGATTTGTCAAAATAATTCATGGACTTTTGGTTTCATGACTTGATTTCTCATTTATGTGATGGTTAAAATAATTATACCTTTGAATTCTTCTCATCTTTTTTTTTTCTTTAATGACAAAGAGGGAAGAAAGACTTTCTAGCTTGGCAATTGCAAAGGAACTAAAATTAATTACTAAGAAAGGCAAAACTTGTAAGCTTGCACATTAAGGGAGATAGTTTTGCTAGCTTGGAAAAATTGATGTAAAACTTACTTGACATGCTTTCAAACACTTGCATTGTTGAATAATTCTCCTTTTTATTGATGACAAAGAGGGAGAAATAAATTATGAATGTTGGTACTAACAATCGTGAAGTGATAAATGCTTAGAAATGTTGATTTACTAGTGGTATCGTGAATGCTTTAGTATCATACATGAGAGAAATGATAAATGTTTGGTATCATGATCAAAATGTTGATTTAATTTATGAAGTGATAAATACTTAAAAATTTTAATGTCTTAGTATTATGAATGTTATTCCCGAAATGATGTATCATGAATGCTTGAGTATCATGTATGATATGCCCATAGTGATGATTTATTTTGGTATCATGCATAAAGTAAGAATGAAATGAAAGGTTTTAAAATTGTGCATATTTTAATTTGAAACTATAATGATGCACAACCCATATTGAAAAATTTGATAGATTGCATGCTTTAAAATGATATAAATTTGCTAGCTTTCATATATGTAAAATTTGATAGATTGCATGCTTTAAAATGATATAAATTTGCTAGCTTGGAAAAATTGATGTAAAGGGAAAAGAATTACAACATTGTATTCTTCCCTTCTTTCTGACAATGACAACGAGGGAGAAAAATTGCTAGCTCAAGATGCAAAATTTGAAAACTTACACATTGCAAAAAAAGCAAACTTGCTAGCTTTCTCATCTAAAAAGAGAAGCAAGAAGTGTTATCTTGCAAATCTCAAGAGAAGCAATGTTTGCTAAGTTACACATTTCAAGAATATGCAAAAATAGTCTATCTTGCATATCTTAAAAGATGTAAAATTTTGCTAGCTTTCATATATGTAAAATTTGATAGATTGCATGCTTTAAAATGATATAAATTTGCTAGCTTTCTCATCTAAAAAGAGAAGCAAGAAGTGTTATCTTGCAAATCTCAAGAGAAGCAATGTTTGCTAAGTTACACATTTCAAGAATATGCAAAAATAGTCTATCTTGCATATCTTAAAAGATGTAAAATTTTGCTAGCTTTCATATATGTAAAATTTGATAGATTGCATGCTTTAAAATGATATAAATTTGCTAGCTTTCATATATGTAAAATTTGATAGATTGCATGCTTTAAAATGATATAAATTTGCTAGCTTTCATATATGTAAAATTTGATAGATTGCATGCTTTAAAATGATATAAATTTGCTAGCTTTCATATATGTAAAATTTGATAGATTGCATGCTTTAAAATGATATAAATTTGCTAGCTTTCATATATGTAAAATTTGATAGATTGCATGCTTTAAAATGATATAAATTTGCTAGCTTTCATATATGTAAAATTTGATAGATTGCATGCTTTAAAATGATATAAATTTGCTAGCTTTCATATATGTAAAATTTGATAGATTGCATGCTTTAAAATGATATAAATTTGCTAGCTTTCATATATGTAAAATTTGATAGATTGCATGCTTTAAAATGATATAAATTTGCTAGCTTTCATATATGTAAAATTTGATAGATTGCATGCTTTAAAATGATATAAATTTGCTAGCTTTCATATATGTAAAATTTGATAGATTGCATGCTTTAAAATGATATAAATTTGCTAGCTTTCATATATGTAAAATTTGATAGATTGCATGCTTTAAAATGATATAAATTTGCTAGCTTTCATATATGTAAAATTTGATAGATTGCATGCTTTAAAATGATATAAATTTGCTAGCTTTCATATATGTAAAATTTGATAGATTGCATGCTTTAAAATGATATAAATTTGCTAGCTTTCTCATCTAAAAAGAGAAGCAAGAAGTGTTATCTTGCAAATCTCAAGAGAAGCAATGTTTGCTAAGTTACACATTTCAAGAATATGCAAAAATAGTCTATCTTGCATATCTTAAAAGATGTAAAATTTTGCTAGCTTTCATATATGTAAAATTTGATAGATTGCATGCTTTAAAATGATATAAATTTGCTAGCTTGCATGTTCTAATATGATGTAGAACTTGCAATCTTGAACATCACCAATAACTGCTAGCTTTCTCATCTAAAAAGAGAAGCAAGAAGTGTTATCTTGCAAATCTCAAGAGAAGCAATGTTTGCTAAGTTACACATTTCAAGAATATGCAAAAATAGTCTATCTTGCATATCTTAAAAGATGTAAAATTTTGCTAGCTTTCATATATGTAAAATTTGATAGATTGCATGCTTTAAAATGATATAAATTTGCTAGCTTTCTCATCTAAAAAGAGAAGCAAGAAGTGTTATCTTGCAAATCTCAAGAGAAGCAATGTTTGCTAAGTTACACATTTCAAGAATATGCAAAAATAGTCTATCTTGCATATCTTAAAAGATGTAAAATTTTGCTAGCTTTCATATATGTAAAATTTGATAGATTGCATGCTTTAAAATGATATAAATTTGCTAGCTTTCATATATGTAAAATTTGATCTTGCATGTTCTAATATGATGTAGAACTTGCAATCTTGAACATCACCAATAACTGCTAGCTTACAATCTCAAGAAAAGCAAAAGTGTTATTTTGCCTATCTCAAGAAGTGAAACATGCTAATCAAGCAAAATTTACAAACTTGCGAAACTCAAAATTATTGTTAGCTTGCTTGATAATAAAACTTGAGATTATGTTTATATTGCAATGATTTGAAACTTACTAAATGTACTTTTTCTTTTTGTTGATAACGAAGGAGGAGAAGATATGATGATAATGTATAATCATGCATGGGATGATGTACTTAGATATTTTGATTATGCATGATTTTATGATGCATGCAATGATGTGATAAATTGGTTATTTCAATACTCATGTTGCATGCAATATTGAAATACTATGGTTTCAAAGTTTCTACCAATATTGCATATTGATAAGGGGAGTTAAGGTTAACTTTGTCATCAATTGGTTGTCATCATCAAAAAGAGAGAGATTGTTAAATCTCGGATTTTGATGATGCAACCAATTGATAGTGTTTATAATTTGATCTGCATTTTGAGTGACGTAAGAAGCTTCGATTAAGAAGAGACAATTAAAACAGGAAGAATCATGTTGGGCTGGAGAGAAACATGTTAGAAGATTGGTCATCGAGTCGAAGGATCAGTCGACGTATCGATAGAAGTCCTTAAGCGGTGGTACCGCCCTTGTTAAGCGGTGGTACCGCCCTTGTTAAGCGGTGGTACCGCCTAGTGGCAAGGTTTCAGGTGGTGGTACCACCTAGTGTCATTGTCAGTGTCAGTTTTGTAGGCGGTGGTACCGCCCTTGTTAAGCGGTGGTACCGCCCTTGTTAAGCGGTGGTACCGCCTAGTGGCAAGGTTTCAGGTGGTGGTACCACCTAGTGTCATTGTCAGTGTCAGTTTTGTAGGCGGTGGTACCGCCTAGTGGCAAGGTTTCAGGTGGTGGTACCACCTAGTGTCATTGTCAGTGTCAGTTTTGTAGGCGGTGGTACCGCCCTTGTTAAGCGGTGGTACCGCCCTTGTTAAGCGGTGGTACCGCCTAGTGGCAAGGTTTCAGGTGGTGGTACCACCTAGTGTCATTGTCAGTGTCAGTTTTGTAGGCGGTGGTACCGCCTAGTGGCAAGGTTTCAGGTGGTGGTACCACCCAAACTAGGCGATGGTACTACCCAGAGTGGTACCGCCCAACACAGGTAGTGGTACCACCAGGACTCGAGAAACCCAAGATGAGACTCTTTTAGGCTCCAAGTTTGAATCCACTTGAAGCTTATAAATACCCCTCTCATCCCTGGTTAATATATACAAGAATTAAGAGCAAAAAGTGTAAAAATGATATTGTAATCTTGTGAGAACTCCTCTCAAAAGCTCTAAGTAGGGATGTAAAGGTTCTCTCCTAAGTCTGCAAAAGGAGAATAGAGTTGTAAAGAGGTGGTTGGTCTTCGCCTACTAAAGGAAGACCGATAGTGGATGTCAGTGGCTTTGACGGAGGAGAAATCGGGAGTGGATGTAGGTCACGATGACCGAACCGCTATAAAATCTGGTTTACATTTATTTTGAGCAATTTACTTTCATAGCAAACTTTCTCCTTACTTTGCTTTCACTATGCTTATGAACAAACACATATTTCAAGTTAACATCTTTCCAAGATTAGTTTTAATCGAAGAATTTTTTAAACCGATGACGTTTTTATCCGTTGCACTAATTCACCCCCCCCCCCCCCCCTCTTAGTACCGACTCAATCCTAACAAAGATAAAGTATTATTCTTAATTCAATATGTTTGTGCATCATTATCGTTTCAAATTAAAGCATGCATAATTTTAAAACTTTACATTTCATCCTTACTTCATGTATGATACCAAAAATAAATCAATAATCACTATGGGCATATCATGCATGATACTCAAGCATTCATGATACATCATTTTGGGCATAACATTCATGATGCTAATGTTAAATCACGGATTTTGATGATGAAATCAATTGTAAATTGTTTGATCTAATTTATATGTTGAGAAAAGTGTGCAGGATTAACTACAATAGCAATAAGACATAAAGCAGGTGTTGTACCAGAGTCAAGATCAAGATCTCCTTAAGAGTTCGAGAGTTCATCGGAAGTCCGGACATTCATTTGAAGTTCTACCAGAGAAGTCCAAGAGCTTACCAAAGAAGCTCGTCGGAACTTGCCAAGAAGATCATCGTAAAATCTAGGAGCTTGCCAGGAGTCTACTGGAGCATTGCCGAGAGTTCGTCAGATGTTCACCAGAAGTACACCAAAAGCTCGTCGAAAGAGCAATTAATGCACCAGAACAAGAAATATTGTGATCATGTCTTAATTCTCGTAATTAGAGTATAAATTAAGTTAGGATTGGGAGGTAATCCCAGTAACATAATTAGGGGCCAATTGGGCCCTTAACAAGGCTAAATTGGGCCGAACTAAGCAACCAATTCAGCCCCTCAAAACATGGCCAGTGGTGGCAGTACCAAGGCCGATGATGGCACCGCCTAGAAAGTAGTGCCCTAGTTTATCTGGGTGGTGGTACCACCCAAACTAGGCGATGGTACTACCCAGACTAGGCGATGGTATCACCGACAGTTAATGCTGCCACCGGTGGTACCGCCCTTGTTAAGCGGTGGTACCGCCTAGATTGAGCGGTAGTACCGCCAAGTGTTAGGTGTCAGGCGATGTACCACCCAGTAATAGTGGTCGTACCGCTAGTACCCCGATAAACTAGGATGAGATACTTCTTGGCTCTATTTTTGAAGTCATTGAGGCCTATAAAAACCTTACCCTTTTTTGCATGAAAGGGCACGAAAAGTATTGGCATAATCTTGAGTCTTTGAAGTGTTAAAGAGTTGTAAAAGTGCTAGAGTTCTCCTCCTCCCTTTCTAAGTGTTGAGATCATTCAAGAGAGTTGTAAGACTTGTAAGGGTTCTATCCTAAACCCGTGAAAAGGAGAAAGCATTGTAAAGAGGTGGTTGGTCTTCACCTATTAAAGGATGCCCTTTAATAGATGCCGGTGACCTCATCGAAGGAGGAATCCAAAAGTGGATGTATGTCATGTTGTCCAAACCACTCTAAATTTTGGTTTGCTTTTCATTTGTGCAATTTACATTACTACAAATCTCTTTAATTTTCTCTTGCACCTTTACGAAAGCTCTTAAGTTCACTTTCTCTTCGAAACGGATTGAATCGAAACCATTTTTGTTGGAATCGGTTTTAATCGAAACAAAGACTTTTGAAATCGCTAATGTTTTCTGCTGCACTAATTCACCACCACCCCCCCCTCTTAGTGTCGCTCTTGATCCTAACAATTGGTATCAGAGCAAGGTTCACTCTCATTTGATTTAAAACCCAAGAGAGATAGTATTTGTCGGCAACCAAGAGGGTCATTCAATTACACGTTCGCCCATGTTCAATGGGATGGATTACACATATTGAAAGACCAGAATGAAGATCTTCCTAATTTCAATGGATTTAGAGCTATGGAACATTATCGAAAATGGTTTTTAAAAGTCTTCTCTTCCAATGAACGATTGGAATGAGTTAGAGAAGAAGACTTTTACTTTAAATGCCAAGGCTATAAATGTCTTGTTTTATACATTAGATAAAAACGAGTTTAATCGAGTATCGATTTATGAAATGACTTTTGATATTTGGCACACACTCGAAGTGACTCATAAAGGCACTAGAAAAGTGGAGTCAAAAATCAATCTTTTAGTGCACACTTATGAGTTGTTTCGAATGAAACTGGGTGAGACCATTGGAGACTTGTACACCTGATTTACAAATGCCGTCAATGATCTAAAAGGATTTAGTAAACGTTTCTCAAATTTTGAACTTATTAATAATATTTTAAGATCCCTTTCAATAAGTTAGGACCCTAAAGTAACGGTCATTCAAGAGGTCAAAGATCTAAATAATTTTTCTCTTGAAGAACTAATTGAGTCACTAATGACCTATGAGATAACATGTAAAGCTCATGAAGAGCTTGAGGACACCCTTCCAAAGAATAGGAAGGATATGACACTAAGAACACAAGAGGTCCACTTGAAAGAAAATTCAAGTGATGAGGATTGTGATAATGACTTGGCACTCTTAATAAAGAAGTTCAAAAGATTCATAAAAAGAAATAAATTTAAAAATGATACTAAAAATATATTTGAACCTAAGAAAAAACAAGTGATATGTTATAAATGCAAGAAGTTGGGACACTTCAAGAGTGAATGTCCCTAAGCAAAGAGGAGGCAACCAAAGAAGAAGGCTCTCAAAGCTACATGGGACCACTCAAGTGCTTCCAAAGAAGAGGAGCCAACCAACACTTAGCTAGCTATTCACTATGCGCTAATGGCTATTGGAGATGAGGTAACAAGTTCATTAGATGCAAATTTATCTTTCGATAAACTTTTAAATGCTTTTCATGAATTGTTTGATGAATGTAGAATCTTGAGTAAAAAGCATAACTCTTTGAAAAATGAACATGCTTCACTTATTAGCAATTTTGATAGACTAAAGATTCAGCATAAAAATAGCTTAGCTCCCTACACAAAATGCCATGAACTAGAAATACTTCAAAAGGAAAACTTGCTACTCAAAAAAACCTTAAAGAAATTTGAGGTCGGTAGCAAGTCCTTGAACATGATCCTTGCCAATAAGGGTCATGTTCATAGAAAAGGTGGAATCAGATTTGTGAGTAGCTCTTACCAAAATCCAACTACCTTTATTAAATGCCCTATCTTACATGTATCACCTCACACCAAATGCAACTTTTATTACAAACTTGAATATGTTGTGTACAAATGTTCATTCAAGAAATATAGTCCACATAGATTGATTTGGATTCCTAAAAGAACCTCAAATGACTCAATGCAACATGGTAAGATATGCAGATCGATTTTTGAGACACCCAAGGTCAAATAGGTATTTAAAAATCACCCTTTTTTTAAGAAAAATGTATCTTCACAAGCTAGGAGCAAAAGATGATACCTTGATAGTGGATGCTCAAGGCATATGACCGGAGATCCATCTTATTTATCTAAGCTCACTAACCTAGATGAAGGATATGTCACCTTCAAGGATGACAACAAGGGTAAAATCATTGGCAAAAGAACCATAGGCAACAAATCCAACATTCTTATTGAAGATGTATTGTTAGTTGATAGTTTAAAGTATAACCTTTTGAGTATTAGTTAATTATGTGATAAAGGATATATCGTTAGATTTGAAACTAATGCTTGTATTATTGAAAAACCATACAAAAAGACATCTATGATTATACTAAAACAAAATAACGTATACACTATTGACATTAATGATCTTTGCAATGAAATGTGTTTTTCGATTTTGAATGATGATGCTTGGCTTTAGCATAGTAGATTAAGTCATACTAGTATGAAACTAATCTATCAAATCTCATCTAAAAAACTTGTGAGAGAAATTCCTCACATTAAGTTCATTAAAGATAATGTGTGTGATGCATGTCAACTAGGAAAACAAATAAAATGTAGTGTCAAACTAAAGAATCAAATAAGTACCTCTAGACCATTACAATTGATTCATATGGACTTGTTTGGACCAATTGCTACATCAAGCCTAGGAGGTAGCAAATATGCTTTTATTATTGTTGATAATTATAGTAGATATACTTGGACTTACTTCTTAGCACACAAAAATGATTGCTTTAGATATTTCTCTAAGTTTTGTAAACTTATTTAAAATAAAAAAGGTTTTATAATTTCATCAATTCAAAGTGATTACGGTAGTGAATTTCAAAACCGTGATTTCTAATAATTTTGTGAATCTAATGGATATAACCACAACTTCTCTACTCTAAGAAATCCTCAACAAAATGGAGTAGTAGAAAGAAAGAATAGAAACTTACAAGAAATGACTAAAACTATGTTAAACGAATATAGCCCACCCAAATATTTTTGGGACAAAGCCGTAAATACGGCATGCTATGTCATGAATAGGGTTCTAGTAAGACCATTATTTCCTAAAATTCCTAATGAGTTGTGGAATAACAAAAAACCTAATGTTTCATATTTTAAAGTTTTCTGGTATAAATGTTTTATTTGAATGAAAAAGATGCCTTAGGAAAGTTTGATGCAAAATCCAATGAAGAAAATTTTCTTAGTTATTCTTTCTATTTCAAAGGCTTTTCCGCATCTTTAATAAAGAACTTTTATTTATAGAAGAATCGATCATGTTGTTTTTAATTTAATTTTCTGCAGTTAAGAAAAATAATTTTGATGATTCTCTTAATTTTGATACTTTAAATTTAAAAAATCCCTTTTCCCCATCAGCAACTTTGATTCATCTTTCTTTCGAAACCTTCTTTAACCGAATTAATGAAAGTTTGTAGATCTCATCCTAAAGAGCTAATTATAGAGACACATCGACAGGGGGTTTCAAACATAATTTCTCTAAAGGCAAGGTCGATACTACATTATTCATCAAAAAATTTAAAAATAATTTCTCTAAAGGCAAGGTCGATACTACATTATTCATCAAAAAATTTAAAAATAATTTCTCTAAAGGCAAGGTCGATACTACATTATTCATCAAAAAATTTAAAAATAATTTCTCTAAAGGCAAGGTCGATACTACATTATTCATCAAAAAATTTAAAAATAATTTCTCTAAAGGCAAGGTCGATACTACATTATTCATCAAAAAATTTAAAAATAATTTCTCTAAAGGCAAGGTCGATACTACATTATTCATCAAAAAATTTAAAAATAATTTCTCTAAAGGCAAGGTCGATACTACATTATTCATCAAAAAATTTAAAAATAATTTCTCTAAAGGCAAGGTCGATACTACATTATTCATCAAAAAATTTAAAAATAATTTCTCTAAAGGCAAGGTCGATACTACATTATTCATCAAAAAATTTAAAAATAATTTTCTTATCATTCAAATTTATGTTAATGATATTATTTTCGGTTCCACGAATGAATCTCTATGCAAATCATTTGCTAAAAGTATAAGTCTTAAATTTGAAATGAGTTTGATGGGGGAATTAACTTTCTTTTTGGGCTTACAAATCAAACAACTAAGTAATGACATTTTTCTTAGTCAAACAAAATATGCTTTTATTATTGTTGATAATTATAGTAGATATACTTGGACTTACTTCTTAGCACACAAAAATGATTGCTTTAGATATTTCTCTAAGTTTTGTAAACTTATTTAAAATAAAAAAGGTTTTATAATTTCATCAATTCAAAGTGATTACGGTAGTGAATTTCAAAACCGTGATTTCTAATAATTTTGTGAATCTAATGGATATAACCACAACTTCTCTACTCTAAGAAATCCTCAACAAAATGGAGTAGTAGAAAGAAAGAATAGAAACTTACAAGAAATGACTAAAACTATGTTAAACGAATATAGCCCACCCAAATATTTTTGGAGTTAAGAGTGCTTTTCTTAATGGCTTTATTTCTGAAGAAGTTTATGTTGAACAACCTCCCGGATTTGAGAATGATAATCCCCTAATTGTGTATTTAAATTGACTAAAGCTCTCTAGGATTGAAACAAGTCCCAAGGGCTTGGTATGAGAGACTTAGTTTATTTCTTGTCAAAATAATTTCTCTAAAGGCAAGGTCGATACTACATTATTCATCAAAAAATTTAAAAATAATTTTCTTATCATTCAAATTTATGTTAATGATATTATTTTCGGTTCCACGAATGAATCTCTATGCAAATCATTTGCTAAAAGTATAAGTCTTAAATTTGAAATGAGTTTGATGGGGGAATTAACTTTCTTTTTGGGCTTACAAATCAAACAACTAAGTAATGACATTTTTCTTAGTCAAACAAAATATGCTTTAGATTTGCTAAAAATGTTTAATATGGATAGCTCAAAGGCTATCAATACTCCCATGAGTACATCCACTAAGTTGGATATTGATGAAAGTGGAGAAAACTTTGATCAAAAAGCTTATAAAAGTATGATAGGAAGTTTACTATATCTCACTGCAACTAGACCGTATATCATGTTTAGTGTAAGTCTTTGTGTTAGGTTTTAATCTAATCATAATATATCTCATCTTAAAGTAGTTAAGAGAATTCTTAGATACCTTAAAGGTACCACTAATCTAGGATTATGGTATCCAAAATCCAAGAACTTTGAATTAATTACATATGCTGATGCAAATTTTGCTAGATGTAGATTAGATAGAAAAAGCACATCCGGAATATGTCAATTTTTAAGACACGCACTTGTTTCTTAGTCTTCCAAGAAACAAAACTCGGTTGCACTATCTACAACCGAAGCTGAGTACATTGTAGCTAGTGCATGTTGTGCACAAGTTGTGTGGATGAAAAACACTTTAGAGGATTATAAGATTCATCTTAAAAATATTTCCATAAAATGTGATAGCACAAGTGCAATATGTTTAACAAAAATCTGATTCAACACTCTAGAACAAAACATATTGATATTAGGCATCACTTTATACAAAATCATGTCAAAAATCATGATGTAATCTTAGAGTTTATTGATACGAAACATCAATTAGCTGATATCTTTACAAAACCTTTAATTGAAGAGCAATATAATTTTATTAGAAGAGATTTAGGAATGTTAATTTGTCCAAATGTATGAATTTGATGTATATGTTTTTCGGACTATCTTTATGAATTTCTTGAATGGAGCTTTCATGAGTTTATGCCATATCAAGTTTATTCCATATCCTTGCTCCATCACGTAATGATGTTTGATACATGGAATTCATTGACAAATGCATCTCTTACGGATTTCACTCTTATAAATTTTTTAATGAGAAATGGATTTGATGAGATCTTTATGAAATTTTTTTTTATTCTTTCACATGAATTCTGTCTTAATGAAGGAAGAATTTTTATGAATTTTTATGTGATGAACACTTACAAGACTGAGGATTTGATTTCACATGAGTATCTTGATCCTTGTGAAAATTGAAGCATGATTTAATGAAACTCTTTTATCGCTTTTGACTTGATTCAAATCATTTCACATAGTTGGTTCTTAATGCATTTCCTTCCTACTTTCCTTCTTCATGCAAAGTTTTGATATATAAAAAAAAAAGGGAAGAAGTTGATAGATGCTATCTCATTAATGTATATAACTTTGAGAACTTTTGAATGATACCATGTCATGAATGCTTCAAATATGATTAGTATCGTCAAATACAAATTGAAATATGACATGAATTTTTACCACGCTTGCATTGTTGAATTGTTCTCCTTTTTGTTGATGACAAAGGGGGAGAAATTATACCAAAATACGGTAAATTGATGACAATGTATGCAATATATCTTATCATAAATGCTTATGTGTTTGTCATTTGAAACATATTGAATTATGGCAAAAACATATCTTATCGTATCAAATTGATAGATGTCTTTATAAGATATCATGAGCTTAACTTGCTATTTTACAACTTGATAACTTGCCATCTTGCCATAGAATGATGAATTGCTACCTTTGTCATTTCTCATATTTGAAATATCATACTTGAAAATGGATATCATGCCTTGACATCATTTTCACAAATACATGAGATCATATTTAGAATTGGAAAATCATGATAAGTATCATGATGTACATATTGATAAGTTTAAATGAACTTAACTTATCAGTTTGATACTTGAATTCAAGAATATCTTTTCTCAAGTATAGCATATAGATAGAGGGAGTTAAGGTTAACTTCATCATCAATTGATTGTCATCAGCAAAAAGGGGGAGATTGTTGAATCTCGGATTTTGATGATGAAATCAATTATAAATTGTTTGATCTAATCTATATATTAAGAAAAGTGTGCAGGATTAATTATGATAGTAGTAAGACATAAAGCAGGTGTTGTACCAAAGTCAAGATCAAGATCTCATTGGGAGTTCGAGAGTTCGTCGGAAGTCTAGACGTTCATCGAAAGTTCTACCGGAACCAATCGAGAAGTCTAGGAGCTTGTCAAAGAAGCTCATCGGAACTTGCCAAGAAGATCATCGAAATATCCAAGTGCTTGTCAGGAGTCCGTCGGAGCATTGCCAAGAGTTCGTCGGATGTTCGCCAGAAGAGCAATTGACGCACCGGAATAAGAAATGTTGTGATCATGTCTTAATTATCATAGTTAGAGCATAAATTAAGTTAGGATTGGGAGGTAATCCCACTAACTTAATTAGGGGCCAATTGGGTCGTTAATAGGGCTGAATTGGGCCGAATTGAGCAGCTAATTCAGCCCCTAAAAACATGGCCGGTGGTGGCATCGCTAGGGCTGGCGGTGGTATCGCCAGGGTTGGCGGTGGCATCGCTTGGAAAGTAGTGCCCCAGGTTATCAGGGCGGTGGTACCACCGGTAGTTAATGCTGTCAATAGTGGTACCATCCCTATCAAGTGGTGGTACCGCCAGAGCTCGGTCTCCGAGCTTTGTCAAGCGATGGTACCGCCCAGACTGAGCGGTAGTACCACCTAATGTCAGGTGTCAAGCTGTGGTACCACCCAGTAATGGCGATAATACCACCAATACCCCGGAAAACCTGGATGAGACACTTCTTGGCTCTATTTTTTAAGCCATTGGGGCCTATAAAAACCCCTCACTTTTTTCCATGAAAGGGCACAAAAAATATTAGCATAATCTTGAGTCTTTGAAGTGTTAAAGAGTTGTAAAAGTGCTAGAGTTCCCCTCCTCCCTTTCTAAGTGTTGAGATCATTCAAGAGAGGTGTGAAACTTGTAAGGGTTCTCTCCTAAACCCTTGAAAAGGAGAAAGCACTATAAAGAAGTGGTTGGTCTTCACGTATTGAAGTAAGGCCTTTGTGGACACCGGTGACCTCGTCGAAGGAGGAATCCGAAAGTAGATGTAGGTCACGTTGACTAAACCACTCTAAATTTTGGTTTGCTTTTCATTTATGCAATTTATATTACTACAAATCTCTTTAATCTTCTGTTGCACTTTTACGAAAGCTCTCAACTTTAATTTCTCTTTGAAACGGATTGAATCAAAACCATTTTCGTCGGAATCGGTTTTAATCGAAACAAAGACTTTTGAAATCGTGAAAGTTTTCTGCTGCACTAATTCACCCCCCCTGCCTCTTAATGCCACTCTTGATCCTAATAGCTAAGACATTAAAATTTTTAAGCATTTATCACTTTATACATTAAATCAACATTTGGATCATGATCCCAAACATTCATCATTTATCCCATGCATGATACTAAAGCATTCATGATACCAAATATTAAATCAACATTTTTAAGCATTTATCACTTTATGATTGTTGGTACCAGACATTCATCATTTATTTTCTCCCCCTTTGTCATTGGTAAAAAGGAGAATTAGTCAACAATGCAAGTATTTGAAAGCATGTCAAGTAAATTTTACACCAATTTATCTAAACTAGCAAGACTATCTCCCTTAATGTGCAAGCTTATAAATTGTGTTTCTTAGCAATGTGTTTTTCTTGAGATGTATATACTAGCAATTCTTTCTCCCCTTTTGTCATAGGCAAAAAGAGGGGAATAGCACAAAGGTGTAAATATTCAAGTCATTACATGGAAGATATTAAGAAAAATTTGGTAATGAGATATACTTCATGAATACAAGAAATTTTACAAAGAAAAATTATATCATGAAAGATGAGATCATGTGATCATGTGAATACCAAAAGACATGATTCATTTTGACAAATCTCCTCTTAAATAATCAAAAGAAAATCTTAGGATTTCAAATAATAAAAGATCTTAAAAGAAATTTTAAGTCATGTATTCTGAAAAAGATATTATCTTTAGTAAATTATAAAAAGAAACATAGGAGAAAAAGATTTCAATTCATGCAAAAGAAATCTTATGATTCATATAGAAAATCTCCTCTTTAGTAAATCGTAAGAAGAAACATAGAAGAATAAAAAAGAGATCTTGATTCACATAAAATATAAGATATCTCAAGAGAAAGTTCATAATTCGATGAAAAAATCTCATTTAAATTCAAATCATCAAATCATCAAAAAAATTTTCACAGTCCAAGAGATTCCTACAAATATATTTATCAATTTCTTTTTGAAATCTCGATAAGATAGGGATTGAGAAGTTTTCAGGAAAAATGTATTCCCTTTTTATTTCATGCAAGTATGCCTTTTGTTGAATCTCAGATTTTGATGATGAAACCAATTGATAGAGTTTATGATTTGATATACATTTTGCATGATGCAGGAAGCTTCGATTAGGGACAGACAATTAAAGTAGGAAGAATTATGTTGGGCCGAAGAAAAACATGTCAGAAGATTGGACATCACGCTAAAAGATCGGTCGACGTATCGATAGAAGGCTTCGGGCAATGGATTTGGGCATCAGGCTAAGAAGAGTAGAAATTGTGCTAAGGAAATCAGAGTTGCGGAGGTCAATTGGCCGATTGGGCAATAGGCCACAAGAGAGGACGATGTGCCAAAGAATTGGACGAGGCATCAATGACCCAATGACATGCCAAACAACATGATTTAAAGCTTTGTAATAATTGTATAGATCAAAGTAGGTTTTTATGTGTGAAGGATTAACTACAATAGCAAAGCATAAAGCAAAATGAAGTCCTGGAGTCAAGAATGCGATTTCGTTGGTAGTTCGAGAGTTCATCGAAAGTCCGGACGTTCATCGGAAGTTCTGCCAAAATTGATCGAGAAGTCCAGGAGCTTGCCGAAGAAACTCATCGGAACTCACTAAGATCGTTGTGAAGTCCAAGAGCTTGCTGGGATTTCGCTGGAACATTGCCGAGAGATCGTCAGAAGTTCGCCGGAAGATCGCCGGAAGATCGTCGGAAGCTCGCCGGAAGAAACTAGACTAATCGGACTGGATTTGTTTAGTGTATGCCTTAGAATTTATAATTAGCACATAATTGAGATTAGATTTGGGCCAACCAAATTAGGGTCCAGTAGGGCCCATGTATAGATTGTGTTGGGCCAAGTGTAAGGCCAAAATAGTGATCCAACAAGTGGCACCATTATGGCACAATCTCCGAGACTGTGTCAGGCGATGGTACCGCCCAATGTTAGTGTTAGACGGTTGTACCGCCAGTTTGGGGGGGTGGTACTACCTAGACATAGTCTTCTAGGTGGTGGTACTAGTAGATTGGGCGGTGGTACCACCCAATGTCAATGTTGTACGTGGTGGTACCACCCAGCACTAGCGGTGGTACCGCTAGGACTCGAGAAACCCAGGATGAGACATTTTTAGGCTCCAAGTTTGAATCAACTTGGTGCTAGTCATAGATGTCTAGCAAACCAATCACGTGAGTGATGGCACGTGTGACCTGACACAAAATCTTTTTGCTAATTATATTTTGGCATTTATCACTTTATATTGACTACACTTTGAATGGAGGAGCAATGTATTGGAAGAGTTCCAAGCAAGATACTACTGCTGACTCGACCATAGAGGCAGAGTACATTGCTGTAGTAGATGCAGCAAAGGAGAGAGTTTGAGTGAAGAAGTTCATCACAAATCTGAGAGTCGTGCCGAGTAATGAGGAGTCGATTTTCTTATATTATGACAACAATGGGTGATTGCTCAAGCGAAAGAACCCAGGTCTCATCAGAAATCTAAGCATGTTCTGAGGAGGTTCCACCTGATTAGAGAGATCGTGACCCGAGGAGATGTATCAGTTAGTGGAAAGAGTTCCATCCGAAGATAATATTATAGATCCACTGACAAAGTTGTTGTCTCAGATTGTCATTAAGCGTCATAGGGGTCTGATGGGGATCAGATACATAGCTGATTGGCTTTAAGTCAAGTGGGAGATTGCTAGTCATAGGTGCCTAGCAAGCCAATCACGTGAGTGATGGTACGTGTGACTTGACACGGAATCTTTTTGCTTATTATATTTTGACATTAATCACTTTATATTGACTATTGTACATATGCATGTATATATTGTGATGTCCTTAGATCTGTGCAATGGGAATCAGATTTAGTACATCCGTAGTCGATGAGTTAAGTGAATTAATATGGAGATAATAATTCACTAAGCCAGAAGGAGTTCTGACATGTATGACTCACGGCCAGCTCAATATTGGTCCTAGAAGGTCACACACATATGGTAGGCATTGCGATGAGTAAAGGTTTGGATATGAGATATCCGTTGGAGCCCCTGTCTTATTAGATATCTAATAAGCTCCTAAATTATTGGATCCTATGAATGAGATCCAATAAGAGCCCATAATAGATTATTGGATAGAGATCCACTAATCTAAGAGGCTTGGGTAATTGGATGCAGATCCAATACCTAATAAGGGAGGATCCATTAGGGTTTAACAGAGGATCTCTATAAATAGGAGGGATTCAGTGGTTCATAGGCGAGCCTTTGCTTGCCTCTCCTATTCTTCTCCCCCTCTCCACCTCAGAGCAGGCCTGGAGTTTTGAAGAGTGTCGTCGTAGCCCTACTGTATGGATCACTACTAGAGAGGAGGACGCTTGACCTCTTTCAGCCTCTCCT